>OY283145.1:55707074-56222937 GCA_958299785.1 Medicago lupulina
TTAAGAATTCCACTAATAAAAAATTTGTATTAAAAATTGTGTTAATTTATTGTTTACAATGTTAAATAATAATTTTTTTTCAATAAATTATCATTAATGGAATGACATTAATGACACATAATTGGTTAACTTGTGAGGCACAGAATTTGTTAACAATTGGGTCATGACATGGCACAAGTTAACACTGAATCAAGTTAATTGTACAAAGATTCACTGTCAACTGAAATATAAAATCGAATTTCTTGGAACCCCCAATTAAATAAGGACAAGTTGAAATGTAAGATTCATATCACTGTCAAGTCCCATACTTCCAAACTTTTATGATCAATTCATGTCTCATTACAAGACTTGTGATTCCACGTTAGGAATGACAAGCCCTTCTTCCTATTCATATTCATATTTCCCTCTAGAAATTGACTAGTCTTATTTCTTTCTTTTTTTGTTACAACTAGTCTTGTTTCTTTGATCAAGCGAAAATTACAAATAGTCTTAACTCTTAAGAAATACAATTATGTATTTATCTAGATTTTGAATTTTTGACATTAATATCAATGTAAAAGAATTATTTCTGTGAAAAAAAATTAACGTAAAAGAATTAATAGCTCAACTATTGTGTGATATCTTAAACTTAGTAGTATATGATTACTTTACTTAAGATTCATGTTGCATTAATTCTTGCAAACTCGACTACAGGCAAAGAAGGAAGGAGGACCTATAGAAAAAACAAAAGAAAACTAAATGATTAGGTTTAAATCATTCAGGAACTCCATCAAGAATGAAGCGATTGGAAGAAATCGAATCTAATTTTTACGTGAAATTTTTTTAAGTCTGACAATATTTATCTTTCGATTGGACTCTGAATTACCTAAAGTTTGACACAAAAAAATAATAAAGGAGAATTACTCGTCTTTAATGTATTTTCAAGCAATTTTTTTTTTAATTTGATGACAGTTCCACAGACTGTATCCAACCATTAGCCTTTTGAATGAATTATTTTAAGTAGCAGCCCCAACTGAGTAAAGATTGTTTACCGAGTCATATACGTATATGTGAGACGTGATTATGGATTTTTGTTACTAATCTATTTTATTTTTGACTCATGTGTTACTATTTTTTGATAATGATGGTGTAAAAATTAATACACATGTTAAACTTTTATTATAATTAACACCATGTTAAACTTTATTTAAATTTGTCGTTTGAATTATTTACCAATACCAATTTGACAATTCTTTATTTTAGTTTTGGAACTAAGAAGACTAAGACTTCAATAGTTGACCGAGTATGGTCCACATCGTTTCTTTGATTTCTGTACAATAATATCATACCAAGTCTTCATCCTATTGTAGAGGCTGCTCATGATGAGGGCTCTATATAAACAAGGTTCAACTCATTCCAAAGTTATAAAGATCCACTTAAACCCTAAACATATACTTTGGTATACATCACAAAGAACAATATTATTTTTTGAATTTGAATCTTCAGAGTTAGATTATAAACAATTCTCGTACACTTAAAGACATGGCAATTGGGATAATGGAAGTACATCTTGTGAAAGCAAAAGGCCTCAATAGCACTTGTTTCTTTGGTATATAGCAAATTTCTTTGCCTTTTTTAGTTTTTTTTTAAGAAATATGATTTCTTCCAAAGTGAATAATTTAAGTAATATCAATTATTGATGAATAAATTAATAATTGATCTTGCATAGATATTTTTCTTTTAAAAGATCGATTGGTGTCAAAAATCTTACACATATTCAAGTTCATAACTCCTTGTTGGTCCAATTCTAACAAGGCTTTGTATCATATCATATCATATATTAATTATTTCTACTATGTTAATATAGGTGGAATGGAAGATCCCTATGTTTTGATACAATACCAAGGCCAAGAGCATAGAAGCCGTGTGGCTAAAGGTTAGTTATACACCTTATATAGCTTCATCTTTGAACGGTGTTTAAAAAAATTAAGAGACTATAATGTACTATTTTGAATGGTGCAGGTAGAGGCAGAAATCATGTATGGGATGAGATATTTATGTTCAAAGTAGAAAACAATGCATCAAATGATAAAAACAAAGTCATTCTCAAAATAATGGACAAAGATAGCTTTTCTGCTGATGACTTCATTGGACAAGCCACGTAAGACCAATGCCTACCACATATATACTCCTAACAATAATGTCTCATTTTTGTTAATGCATGTGTTAATTAATGAGTTGATTAATTAAAACTATTGGTTATTCTTCAAACAGAATCTATTGTAAAGATTTATTGGCTCAAGGTGTCCAAAATGGAGTTGCTAAGATACCACCTCTCAAGTATAGAGTTGTTCGGGCAGACCAATCTTATCGTGGAGAAATTGATGTTGCTATTACCTTTACTCCAAAGGTAATTAATATATTCACATTTCATTTTTGTTAAGGCATGTAACAGTATATAGTTATGGTAATTGAATTTTTGTTCCATGTTTAGTTGCTTATTTTTCGTTGTTGGAATTCATTCACAGGTGGAAGAGGAATTAATTGAAGAAGACATAGGAGGATGGAAACAAAGTAGTTACTATATATCTTAATTAGACTATGTATGGCCTATTTTGTAAACTAAAAGTAGTTTTGAAATTTCATTATGTAACATATTGATTCATTCTATATTCTTTTATTATTTCTAGCAAGTATCAAAGGTATAAATGTATGTTGTTACATGGAACCTCTATGATACTTGTTGTTTTTTTATTATTCAATTCTTTTATTCAATTTTTTCTTTGGATATTATTTCTTTGAAATTCTTGTTGAAAGGGGGAAATTCATCTTATAGAATATAGTGATGTATTATGTTCTTTTTATTTGTAACTTCAATCTGATCTATCTTTAGGTTAACCAAGTAGATGTTTTACATAGGATGGGGTGATTGGTTCTAGTAAGTTAAATAGAATAGTGACCAAATAACCAACTTACTAAGACCAAGCATTCTTTGAACAGCTCATTTGAAATTATGCATTTCTGCGCAAGTAAAAACTCTTTCCTCATAAACAAGTTTCTTAGTATCTTTAGAAGCCTAAAAATGAATTTATATACTCTTAGCATTGGTAAATGAAATTTTTTAATACTTTTTCCGTCTTAAATTATATAACGTTTTGGATATTTCATACATATTAAGAAATGTAATTAATTTTATTTGAAAAAAGATATTATGAGTTGTTTCACAAAATTGTTCTTATAATAAAGATAAATTAAATATTTGAAAGAAGAGAGTAATAAATATTTAAAATATAATAACAAAGTAATGTTTCATGTATATAATAAAGCGACTTAAATTTTAGGACAAAAGTAAAACATAAAAGTCAACAAACTTTTTATTTCATAAAAATGCCCGTTAATCTATTGGTTTAGAAAATAATGTATCAATACATTTCAATTTACAAATGTACTGTAAATAAATTTTCCAAGATGAGCTATGTATCAATACATATCAATTATAGTTTTCTCTTTTCCTTCAAAAAATAGTTTTCTCTTTTGAATTTTAATTAACAGTTTTGAAGATAATGCATTCATTAATGAGCTATTAATGTCAAAGTATTAAGTATAGATAAATGGGTCTTGCTAACAAGTGTTTTTAGGGCCTTGTTAAAGATTCAACAAATGGGAACAATTGATACTCCTTCCGTCCCAAATTGTATGTCACTTTGAAGAAAAAAAATTGTCCTAAATTATATGTCGCTTTACAATACCAATGTAACATTAATGTTACTTTTCCTATTATAACCTTAATTATTTATTACTCTCTCTTCTTTCAATTCTTTCATTTATCTTTCCCATATTATTTATTAAGGACAATTTTGTAAAACAACTCATAATATCTCTTTTCCACACAATATTAATTGCATTTCTTAATATGGGTGAAATGCCCATAACGTCATACAATTTGGGACGGAGGGAGTAACTTTTATGTAGAAAATGTTACTTTTTGATGTTTTAATGTGTTGAATACACAAATTCCAAGACAAATTTCTATTTTAAACCTCTTATCAAGTGCCATTAAGACACTTGTTAACATTTCTCTAGATAAATACATACATCCTCCAATCACTAATATAAGCAAAAATTTACATTTTGCATTCATTCAATTAATGATGTATATAATCTTTATTATAGACCACATACGTTATTTAATGAATAAATCTAAAATGTTAATTTTTGCTTATATTAGTGACAGAATGGTGTATTGGATATTGCATTACTGAGCTATTAATGTCAATTTCTAAAGGAAAATATGAATAGGAATAGGAAGAAGAGCTTGTAATTTCTAACGTGGAATCGCAAGTCTTTGTAACGAGACATTAATTGATCATAAAAAGTTTGGAAGTATGGGACTTGGCGTGTTTGTCAAGGCAGTGACACGAATCTTACATTTCAAGTTTCATCCATGCATTGTCGTCGTTCTTTTTTAACCAAGTCTCGTTTTAATGTCACGTCTTCAATTTGTCCTTATTTGATTGGGGGTTCCAAGAAATTCGATTTTATATTCAACAGTTGAGACGGAATCTTTGTACAAATGTACCCATCTTCAACAATAAAACGTTCTTAGATTTACATACATTTTAAATAGACACATTAATTCTATGAATGAATTGAACCATAGTTTATAGTAGAAGAGAGTGCGTCATAAAAATGGTAGTAGAGAAAATGATATGGGATAAATGTTATGATATATATGAATGATTGATATTTGTGATGAACGAATGAGGCATAAGGTTATAGAAGTGTAAATAATAAGATATAATATATATATATATATATATATATATATATATATATATATATATATCAATAAAAAACGAAAGAAAAAGAAGAGAAAAAATCATGTTCGCCCAACTAAATGGAAAACATGAAAAAGAATTCAAGTTCGCCAAATTCAACATCAAACAAGGGCATTTATATAATAAAAAAAATCAATGAAGGGCATATACACCATTTTTTAATTCATATGGAGTGTAGGAAAAAAAAATCTAAAAACCAACGGCATATTCATTAATTTTATAAAAAAAAAAAAAAAAATTAAGGTGAAGAGATGATCACTCGATTCAAGATAGAGAAAAATCTTAAATTTAGAAAAGTACTTTTAAATCTATTTGTATTTATCTTTCTGAAAAAATAATGTGAGTTTTTGGTGGACCAACATCATAAGTGTCTCTACCTTAGATCGATAATTAAAATTATAAAAAAATTCAACGATGATCATCTATATTATTTAAAAATAAAAACTCGTGTCATTTCTCATATAACAATCAATAGGATGACTTGATTGATGTTAATTCGATTGATACAAGTTACATGTTTATTTTTCATTGTTTTAATCAAATTACCGTCAATTAGGTCATTTAATATAGAAAAGTCTTTTTTAGTCGGTTAAAAAAGGCCTTTTAAGTCAGGCGCGCACCAGACCTAATATTAGCCGACATAATAATTTTTGTCATGTTAAGTCACGTTTATGAACCGACTTAATAAATATTCTTAAGTCGGTTGTCTCGGAGCCAACTTAAGTAGGATGGACCTCCAAAAATACGACAGACAAATTGACCTGATATAAGAAACTAATTTCTTAAGCCGTGTAATTTTTAACCGACTTAAGAAGTTTACTTTTTTTGGCATAAGAACAGGATAGGCAGCCCATTTATTTTCTGCTATAATTGAATATCTCAAACCATTAAATTGTACTATTTAAAAGATACATGTAAGAATTGGACTAAAGGTACATGTAGTTAAAAGAAGTACAAAAATACAAAATACACATCTACTGATCAAAAGAAATTCATAGAATTATAAGGTCGTACCAAAGTAAAACATAGTTACTGCACTATCAAGGTGTTAGCCTGTAATTTCGACATGTTCATTTAGTGTGGTCAACATTACTTGACTTTTATCTTTGCAAGAATTAAAGTCTTTTCCTTCAACTTAAGGAGTTTGACGAGATGTGGACTTAACGTGAAAGGGTCTAAAAGCCCTAGAGTTCGACAAGACGTGAGTCAGGAACGCAAGACCGTCGAAGCCAAACAATTACTGTTGAGGCGAGAAGATTTTGAATTTCAAGCATAAGCCGTTTCCTCAATGGAAACATGGGAGACAAGTGGTTGTCCAAATGGAAGAAGTGTTGATCGTGGAGTCGAGCCTTTTCTAGTTATTTTGCTATGTATAAATAGTAGTTTTCCATAGGAAAAACAGATCTCAAATCACTTATAGAAATCCTACAACACTCGAAGTGAGGATTACTTGATCATTGTTTATGATTGTTGATTATGAATACGTGGAGATGATTGTTTGATGATGAATATGTATAGATAATTTATTATTAGATAAATGTTTGATGTGTTGATGTATTGTCAGATAATGCAATATGTGGAGAATATGTAGAGTAGTTGTTGTGCATTATCAAGTCAATATTTGGCATCCATGCATTCATAAGTCATATATGTGGAGTATATGTAGATATATGCAGAGATATGTAGGGGGATCAATCGATAAAATTACCTCCGACATTCAATGGTATCACATGCATGTAGAGCCGTGTCTAGAACATTGCATGCACTTGGGATATGTGAAATGTGCCATATTTGATTATGTGACTTGATGAATTATGTGGACTATGTGATTGATGAGTGTTGATATATGTGGAGTTGTGGAATTGTATATGTTGTATTGATATGTTTGAGAAATAATGTCGATATGATAGTTCACGTGGAATCTGGATTAATGTTTATTTGTGGAATATAATCTAACCCTCAGTGGTCGTTTGGTTGACCGTGTCAAGCATTTATGTTTATTGTCGTTATTCCGTTGTTAAATTTTACCTGATGAGACTTGATTATGTATTTGAAGTTTCTGATTTGAGGTTGAGATTTAGTAATCATGGATATGAGGATTGCTGCATATTAATGAGATATTATATATGATATTGACTTTCGTTGCGAAATTTTATGAAAACCAGATTATGCATATTTTGAAAAAAATGTAGACGTAGCATCTAAACTCATTAATTTATTCAATTATTGACATGATTATTGTGCATGGGGTTTAGGGTGTTACACGTGTAATTTCGGCTTCACACGGGGAAACAACATCTGGTGGCTTGGGAGCACGTGATTGGAAGAGTGTGGGCTTCACCTTATTGGTTGATTTACCTGATTTGTGGACGCATGGGGCTCCTTGTCGAAGGTGATTGATTTTAGTTTGTGGGATAAACAATCCAACTTACTTCCTCTAGTCTCGTATGTAAACAAACAAACAAAAATCTCTCATAATTTTAGATATAAGCAAAAGTTTACTACAACAAAAAATTTCTCTCATAATCTCAAATATAAGCAAAAGTTTATTATAATTATTACATTTAACTAACGTTCCGACGAACACCGTCTATTTTTTTACTATATGCTAACACATATAAATTATATGCAATATTTTTTGAGTTTGATTTTTATTAAGTAGAAGTCTACTTCAAACCTTGAGGTGTAACGTGGCTGATGCAGACTTCTAAAAATTAATTTAACGTATATTTAAAAAATTTAGTATCAAATAAATTTATTTTTTCTCAATGGCCTATTTGGGTTTTTAATTTACTCTACAAATAAAAATAAATTAATGAGAGTTAAAGTATATTAATATATGTAACCAAAGAAAAGTATATTAATATATGAGGAGATCCACTCAAAAACAAATAGATAGAAAGATTACTATAGCTGGTTTATTTAAGTCCCAAGAAACTTTATATTATTTAGGTTAAAAGTTCAAATCATGAATAAAAAAAATAACGTTGCGACATTTTTGTCCTTTTATTTAAAATGTAAGATGACATATTAGGTCTTATATTCACTTTTACGAGGAACTTATATTTCTCAACACAAATTCAACTTGAATTAGTTCATGGTCAATGTGGCTTCTAGTTCTAGATGATATGAGTGGCAAACTAAAAATAAAATACAAGAACTTAATTAATAACTTGTCTACCCATTGATATAGAAGACAACCGATGATCATAAATATCTTGTATGAACATAATTGAATGAACTTTCTAATGTGTCTTTTTGCAGGCAGTGGCAAAAATATTGTATGGAATTAGAAATTTATATTCCAAGTAGAAAATTATGGATCAAGTGATAAAAACAAACTCATTCTCAAAAATGATGGACAAAGATAGCTTATCGGCATACGACTTTCTTTGACAGCCATGTAAGACTAAAATCATTTCAATGGAGTATATAATAGTGAAATGTCATGTTAATTAATTATAATGTTACTTTGCACGATCAATTGGATACATAATTTCATGTAATTAACGGATTTGGATTCTCTACATTGAAATTTATCTCAAGTGAAATCACAACCATCAAATATAAGAGATTCAAAGTCTAAAGAAAAGTAGTTGGTGTGTTTTAATAGTAGAGATTAAAAATAGAGAAAAATATAGAGAGTTTTCAAAAAAAAATTAACACAAGAGAATTTTCAATTGAGAGAGAAATCAAAATAGAGAAAAATTTAGAGAATTTTCAATTTTTTTACACAAGAAAATATAATCATCCCTGAATCTAACTTGTTCAAATTATCACTTGAATAATAACATAAATTCCTTGATATGTTATTTCATAAAAAATAAAAATGAAATCATTACATTTTCAATTCTTAGTAGTAAGGTTCAATCCAAGGTCCTTAATTCTTACTTATTTGTTAAGCCAAGGTGTTTTCATTCGATTTTAATTGAACAACGTTGATTTTGTGTTGAATTATATTTAAATACATAGTTATGAAATTATTAAATAACAAGCCGACTTAGCTCAGTGGTAGAGCGCGTGGCTTTTAACCACGTGGTCGTGGGTTCGATCCCCACAGTCGGCGAAAATATATAGTTTTACTGTTTTTTTTTGCAACCTAAAATTCATGCTGTTACTTTTAACTCTTATTTATTTATTATTTTTTTCCATTTGACAATTGAACCTTATTAATTGGGATTTATTATAGCACAAATTATGTTGATATTGGTGCTGCTATGGTTTTGAACAACATAACCTCAATTGATGTTTCTTTGGTTTAAATAAATAGAGTAAAAGGGTCAATGCAATTTTGAAAATTAGCAGGTTTAAGCAATTTGAACCCTCATTCATGGGCTTCATGACACCACCATTTCATTGATGATATTCACGTTACCACCTATACCATTTAATTCAACATTCTGCAAAAGGAAAAAAGTTTCATAATCATATGATGTACATGCAAAAGTTTTATCCAAATCTCACTCCCAACCGAAACCAATCCACCGCATACACATTCTTATTATAAAGTATAAACTCACACATTTGCCATTCCAAGTCTTTGTTTTTATCTCAAATTCATTAAATATAAAGGGTCTTCTCTATAAAGCATATTCATCCCCTCTAACTTTATACCTAACTAACTATATACTTTAATTTAATAGCACCAACTAACAAGTACTAACTACCACTTTCAATGTTATAGTTATATTCCCTCAAAAAAAAAAAAATGTTATAGTTATATAAAACCCTTTGACCGTGACCAACTTCCTCCTTACATAAAAAATAAATATATTTGAAGTCAAAGGGTATTTTGTTTTGAAATTCACATAGGCAAAGGCAAATGAAATTCGAAGACTATCTCATGGAGAAAAGCCAAGAGCCACAAAAGAGACAAGAACTTGAAAATGAGGTGTGTAAATTCTTCAATAGCATCCATCATTTGTTTTGTTACCATTTTTTTATTAACCTCAAACAGAAGAGATATTATTAGTAACCTCAAAGTTCTATTTCAAGTATGAACCATTTTTATTTTTTTTATTAATGATGACTATAATATGGCTTTTCTATATTTCATATATGTTCTCATATAGGTTGTTCAATTGCAAGCACAGTTGAAGGATGAAGAGTCACTCAATAGGGTCTTACTATGTGCATCACTGCATGGACCTGTTTGCTCTCTTCAACACATTCCTTCGGTGTTTCCACCTCAGGTGATTTAAAGTGTACATTTTCTTTTAAAAATGATATGATACATTTGGATTATTGTGACAAATGTAACATATTGTAGGTTCATGAGCTTATTGAAGAATTGGCATTAGTAGAGGAAGAGATCACTTTGCTTGAAAGAAAAGTTAAGGAACTAAAAGATAAATTGTACCAAGAAAGAAATGAGGCCGCGGATTGGAAAGTACGCCATAGAAGACAGACTAAATTATGTAACCAGTTCCAAGGATCATTTTCACAAAATTATGAAGTAATCACTAAAGGAAGAAAGTCAAAAGATAGGAGGGCATCTTTAAGTTCAGCAATGGATATCCATAGCCTATTTTCCACCCCAAGAAGATCAAAAGGTAAAGACATGATAAGTGTTAAGCCTTGTGTTTTCTTATAGTAAAGAGTGATTTTCGCATATTTAGGGATCAAAATGACTATTTACTCGTTTTCTTTTTCTTCCGCTGCTCAATTTTCTCACCGTGTGATTTTGGATATTTGTTCAACACAGAATATGATGAAGTGCCAAGAACGAAAACAGGAAAAATCCCAAGACAAAATGCCATTGAGAATCCAAATGAATTGTCAGAGGAACTTCTTAAATGTCTAATAGGAATTTTCCTAGAATTGAACCAAGCATCATTGGACATCAAAGAATCAGAAACTAGTGTTCCAAGACTCACTCTTTCATGCATGCAGTCGAAAAGCTTCATCTCAATGACTAATTCATCCAACTACAAAACACATTCATACCTTTCAAATGGCAATGCCTCTTGTCTTGACCCATATGGCATATCAGCAGATTTAGATTGCACAGCAAGAGATGTAGGACCTTATAAGAATTTCATCCAAATTAGTAGCAGCTCATTAGACACTGAATTCTTTTCACACTGCCTGCCAGCATTCAGAAAATTAAGGTTCATTTTGAGCTTTTAGTAGTTAACCAATAATTGGTTAAGCTTTATCTACATGTTATGCAATCTTTTTTTCCTTATATATCTTCATTCTTATATATCTCCCCTCTTTTTTAGGGTTTTGAGGCATAAGCTATGTGATGTTGATTTAAGTTTCTTGAGCTACAAGCAAAAGTTGGCATTCTGGATCAACATATACAACTCCTGCATAATGAATGTACTGTAAGGCATTTCAAGTCTTCATGAACAAGAAATTACCTATTATATCATATCTATGTCATGATACATTATGAATCTTATAAACCTTTCTAATTTTATTTTTTTATGTAATTACAGGCATTTCTGGATCATGGCCTTCCAACTACACAAGATAAATTGTTGTCTCTTATGAATAAGGTATATATGAGAGAGAATGGAGAGAGAGAGAGAGAGAGAGAGAGAGACTCTTTTTTGTTAGTGATTGTGCTAATATTAACTGTGTGGCTATGCATTGACTCAGGCTGCAATGAATGTTGGGGGGATTGTACTGAATGCTCTGGCTATTGAACACTTTATTCTTCGTCATCCATGTGAATCAAAACATGTATGTAACATATTTTCTTATCCAACAATAATGTTTCAACTTCACTCATCCAACATTTTTCTATCACTACAATTAAAAATGATATTGTAATTATTAATATAACCCAATTAATGTAAAGTTAACAAAAATTATTAGGGTCCTGTGGACGAGAAGGAAGTCTTGTTGAGGCATGCTTATGGTGTGGGGTATCCAGAACCTAATGTCACGTTTGCTCTCTGTCGAGGCACTTGGTCCTCACCAGCAGTAAGTGTATTGTTTAAGTGTATCCAGATTGAGGAACCAGTGTATAAATGTGATGAAAAAATAAATTAATATGAGGTGTTTCTTGTGACAGTTAAGGGTGTACACTTCAGAAGAAGTTGTGAACCAGTTAGGGAGGGCCAAAGTTGAGTACTTGGAAGCTTCAGTTGGTATAACAAACAAGAGAAAGATAATTGTGCCTAAACTATTACAATGGCATATGCATGATTTTGCTGATGAGATGGAATCGTTAGTGGAGTGGATATATAGCCAATTGCCACGCACAGGATCATTGAAAAGAGCCATGATGGAATGTGTAATAAGGGAAACAAAACATCCCATCTCTAAAATGGTGGAAATCCAGCCATATGAATCTGAATTCCGCTACATCCTACCTATTTAATTTTTTAAGCATCTAAGATGGTGTTTTTTATTATTCACTGAAGCACTAAGAGCAACGAAAAAAAATAGTGTTAAACTGTATGTTCTATTGATAGAGCACTGCAAATGTTACATTGAACAACGTCATTGACACGTAATTTAATAATTTATGGAGCAAGAGTATTTTACACATGTATCTAACTATTTTACACATGTACACCTCAATTTGTAAAGTTCCCTAACTATTTTACACATGTATCTAATTAAATCACACTATAACACCACTTTACTATATTAGGTTTTAAAACATTCACCAATACCTAAATGGTAAGATGTAATTAGACACATGCAGAGGACGCGTGATTCAGAGGCAGGAGGTGCCAAGTGAAAGTCTTTAAAAAATTTGGTTTATATTCAATTTAGTTTCCATCGAATAGTATTAGGACATAATTTGTTCTAATTAAGATATACAAATTATCATTTTGATCCTTAATACTAGTAAACGCTGGTATTTCCCATTTTTGTTTGCTTAAAAAATAAAAAATAAACCTAGTAAACGCTGGTCAAATTAGTCTCAGATAAGACTAAGTTTATCTTAAAAAGACTAATTTGATCTATATCTGAGATTCTTAAGTAACAAATTAATATATCGTATTTCTTAGAGATCAAATAAATTAGTGTGCTTTTTGTCAAGGAAGGCGTAAATGGTGGAAGTTGTTGATCAAAAATTGTTGGAGTCCTCAAGAAGGATGCTACTATAATATTTTATAACATGGTCAGTTAAGCAATCACAAAGGCCTGCATTTTTTTACAAGCTAAACTAAACAGGGTGGCACTTTGGTGACATTAATGTCACCGTGACATTAAATCTAGATCACACAACAGCCAAAATAGATGTGTTGTGTGGTCCAGATGCAATGGCAATATGTGTTGTGTGGTCCAGATTTAATGTTACGGTGACATTAATGTCACCGTGACATTAAATCTAGACCACACAACAGCCAAAATAGATGACCTGTATTTGAAAACTAATGACCTGCTACAATATGTTGTTTTGGTTTACAGGTAGGTAGACAACATGAAATGCTACTTCAACCTAACAAGTATTTGAAAACTTCATTCAGTGCTGATGCCTTTGGAAGAAAGAAATTAAGAAAGATAACTCAGTAATAGTAATATCATTCATATTCTATTTAAAATCTGCAGCACATTGCAGAAAATACAACTTTCTCCATAAATGTTAAGTGCACTGTTATTAATCATACAATACAACAATCACTTTCGGATTTTGCTTACACGCAAATATAAATGGTGCAACTTAATATAGTGCGGCGTCCTTTCCACGAGAAACAATAGTAACACTCGATAAAAAGGAAAGATCCACTAAAGAAAACTTAAATTGAATAGACATACAAGTCTATGAAAATTAAGGATTAACCCAAACAAAATTCCCAATACTAGTGAAAATGAAACATCAGAAATCCAATACTTCGCCAAACATGAATTCAAAACAATCAACCATGCGCTTCAAGTTTTCCATGTATCCACAAATTAATTACTTTTTGTGCATTTTCTATCCAAACTTATGAGTGGGTAACAGGCGGCTCAGCTAAGAAATTGACAATCCTATTTAAGAAATTTAAGCCAAACACAGTCTCTTCACAGTTGACTTTTACAGAAGCAATCAATGGGTCGGAGCATTTACCTTCAACGGTAACTGTAATTAAGCATGGCATGGAACTGCTCAGGATCTCACTGCTAAAACGCAAACACAAACCAGATGCATCATCGAGGTTGGAAGCTACTGGCAAATCCACAGATACAAGAGAAAGATTGGCATTGCTCAGCATCTTCAATGCTAAGGTTTCACATATGGCAAGAAATGTATCCTCTGTTAAAGAGTTGCTTTCCTTGTTCAGCTTTATTATGTGATCGTTAAATGTGCAACTGGATGCCAATAATGCAAGAAAATCATAGTTAAGAGTTCACAGAAATGAAATAGGAAAAAATTAAAAGGGAGAAAAAGAGAAGGTTCCTTAAGCTAGCAAGCAATTGCTAAGATCATTTTGTTTGACAAGCATAGCTTCTAAAGTTCTAAGAAAAATGGTGAAAAACTAGTTATACTACACAAATCTATATGGGCCGTCTGCATAGCCCAGTGGGCAAATTATAATTAACACACTTATTCTACATTCTGACAAAAAAATATTAAAACCAAATGGACACGGGATCTACTTTTTTAACTTTCATTCTAATGTATATCAACTTATGGATCCACAGAAACATAACACATTTCAGAGCAATATCCATACTATTCAAAATTTAAGTGTCCATTTTTTTACATTAAATCAGTGAACTATAGGCCAAAACTCAAGACTGGTGTAATTTAAATTCACTCGAGTACGACATTTACTTATGAGAAGCTTCCTATTCTTGATGGTTTAAATTTCAAATTTAAACCTCCATTTTTCTCCTGACATTTTAACTTTCATCTTGCATATCTTTTCGTTTGTTATAAGAATCTTTAAGTGTGGGCAAAGAGGGTTACAGAGTATGAAACTATTTAGTCCAACAAACAACAAAATTTTCATACCTCCTCACATATTCAAACATCCCTGGAAGGTGAGATTCCTTTTCTCTGAAAGCTTCAATATTAATCGGAAGTGGTTTTACAAAGTATCCAATGTCAGGCCTTAACTTGACAGGGAATTTATTGTCGTTGCAAAATAAAGCCAATTTTAGAGGCAAAAGGTGGTGATGGAAGCGAACTAGTAGAGTCCGTTGCGCTTTCTGACTAGGCTCCAGAGAAGAGATTGCCTCCATGGAAACTAGTGCTGGTTTATCAATATGCGATTTCAAGGTACTGCAACAAAAACGTACGAAGATTACAATGAGTAAGTAAAACATGAGATATTCAAGCTGGATTTGCTGCAGGTTCAGTGGCCACAGCCTTTGAATAGGAAACCAATTTACTGGCAATCTAAATTTAAATTATAGATACAGATTTATACTCTACCCAGTAAAAGAAACATGGAAGTTACCAGAAAAGGAGGATTAATACTTACTTCTCTGCTGCTTGTGATATTTGATCGGTAGAATCTGCACTTTTGCTAGAATCATCATCTAGTAAGACTATATCGAACATCGGCTCCAAAGAACAATTTTCAAATAATACTTCTAAACATACAAGATGGGAGGATATGCTTGAAGTTTCAGATGAAAAGGAATAATTCACCATTAAACCATTTCCATTTGCAGGATCCAAGAGAGTGTAGCATTTGGGTTTAACACGGCTTCCAATATCGCCAATGGTTATTCTTGCCGAAGATCTTCGAACTTGGCTTTGTTCAGTTTCACTTCCTTTAGATGACTTTGATGGTTCATCCAACCAAGACTCGAGAGACTTCGTTGACATCAAGTCATTAAAACCAGAAGTGCCAGAGTGCTCCCCGCCATTCTGGTTTTCATTAACATTGTTAGTTTCTGAAATCTGAATCAATGGATCATCATTGTTGTCACCTTCATCACCAGATACAGTCTCATTGCTGCCACTGACTTCACTGGAACCAGAAATTGACTGTTCAGAGCTATAATCAGAAGCATTTTCATCATCAGAAGACCCAGATGCACCAGGATCATCCACCTCCTCTGAATCACTGTTAACAGCTCCATCATACTGATCAATGTATGGAAGACTACAAGGTTTTGGGAGAGGCTCATAGCCTGGAGCTGCATGAAATACTAACTGTGAAAGAGATCCAGGGAGATAAAACCTGTCATTGATAGGTTCAGATGGAACTGTCGCAGTTTTTGTCTGTCCACCAAATATGCATTCTGCAAGCGCACTAGACTGGTCCTTCTTCTGTGATTCACCATTTTCCGCTTCCACATTTTGAGGCTCCAAATTGCTCGAGAGAAGTTTCTTCAAGAAACGCGAACGATCACGAATATCATAGTTCAGGTCACGCTCAGCCAGTTCAATTACATAAGTCCAAATTTTTCTCAAGGTCCAACTATCTTCTCCCTTAATGCACAGTGAGACCTAAGGACAAAACCCATTCAAATCGTAAACTCATTTCTATCAATGTAAACCCATGCACATAAAATTCAGGAGCCAAGAACTAAGGTTCCAAGTTCTGATATGGGTCATTAACTCATTATAAGGTCCTACATCCCATTTAGGGAGTGCTTGTGAATTGGTTTTTGGAGGGAAGGGCTTTGGGGGGGGCTAAGTCTATATTTTGATATTTTTAAAAATTAAAAGAACAAAATGATATTATATGTTCATGACTTCATGTATCATGCTGTTCTTTCAAAAAAAAAATTCAAATATATATTAAAATATAGACTTAGCCCTCTAAAATCCAACTGGCAAACACACAATGGTACACACAATTTAAAAGGACAATATAGAATGCATAGTGATATGATATACATCAACCAGACACTATACATCATGGAAAGAGATAACTCTGCAAGTGAAGGTAAGCTGAAGAGCACTCAAGTGTTATAGATGATTAGATTCAAAATGTATGGATGCCCACCATCTTAATAGTCTATTCTACACACTTCTAGAAATATCAACTTTACAAGTCTCACTAACTTTCAATCATTACCACTATTTTATATAAAATTCTATAGTGATCCAAAGAGAAAATTCAAGTAGAAGGTGCAGGAGTACAGTGGAAAGTAAAAATGCCACAGGTAATAAGATTCGTGAGACTGTAAAAGGATAAGCAGGAGTTATGAAGAACATCTTAGAATTAATGGAAGAAAGGTTAAAGATATGTATGAAGACATAGCACACAGAGAATTATGACATTAACAACTAAAAATGTATGAAACTTACTCAAGTTTACCATTATCACTAAAAAACAGTTTACAATGAGTAAGTTGTTAACAATCCAGCATGTCTATTTGGATAGGAAGGTAGATTTACAAGACATGTTGAATCAAGCATAAACACAATTACATATTTGGACTGGAGACATCCAATAAATGAAAGATGCTCCAGAATTAGGATCTCATGCAAAATGCACACTGGAAACAAAAGTTTAAGCCACATTTATGGAAGTCATCTAGTCCCTAAATTGATCGTTTTCAGTTTTCTCCTTTGGCTGATGAACAGTGGAACTGGAGAGCGCTGATGTACTGACTACTTCCGGTTCTGATTTTTTTTATTTTTTTTTGCTTTGGGTGCTGCATCATCTTTAGTTTCTTTACTTACTTAACAACAAACAAAATTCAAAAGAAAAGTACTAGAACATTAACACCAGGACAAATCAATTAAGCAAAGCATCCTTTACTTTCTGAAGCTAAAACGGCGCCTCAAAACATAAGCTATTCACCCAATAAAAAACAGATTTTCAGTTTACAAGCATTTATATGAACAACCAATACAGTTGATCTTTAAACAAACCAATGACACCATGTGCAGATATTCACATCAAGTCTTCAAAAAGTTCCCCAGAAGAACAAGAAAATGAAAAGACTAGTAGAATACATTTTGTCCGGTTATTATATCAATCAATAAGTAACAATGCATATAAGAACCAGCTTTTTTGTACAAAAAAAAAAAAAGTAATTTAATGATATACCTTTGTGATTGTATTAAGAATCTGAAGCTTAGTTTCTAATCCTTCTGAAGTAAAACACCAAGCAAGATACTTGAGTACTGTACTCAACATTCTTGGAATCATCTCACCCAAAGAACAATACTCTCCCAACAACCAGACAATCATTGCACGGGCAGCAGGGACATTGATTGTATCCAAACTACGGACCAACTGAATTATAACCTTATAATAACAATAGAAACAGTTGGAGATCAGTCATAACTGCACAAGCAATGTATCAAAAAATTGTAATGCAAGTACAACTAAATAATTGCTAGACCAAACACAAGATATTAGTATACTAAACCCATGCCTACTTTGTTCCACATCTCCATATTGTCCTTTAAAATTTACTTTTAAACCAATACAAAAATAATAATAAAATGGTACCATTGGAAATAATTTTATATGAAAGAGAATCACGAAGAGTACCTTCTCATAACTGGGTGGTTCTAACTTTATAATTGATATGATGGACATAATTGCCTGAATTAGTACGCCCTCTTCTCCATCCAGGAATCTGATTTCACCACACAAAAATTCTGCAAATATAGATATTAAACAAGAATTCAAGAAACATGAAATGTTTCTTCAGAAGATAGAATTAATAATCAGGCCACACACCTTGCCTAATCAGAGCCAACAGTCCTTCCAGGCATGCAGTTGCCATTTTTGGAAGTCTCTGGGCACATAAACCAATGGCAGCAACTGTGTCGGCAGCAAATCTCCTGTCTGGATCTCTAATATAATCCTAGCAACACACTAAGAAAAACATCAATCAATGCACCAAACTCTGATTCTAGATGTCATAGCAAAGACAAATAACAACAACCAAGCCTTATCCCACTAGGTGGGGGTTGGCAAAGACATAACCATAAATAATGAAACATGTGAGCAGGTAAAGTGGATTCCTCATCCCTGCATAAGCATATCTTGGTCTTCAATTTTTATTTTTGTATTTTGTTAAGTGCGGTAAAAGACCCAAATTGGTTGTACCCAAAAAAAAAGAAGACATATTTGAGTACGGTAGGACCGAAAGCCTCACCGTGGACACTGCTGACTCAGAGCATTAATAAAAAGGGTGAATATTGGGCAAAATAGAAAGGGGGCAGAGAATAGTATTTGATTGTAAAAATTACAGAGAAGAATAGAAGTGGGAAAAAGTATGGATTGGGAGACACTAGGGCACTAGAATTGCCTAGATTGCATTCTTGTTTTTAGCACATAATGTTAACAGAGGTATCAAATCCACTTCATATACAAATAAACAAGGGAAAATAGTCAGAAAAAGCACAGCTGCAAAAAGTTCAGATAGTGTAAAGTTTGACGGATAAAATAAATTCATATTCCAACACTGTCCAGAAAAACATATACTTGATGTGAAATACCTGAAATTCTTTAAGAATGAATGAAATTGATGAATCCGAAGCAATAATAGAAAGTATATCCAGCTTAAGCGCTTTTATTTGATAGGAATCTGCAGAATAAATGAAGAAGTCTTCGTAATGTGGAGCAAATAGAGAAGGCATAGCTTTAGCAAACACTTGGATATTGCACAGCACCTGCATAAATCAATGAACAAATAATCATTAACTTCGAAGTCAAATGTCAAAGAAATTGATCATACATGTTGATTAACTAGAATTTATCACTTTCTTGTCTTATCTAAGGAAATTTTCTATGTATTTCCTTTTCCTACATAACATGATTTTACTACCCAACCAAAAAAATCAGAATTCAATATTTGAATTGGAAGTAATGCATATCAATAGCAACAGTAAGTGTGAAATCTCTCAAGAACAACCCAACAACACCAACCCTTAAAAGATTAACAGCAATATAAATTTGAACACCCTGCAAATACAACGTTAACTCTGATGGAATTAAGTCAATAAATCATTAATTTCATTTATGTTAATCTTCAGAAAATGAATGAATGAACAATGCGATGTTATGAATGCCAGAAACAGAGCATTAGCAAAAAGTTGTTCAATAAGCACATTCTGTTATTTGTTACCACAACTGACTAGATACTGCCTTGAGTAAATGTTAAACTGTCAATTGTGGAAACATGTTATGATAATTCTGCATCATTCAAATATAAGCCAATTCTACGTCATTCAAATATAAGCCAACAAAAAAGTAAAATAAAATCATGCATTTGAAAGGAAGCCGTTAGCATTGACCTCTAAATTGTGTAGTTCATAGATTCCATGAAAAATATCTAATTTTATCCATGTAAATATTGTGATATCACCTATTATATGGGTAAATCATCACGGAAAGGTGACTCCTAACTCCTAAGGAAGAGGTCGTTACTAAGTTCTAGGGGATGGCTGTACCCTTGATCCCTTAATATGAGTTTAATACCTATCCCGCTAGCATTGAGTTATTCAGTGGTCATGATATGTCCATTCAAATCATATATTGGCCATAGACAAAAATTAAAAATAATAATCCTTTTATATCTTAGGTAAACCACAACTGCAACTGCCATGTCTAGTGGTATCCTAAGAGTGACAGTAGATAATTCTCTTCTCTTGGTGGACATGATATGTTTCAACCAGTATCAAGATAAACAGAAATGTAATAAATGCTGGAAATGAGAAAGAAAAAGTTTACACCATATTGCACACAATTTACTAGTGAATAGAGGACTCAGACTACAACTCTAGGGTAAGTGCCCCTGGATTCTCCCTCTAACCCAAATTGGATCCTCTCCCTCCCAGCTTTCCAATCTCTTTCCTATTTATGTTAACACACTAACATAGTAACATACTCTCATAACTGCTAATGACTACCCATAACTGTTAGGCTGTTACTAAAGGCCAATATCAAGGTTTGATCCATTGTTTTCCCAAAAACTTTCTATTAAAGAAATTTTGATTCGTGGACATTAGACAATAAAACACAACCTATAGTAACATAGAAGAAGAGCCCATAAATAAAATACAAGTATTATAATTTTAAAAAGAAAATCAAAAGAATATAGTAGCAAATGTAGATAGAGGAACAAATAAAACAAGATAAAAAATGATTTAAGGAACATTACTTACCACGTATCTTGAGGCAGGCGATGAACGAAGTACAAACAAGAGTGGTTTAACAATTTTTTTAACGTCCTCCTTAGGTGCCATTATCCAGTGTACACCTGCAGCTGCAAGTACAACTGCACTGTTATGAGACCATAACAATGGTGATGTACACTGCAGTAGGATCCTCACAACTTCGTTGCTGCAAGATGTATATAGCGATTCATCCAATTTAGGAGCAACCTTAATAGTAGAACTTGATCGTGATAAGTACTCGTCTGGCCCTTCAATGTAACACTGGAAGATCAAATGTGTTAATTCCGACACAGTCTTCTCAGTGGCATAACCAGCATCTTTTTTTAGGGTAACATCATGCTCATCTTCATCTAAATTGCCATGATCTTCATTATACGAAGAAAACATGATGGATTCTTTGACAAGCCCGTGCCTCGCTATCACATACCGTAAAAGAATCCCAATTAGCATTATTTGACCCCACTCTTCCACATCGGGAAGAATCTCACACAACTTTCTGTAATTTCTTCCAATAAGTGAAAAATTGTTCGGGCAAACAGAAGTAAATGCAGAAGCAGCTGCTCCAACAACCCCTGGGGAATGATCGTTTAACAATAATCCAACCATCTGCACCAAATGAAGCATCTAAACTTATTTATATTATTTACAACTTCTATGGCCTTCCAACCATACATTCATGAAATCAAACATCTGGCATAAAACTTTCTTTGGTTAATTAGTTCAAAAGTATGAGACTTATGAAAAGCCGGGAGAAAAATAAGGTGTTTTCCATTAATTGTTATAAAGTAACCTATGGCCTATAGAAGGTAAATCTCAACAAGTATGATAAACAGTAGACACGTCTACCAGACCTCTTCAATTGCAGATGCATGTTCATCCATCCGTAAATCGTGAAGCTTAGGAAGAGCATTAGCAGCACATTTTCTGACATAGACAGACGGATCTCTAGCACATTTTCCCACAGCAACAAGGACAAGAGGTGCAATTGCATGAAGGCGGATTCCTGCCATGGCTCGGAGTGCCCATGCCCTAACCAATGGGTTAGTGTCCCCCAGGTCCTTCTGGAAACAATTGATCGACAGCAATGCTTCATTTGGACGCCTGAACAAAAGAAATAACATTGAAACTATAAGAACGACGGCAAACAACAACCAATTATGATAGAACATGACGATGCCGTTTGATGTATGTAGCTGACCCCACTTAGTGAGATAAAATTTCGTTGTGTGGCAAATAAACAATAACCAATTATGTGGCAAATTAAAGAAGGAAGAATGCTAAGGTTAAAGAACCAACAACGACAATGAAATTTTATCTCACTAAGTGGGGTCAGCTACATAGATCGGACGACGTCATCATGTTCTATCATATAGTACCATCTTTCTCTTATGGTTTTTCTAAGTCTACCTCTGTTGGTACAGAATCCACGGGTATTCTCTTTAGATGCACAAACCACCTAGACCTAGTTTCCACCATCTTTTTTTTTTGTTATAGGTGTTATCCCAACTCTCTCTAATGTTTATATTTCTAATCCTGTCATGTCTAGTTTTACCACACATCCAACGCAACATCCTATTCTCTACTACACTTAACTTATTTTTCATACTAAGGTTAAGAAACCACGTCCACAGTTCTATGTGTCATTAGTATCCTGATTCCCAAAGATCAACATACAACAATTTCTTGGATGCACAAAAAAGAGTTATAAATAAATCCATTAAACAATGAAAAAAAGTGTAGAAAAATTGATAAAATAAATCAAAGACCTACGAGTCCACAAACCAACTGGAGAACAAAAAAACACGTGCTTTAAATCATATTATTTTCAAATGCTTAAATAAATATACACATTTAATCAACTCAAATAGCTTAAAACAATAAAATTGATTCTAGAGGTGTAGAATGGATTTTGTGATGTTCGATGTCGATGTCTTTCAGTAGAACTGATTTTGCCTCCAAAATTGATTTTAACTTTAAGCTAGGAGTTGTATCTTTTAACTCCAAACGTGATTTCACACTTAAATTATTATCCAACTCACTTTTACATATATGCAACCTAACAAAGATCATTTTACATTCAACTGAGTTTTAATTAAAATCAATTTTACAAAATGAATTCATTCAAAATCAAATTTCGCCACCGCGAAACCAAAGACACGTAGCTAAATACAACAAAACAACGAAGAAAAATAGAAGCAGGTATGAAAGTAGAATACAACATACTTTTCAGCATAATGTAGAAGGTACAAGTAAACCAGCTTCTTCACTTCCAATGACTGCGACGCAACGTTTTTCACAACCTAGAATTTTCATTCACAAATCAAAACAAAGTCAAAAAAATACAAAATCCACAATCTGAACAAAATCACAATTTAGATTCAAAATTATCAACGCAACGAAGATGAAGCAGATCGAATAGCGTTGATCGGAGGGAGTAACCTGAGGAAAGAAATTGGAAACATCGAATCCTTGAGCGATGAGAGCGAGTAACCGTTTGAGAGCTTCACATTTCTCGGAATCGAATCTGCTATCAAGGAGAGGAGCGATGTTAACGTCTTCGGGATCGTCGTAGAGGGCGGCGTCGGTGCCGATTCGGAACACCGCCGTTGAAGCTTTGCTCAGTGATTCCGCCGTCGCTCCGAATTGGTGGAACATTTTTTCTCCGACTGAGATATACGTTTCGAGTGAGAAGCAAATTTTGTAGACCTATTGGAAAGTGTTCTCATTTGTCGCCTAATGAGAGATTAGTACTAACTTTGTTAAAATACTCATTTCATGCGTATTAGCTGAAATTGACGAAATTGCTAGCATAGAGGACATCATGATTCATGAATGAGGTTCCAACAACTGAATTAACAAAAAGAATAAACACATTGATGATTAGAAAATGAGTAAATAGTCCATTATCCATCAAATTGTAAGTTTAGGGGGGTGTATTGGATTAGAATTTTAAAAGACTATTTTAATAAAAAAAGTCTTTAAGATTTTAAAAGACTTTGTGAGATTGTAGTGATTCTGTGAGATTTTAAAAGACTTTTTATACAAAAGACTTTATACACTCAAGATTTTAATGGATTTATCACACTGACTTTTAGGGTCCGTTTGGTGCACATGATATGATAGAGATATGATATGATATGAAATTGGATAAGGATAGGAAATGATATAAACATGATAACATTTATCATATCACATGTTTGATGCACACATGATAACAAATATAATATCATATATGTCACAATTAAATGACATAATTACTCTTGTAATTAATTCTAATTAAATGTAATTAAGCTATTATTAATTACACAAAGTTATAAAAAAAACATTGTCAATCGTCTTCTTCCTTATTTTAGGGGTGCCGTCATCTTCATTCTTAAAGTTCAATTAAAAAAAAATCATGGTTTCTTCAATTAAAAAAAAATAGTTGTCTTTGTTGAAGATAATAATACGAAATTCTTAAACTTTTTGTTTCGTCCCTTTTCAAATTTAACTTGAGTACAAAATAGATAATCAAGAAAAAAAACAAAAAATTAAGCAAATTGAGGAAAAAATGATTGTAGGTTGAAATTGGGGTCGGATCTGTATCAAATAGAAGAGATAGCGATGAAGAGTTATGGAGGAACAGGTAGAGGTCGATGAATGGAGAGCAAAGAGAGTATGAGTAATGAATTGAGAGAGGGCAAAATAAACATTTTAGTGCTAATCATGAGAGGATAATTCTAACCCACCAAAAACTAAGGATAAAAATAACAAAGGGTGGGTAGGATAGGATAAGAAATGGGTTTAAGTTATCATTTCCTATTGATGCACCAAACAACAAATTGAATCAGGATATGATAGTTTTATCATATCCTGTCTTCCTATCCTGTGCACCAAACGAGCTCTTAAGGATTTCAAAGGATTTTATGAGATTTTAATATTTCAAAGGATTCAATGAATTTTTGAGAAAAAGAACAAACTTACAACCGTGAATGATAGAAATAGCAAACAAAAAAATTGCGTTTGAATAAAGAAAAATAAAACCAATAGAACAGAGAAATTGATTATTTTCTACATTGATTATTTTCTACATTGCAATATTATAACTTCATGTTCCCCTAAGTAGCATCTCTCCACATATCTGAACCTATATTAGTCCTACATAGATTAGCATCTTCTCGTTCTTGCTCTTGTGTTTGAACATTGAGCTCATCATTATTGTCTTCATGAATAGGTAACATTGAAGATGAAGATGAAGACTCGTTAGAATGTTCAACTGGAAATTCATCGGAACGACATTCTTTGCGAAGAAAGTTATGAAGTGCTGCACATGCCAACACAAGTTCTGCTTGTGTCTTAAACAAAAATGGAGGTGCTGACTTAAAAATTGTGAAACGCGGTTTAAAAATACCAAATATTCTCTCAACCACATTCCTTAAAGACGCATGGCGAAGATTGAATAACTCCTTTTCATTTTCAGGGTCATTACCGTGACCTGCAAAATCTTGTAGATGATATCGCACACCTCGATGTGGAGCTAAAAATTGGCGTCGATTAGCAAATCCACAATCCACAAAAAAATATTTACCTAATTAAATTTACAATACATATAAAATAAGTATGAAAGTGAAGAAAAAAAAAACATCATTATAATTTAAAAATTAATTACTTACGGTGGGGCACTTTTAGTCCATTCTTCCTTTTCAAAGCATCATTTAGCAACTTGGAATCATGGGCTGAACCCTCCCACCCGCTAAGAACGTACATGAACTCCAAATCGAAATTACAAGCAGCTAATACATTTTGTGATATCCTTCCATGACGATCATGATAACTGCTTACATCTCGTCCTCTTACCAATGCACGAATATGTGTACCATCAATAGCTCCAATGCAATCCTAAAAGTTTATTTATATATAACCATAAAAAAATATTATTATAATAAAGATGATTATATTTACAATTCTCTTATAATTAGATTAGATAATGATCACATACCTTGAAGTAAGGATAAAATCTTGTGCTTTCCCTTATTTTTGCAGGCACACTTGAGGTTGGTTTAGCCATCAAATCAGGTGCTATTGAGTTCAAAGCCTTCAAAATTTTGTGAAAATTTTCACTTGCAGCAAATTGTGATCGGCCAAATGTATTTCTAATTATACAATATCGAGCATTTTGACCGACAATCTGTAAGAACGACGCAAGCATTTCTTCAATACAAATAAATCTTGTATCCACCAAAGGTGTTTTTTCTCTTATAATCATGCATAACTTTCGGAATACATCAGGATACATTCTATATACTTGTCGAAAGATTTCAGAATCTCCATTTAATGATTTATGTATATAGTCATATCCCTTACTTGTAATTCGTCGTCGAGTTAATGGACGTTCAACATGTTCACCATGCATCATATTCAAAAAGTGATTTACCACGTGCATTAAAGCATGAATTGTCATCATATACATGTATATGGCTTCATAAAATTCTTCATCTGCTTCTTCATCATCTGTACCATCATCATCATCATCATCATCATCATATATAGCTTCAATACCTATATCTTCACTCATTCCGTCATAATCAAACTCTTTGTCCTCTATGTCATTGCCATGATTATAAGACAATATTTAAGGTAGTATTAGAGTCAATGCAAAGTCATATTTAAAATACTATAATGAAAATATAATTAAAGTTTAACCACAATAGACTCACAAAAAATAAAACCAAATACTTTAACAAAAGTACAACCAAAATAGAAACCCATAAACTAAAGTTCAACAAAATCAAGATGTTCAAATAACACATAGATGATCAAATATTAATCGTCCCCTAACTTGAATTTTATCCAAGACAAGCGGTCTTCCGATGACATCTTCAAGAAGAGGTCCTTATCTGCTTTAGACTTCATTAATTCTGCAATCTTGAAACGAGTTTTGTCATCTAAATTTGGAATATCTTTTATAATATCCCAAATATTATTCTTTAGCTCTCTATCCTTTTCTCTTTTCTCCATCATGTTAGACATCTTTTCAAAGTGCACAGCAATAGTCCCAATGCTAGAAGAAAGGTTTTCCATAGCAGGTCCTTGATTGTTGATCCCAACAACACCAGAACTCCTTTCGTACTCGAATCTATTTCTCTTATGACGATTTCGTTTTTGAATAGGAACCTCTGAATCTAAAGAAAAATGGGGTGGTGGAGTAGGTTGGTTAGGTGATGGAGGTTGGTACGGTGGTGAATAGTTATCTGGTGCTATGAATGCATCACTATTGGGATCATATGAAAACCCTTCCATTCCAAAACTTTCACTTTCTTGCTCAAAAGTTGTTGCATCAGTATCCTCAGGGTCTAATGTTATAGAACTATTCCCGCTAGACACTCCACCTCCAACAAGAATCTTCAAATAATCATAATCAATCATACTTTTTCCTCGAATATTTTTGTGAGATGGATGGGACTAAAAAACAAAAAATTCATTATTAATATACTATAAATATTACAAAAAAAAAAATCAATCATACTTTTAAACGATTTTGAACTTAGCTCACCTTTAAGTAATTACTCCATACTTCTTCAGTAGCCGTGTAAGTCTTCGCAACTGGATCCCATCCAAAACCAGAGTTGTTACGCATAAACGTTGTCATCTTGTTGTATTGAGTTCTAAACCACTTCATTCGGCTCAAGTAATGATTATAAGTTTTATGTGATTCAGTTTTGGTATTGAGCTGAGGAAGGATAACTCGCTCTATATTTTGTTTACTAAGTGACCCATTAGCATCACGTAACCCTCTATTTATAGCATCCACCAAGAGGAACAACAACTCATTAGTTTCTTCCATGGTCCAAGCTACATAGCCATCTTTGTCCTTACCCTTTCCTCTATTATTTTCTTGTTGTGAATCCCCCATTAATCACTAATATATATATATATATATATATATATATATATATATATATATATATATATATATATAAAACAAACTAGTTATTTCACAAGAACAATCTTATATAAATAGACTAAGCATATGAATTTTTATATGAATTGGGAACACACCATCCATTGGATCTTATATGTAATGAATTCACCGAACAAGTAAATAACAATAACACAATTCATATAAAACAAAAATTAAAAGGGATCCCGAAGGCAAAAGGGTTCTTAAACAATTGTGTTAATTTGTGTCTTGCAAACAAGTAAAAAATGCAAGGGATCCCCCCAAAAAAACAACGCAATCACAGTTCATATATAACGCAAGGGATCCCCCCAAAAAAACAAAAATTCTGTAAAAAAAAACACAAAAAAGGTATTATTATATGAATTTTTATATGAATTGGGAGTACAATAGAATAGAATCAGACACAAAAAAATGCAAGTTGAAGAATTTGATAGAGAAAAGAAAAACCTGGCATGGAAGATGACGGCAGACAAGGGTTTGCAAGACAATGACAAAATCTCAAGGGTTTGTGTGAGATTGTTGGATGGAGATAATATTTATATTTTTAACTAAAAAGTCTCACAAAATCCATTCCATCCAAGAATCCATCAAAATCTATAGACTTTTGAATACCAATAGACAATTTATAAGTCATGAGAAATCTCAATTGAATACCAACGGATTTTGTTGCCTTAAAAAAAAAGTCATGATTGTCTTGATTGAATACAACAAGATTTGTTTACATTTTATAAAAGTCATGATTGAATACCACTAAACTTTTTAATTATAAAAAAGTCTTTTAAAATCCCTTGAATTATCAATTCAATCCCTTAAAAAAGTCTCCTGAAATTAACAAAACTGAAATAGTACGACCTTAATTAATTTACCCCCTTCGTCTTTGTTAGTCAACGTCACATTTTGCAGATACCCTCGAAGTTTTACACTTATGTGCAAAATGCCCCCAAGCTTTAAAATTTATAATTTTTTTTTTCTTATCCTTGACTCAAAAGATATTAAAGGCAAACAATTAACATATAAGTATGCATTACCATGTATGTAAGCCACTTATTTTGGAGTAATTGTGCATACTTACCTGAGTTTACATAGGCTAAGTGATGTAGCTTTCTAATTCGACACAAAATTGCAACAACTCATGTGGGGCAGTGCTACGGAGGAATCATATGAAATTTTAACTTTTATTTTGTAACGAGTTTTAGTGTTGCTAACTGTTTTAATTTTGGAGGATGGTACTATACAGAGAGTAGTGAAAATGGAGTGGAATGGAAAGCTTTTGATTTTGACTCCCTAATCTAGCGTTTGATAAAAATAATGGAAAATGGAAATGAGTGAAAAGATTTTTCCCTTGGTATGATTGAACAATAGGGAATGTAGATATTACAACGAACAAAACTATAAGTAAGACTCATCCTTCACTTTCACATCATTTTCACCCTTACAAGAAAAGTGGCAGAAATTGCGGACCCAAATCGAAATTGAACTCTTAACATTCTACTTTCAATGCCACAATTATTTTCTTCAATGTTGCAATCACATGTAAAATGATTTGTGTCCAAATTCCTCATCCCCTTGATCATTGATGTTAATTGTTAAAGCTAACTGTTAATTGTTTGGCTTTTATATCTTTTAAGTCAAGTATAAGAAAAAAATATATAAATTCTCAAGTTTGGGAGGCATTTTGCACATCAGTTCAAATCTTCAGGGGGGTATTTGCAAAACATAATGTTAACTAACATAATAATTTGACGGAGGGTTTAAATTGATTAACGTTGTGCAATTTCAGGGGGGTAATTGAAGTTATGTTGATTTCATGAGGGTAATTGACGAAACTTACACTTTCAAAGAGGTAATTGACTATTTACTCATTAGAAAATATGCTTAATTGCAATTATATCCCTCATTTAATCAATTTTTAGATTTTAGTCACTTGATTTTTAAATCCGTAATTTTGGACTTTTGATTTTTTTCAATTTTTGAAATTAAATCAAACATTACAATTGACATTGATATGATATAGTAATTTTAAATGACATGACAATATCCCTAAAAAAATGACATGATAATACACGTGTTGATGTCACGTCACGTCAGATTAAACTTAAAATAATACAATTACTTTTAAATTTTATAATCAATAACTAAGAAATAAAAAAAAAAACATTTCTCGTTAAAGAAAAATGTAAAAAATTGTTAAATCATTTAGTAGGAACAGAAACTAGACCTTTATCTCTGTCAACAAGGATAACAATTCCAAAATTTACAACACATGAGAATACAAGAAAACCATCCAAAAAATTGCAAAGGCTATAAAACGATGTGAATTGATTCAAACAAGTGTGGATGAGTTGAAGGTCTAAGGCGATGTTGATTAAGAATGGAAAAGAAGCAGTGAAGAGTTAGAACATAGGCGAATATTGAGAAGAGTAGAGAAAGCGGTGGTTTTATACGATGGAGCTGATTCAGAAAAAAAATAATTTATTTATTTTCACTATTTGAGAAAATTGAGAAAGAATTGGGGATTGATATATTTTTTTTGTTAAATATTGATTCCATTTTTTTAGATTTGTTAAATTAATAGTTATCATAATTTTTATTTTTTTTAAATTATAGTTATCATAATTTGAAAATAGTTATTTGTATTTATAAATAATATTATTTTAAGTTTAATCTGACGTGACATCCATGTGTGTATAAAGTTTATTACCACGTCATTTAAGATTGTGCCACATCAACGTCAATTGAAAAAAATCAAGGGGATAAATTGCAGATTTAAAAATTAGGGGATCGAAATTCATAAATTGATTAAACGAGAGGATCAAAATTGCCATTAAGACTAGAAAAATTACATTTTTGTGTGTACGATATTATGATAAAATTTCTTATGAAATTTTGGATGATATATTTTAAAATTTCTAAAATTAAAAGACATTAACATTAATATAGATAAGAGAACAATACTGAGATGCATCCGCTCTAACGGAGTTTTTTTTATAGGTGCTCTAACAAAGTTATGAGCAATTCTACCGGCTTACCTGGAACAAAAGAAGAGATGTCATTTTTGCAACTTGAAAATAATAGTTCAAAATTCAGTTTCATCAACTTATGAACAATTCATTCCCTAAAAAAACTTGTGGGCAATTTATCTTGTCACTGCTTTTTGAGAATCCACTTTAAAGATAGAATTTTAGAATTATAAAAAATGTATCAATTAAATTGCATGTCACAACTCTCACGCCTGCTTGTACTCAAATTGCAATCCAAATGTGAGTCTGCTATTAGTGTTGAATTTGATTTTTAGTTGTGTGTAGTTGTTTTTGGTTACCCTTACATCAGATACTGCAACTCACCTAATATAATGAATATCATATTGTAGTTTAATTACGTTGATTGAAATATGTGATGAAAGTTTGAATTTGTTGTGTTAATAATAACTATTCATGTTTAAAACTTGATAGCATATATCAATCACATGAAAGTGCATTTTCAAACTGGTTGATTGCTTGAAGAATTTTGTTTGTTGCTACTACTGTTTTTGTATGGTATAGAAGAATTTATCTCATATTCAATAATGTATTTGTTCTTGTAGAATACATTTTAATAGTTTGTATTGCTATCAAAGCGGAGGAATTGATGAATGCGGCAAATTATTGAAGGGTCTTCCATATATACTTTAACAAATTAACTTGTTTTGCATGATAATTACTTGTTGTTATTTTGTTCAAAATTATCGTGTTATTTCTCGAAGGAAATGAATTTGTAGAATTTTCATTATAAACGAGTAGGAAGTATTATAAAATGATCATTAATATGTGTTTTGTGTAAGTTTTTCTATTTCTGTTTGGTATTATCTAACTGTATGTTTTGATATGAACAATGAGTTTTCTTTGTTTTATTCCTGGACAATACGTTTGTATTGGTTGCAACTATTTGTTTTATACTTGATAACATATTCGTGTTGGTTTTAAATTTCATTGGTTGCAAATTGCGATAAACATCAAAACATACGTGGAATAAAAAAACTTAAAAAATAACCAAACAATTGGATTATATGTTTTTTCATTGTGGAACAATTGGTTATAACTATTATGGTTATAACTTACTGTAAGTTATAACCACTGTAAATTGATATGTTTGGTTATTATCATCGTAAGTTATAACCAATTGGTTTTAAATTGAATTAAAAACCAAACACAACGGTTCATGATGTCAGCAATATCAATAACCAATTGAATTATATGCTTTTTCAATGTGTTTAGAAAAAAACTTACGTGGAATGAAACTATAAAATAAAACTTATTGTTACTGATCTTTAGAGATAATCTTTTTTATTTTTGGAAAAATTTAGACACATATACTACTTATAAATTAAATGTTTTTATGAAAGTACAGTAGTATCAAATTTATTTGTTATGCCCATTATAATTATCCTTTACATTATAAATCAATAAAAATAATCTTATGTGTAACTTAGTATTAAAAACAACGTTTTAATATTCTGCACATTTATAATAGGTCTCATGTAGTTACACAAATAGTGCATGTATAAAAACTTGTAATACATGTAAAAAAAATTACACAAAAGTTTTTTAAAATACAAGTCACAAAGATGCTTACAAATAAAAAATTTGATGTCTATAGTATGATTATACTACATATGGATATACTTTAGTAAATTTAAAACAAATGTGCTTTACAATACCTAATTTCTCACAAAAAAAAAATTCTCTATATAAACATTTTAAAAGTTGATAATTACAAAAGTTTCTATGAGCAAATAACTACCACGTGCATGTCATATATTATTGCATTGGCAGACCTTAAATGAGAAAGTGTATTTGTGCATTTGTACTTTCTTTTGTATTTGTATTTCTGACGTAATTAATATTCAATTTCCAGTTAAAAATAATAATAGCACATCATATCTTCGTGAACAAACTAACATTCAACTATAATAGAATTGACATTCTATTAATACTAAGTTTATTTCCTTTAAAACAAAAGCTAAGTTATAAGCACTACTTAATATTTATTTTTGTTATCTGTATTTTAACAATCAGAAATGTTTTGATTTATAATTATATTACTGTCTTCCACCAATGGTCTCCGACAGTATGCCGAAAATCAACAAGTCTTCGACTTTCAACAATTACTTTTACCTTACACGACATATGACGGAAGCAAAAAAACGTGTTAGACCTCCTCCAACTATTGGAGATTTGCTCAGTCCAATCACTTTTGATAAAAATGTGCTAAGTTTGTTTGAACCATCATAGGTTATTATCGAACTGTAACCTAAAAGATATATTGTATATATGATGATATATATTGTAAACCGATAGTGGAATGATATGTATATTAAACAATAAACGATTTTAGAATTTTAAAAATTGTTTGTGTAATAAAGGTATAAATCCTCATTAGTTGACATATGATGTTTGTGTAATGAATGTATAAATCTTCATTAGTTGACATATGATTAGTTGACATATGATTTTTGTTTGTGTAAGATAGGACTCTTGTTCTAGTGAGATCAACAACCATAGAGACAAAATCTTTCGCTATACCCTAAAAAAACATAGAAATGTGTGTATTAAACAATATAGAATATGTACTTAGTTGATACCTAATTAACATGTTATTAAGCAAACCATCTCTAACTCATCGTCACCAATGATAAGAGTGAGTCATGCTGATAAGATGAAATGATTACAGTTTGGTTCACCTTATATGTACGTAGTTAGCACTCTAATCATGAAAACAAGGGATTCCGACAAGACCACCCGTACACAAATCGTTATTAAATGTCTTATATATATATTACAAAAAAATAAATAAATTATAATTAGAAATACCAGTTTTTGCAATATCAACGCAATTGCAACAGGACTCTTCCGTTTCCCTTTCTCCTGCATCTTCACGAGGCTAAAGAAACAAACATGTTGGTTTTCAACAATTTTTTTAAATCATGATAAGCGCTCATTCAAGTATTTTTAAAAGAACATTCATTAGCGAGTTTTCATTTTCATTAGAAAACTATTTTTTTACCTGTAGGTGCGTTCAGATGACCATATGTCATAGAACACAGTGCCCGTATGCTTCTTCCCAATATCAACGGCCATTATCAAGCCCCATTTTTGACGACATGGCGTAACATAGCTAAACGACTCATAAACGTCATGGTCGTACCTATGTGAAGAGAAATCGCTAACAGTTAGATCATTATCAAAGCATTATCAAACAACAATTGCACGAGTGCATAAAATCAAACAACAAAGCATTGATAGTGGTAAATGAGTATAACAGTTAGATCACTAACAATAAAGGAAAAGAAATCGCTGAGAGTAAAATTGATAACAAACTATGTTCAATCATGCACTGATAAAATGATTTTGAGAATTTGAGGAGGAAGAGGGTTTACGTTTTCACTGTCGTCAACCGGCAATACCGACGTTATTACGTTGAATATTTTGTTTTAGGTTTGAATTCAAAATTTTATAACAAAAAATACAAGCATCCATGATTGTCCTAAATTTTGTGACATCACCGATACCTCTCAAAATAATCAATGACTTTATTCGAATCAACCTCAAACTCAAAACATTCACCAATTCTAGTTCATTAATTCATATTGTAGCGTGATAAAGATCTAACACTTCCCTTATTTCCAAAGAGCACTGTGGGGAAAACCACAGAGTTTTTGTAAACACAAAGCAACATATATCATCCTGTATAAACGTCTAATTTTCATCTTGTCGCATGTAAATGAAAACGATACATCTATATTGCATGAGTCTCCTCGCTATGGGTTTCTTCCATCTAAACACGTCGCCTGATATGTATTGTCGCCGCATTTGATTATTCGTAGTTTAGGCATTTTAATATGTAAGACATTTTTTAGAGGGTTTTAAGACTTTATTTTATTCATATTAAGTCTTTTTATTTTTAAAATCTAATTAATATATTTGTTTGTTGGTAGGCTAAAGACCAAAAGCAAATACTTTAATAACTCTTTCCTTATTTCGGCCACCAACAATTCTTGTTGTAAAGCGAAAACTTTTAATTTTTGCTGCTCAACCACCATCACGGACAATTTTCAAAATCATCCATACATAAAGTCAAGGCCGGCTCAAAGCAAGAGCATTCAGGCCCATGGCATAGGACCTCCAATTTTTGGGACCCAAAATTATTATTTTTTATATAAAAGGCATTAAGAAAATACAATATATATTATCCGCGTTGTTTTATATCATTTGTTTAGTTCGTCTAGCGGTTGGGGAGTGCATGAACTTGTGTGATGACTTGGGTTCAACTCCCAATATTTTATTTTTATGCTTATTTTTCTTAATTTTTAACAACATTGTTGGAATTTTGAATTTGGGACCTAATTTATTCTGGATTTCAGTCAAACTCTCCTCCAATTTAACCTCTTAATTTTTATTTTTTTAAATTACAGCAGAGCCTCTGAATTGTTTAAAACGGCCCTGTATAAAGTTAAATAAAAAAGGGGATACGGTCATGAGCAGCAGCTTGAGTAGGAAGAGAAGGTGGTTGGTATGTTATTTGAGTAATGGAAATTTTTTCTTCAATGGAAGAGAAATTGAAGAAGGATTGGTTAGATTTTTTGGTTGAGATGGAAGATAAGGTGGGAAGAGCATTGGAGCTCCAAGATTGTGTTGTATATTAATAATCATTGTCCTAAATGTTTTATAAACTCTGGTCTATTCTAACAAAAATAGAGGAAGTTGTGTTTCATTCTAATTCAATATTTATTCTAATTTATTTATTCATTAAATACAAAATTAGAAAATAAATTCGATTTTATTTATTCAATATATAATCATAAACATAAAATAAATGCAAATATAAATACAAATAAAAAACAAAATTAATAAATATAACTCTCGTTTTTCTAGTCTTCTCTATGCAGCGAATAAATGAGCAAGAAATGCTCATGTCCCACACCCATGAAAAAAAGTGTGTAGAAACTAGTTTAAAAAATGTTGGTTCTCTCACATCATCACGGTTTAAAAAAAATGTTAGCTTTCTTGGTGGTGGGTGGGTTGAAGAAGATGATGAGTGTGTAGGCATGGTAATTTATATTTAATCTTGTAAAAGACATTTAAATAGTTTTGTATTGCTATCAAAGTTGAGGGATTGATGAATGTGACAAATTATTGAAGGATCTTCGACATATACGTTAACAAATTAACTTGTTTTGCATGATAATTGTCATATTATTTCTCAAAATAAATGAACTTATAGAATTTTCATTCTAAACGAGTTTAAAATATTATATAATGATCATTAACATGTATTTTTTTTGGGTACAATATACGTGTTTTGTTTAAGTTTTTCTACTCTTGTTTAATATTATTTAATTGTATGTTTAGATCTAAACAATGAGTTTTCTTTTTGTCTTGTTTATGGACAATGTGTTTGTATTGGTTGCAACTATTGGTTTTATACCGTGATAATGATAATCATGTTGGTTTAAATCTCGTTGGTTGCAACTTGTGATAAACATCAAATATTTGATTTTAAATTTAAAACTTACAGCGTGATAACTATTGTGATGGTTATAATTATCTACAATGCTTATAAATACTTGACAATAATCGTCAATAGTTAACTATTTGAGATAACAATCTTTTTTAACCCTCAGAAGAATTCTTGAATCAAATCAAAGACTAAATCTTACAATGTAAAAAAAATAAAATCATGGGCCTCGAGAATAATAAATGAATATAGTATTAATGTCGATTTTTTATGTCTTATGTTTTTCGTTTGTATATATTAACTATGTAAGTTGAAAGTCACATTTGTTAAAACATTGAAACATTTGGAGACCAACACATTAGCCTCCAGTGTTTTAAAAGACTATAATATATTTGGTTTGTATCTCACAACAAAGCATAGTTTAAGGTTGCAGTTGTGTTAAAAAGAAAAATAGTTGTTTTAGGCAAAAAAAAGTATTTACCAATGTCACCATTATTCTTTTCATTCTGATATGCAACAATTGTTAGCCTAGGTTGTTCCCTTTGTGTTTGCACTTCAACATCCATCTATCTCTTCGATAAATGAATATGTCTCTTGTCCAATTTTTATTTTCTCGATCCTTGTCTCGTCATGATTCTGTTTCATTTTTTGAGATGCAAATGTTAGCCTAGATCGTTCCTTTTGTGTTTGCACTTCAAAATACATCTATTTGATAAATGAATCTGTCTCTTGTCCAATTTTTACTTTTTTGATCCTTGCCTCATCATGACTTTGTTTCATTTGAAAACGGATTTTTGCATGCACTCTCTTTAAGCTTATTAATCCCAATTATTCTTATCTCTTTTAATCCATTAATTTAATTAATTTGCATATAAAATAAAATATTATTTAATAAAAACACAAAATGGTATCAGACTTTGTCATTGTAACCTACAAAGCCCAAACCCGATGTATCAAAAGCCCGGATCCGGGTCTATCCACACGGGGCACCCGGTCCATATTTGTCTTTGGTTGTAGTAATCAGGGTTTTTCGATTCTGTTTCACGCACACTGGAACCCTTTCTTTCTTCTTCCACTAGTAAATATACCCGTGCTAACGCACGGGTGCAGTTATAGTCTTGTTAATTAAAATTAAATGCATATGTCAATTACCATATCTGAATTACCATTATCCCATTGATATAAGTTTTGGCACTCATTAACAGAATTTATGATTTGACTTGTTATTTATAGTGTTTATATTGTTGTTTTAGGGATGGATGTAACGATAAATAGAATTGAAATTAACATTGAAACATAATGGCTGGTCAAAGTGAATTTTACCAATCTGTAGTTGTTCTAGTTGTAATGGCTGGTCCAAATTTTGATAAATTCGCCCATTATATTATAGTATAGTTGGTGTGTGTAATATAATATATATATATATATATATATATATATATATATATATATATATGTTAAATTGAATGTGTTAGTTCGGTTGTAGAATTTTTATCATAATTGAGTGATATTAATACATAATAAATTTATTTTTGAAAAATAAGTACAAATATAATTTTTTTAAACACTTTGAAATAATATGTTCTTTTCTTATGGAATTTTAGTCAATAACCACTTCTACGATGGATTTCAATTATCTACGAAATTTTATTCAATCTTTGTTTATCCTGTGCATTGTAGTTGATAAGTGTTCAATATCGTTGTAGAATTGAATTGAGGTGATGATGTTATAAATAGTTTAAATGTTTTAGCAGGAACAATTTTTATAAAGGACAACTTGTCATGTAAATCAAAGTTGGTTTAGTCAATGATAATTTATCCTGTGTATTTAATTTTTTTCTTCTTCTGAAAGTTTAGTCAATGTTCACTTATCTCATGCATTTTAGTTTATGAGGGTTCAATGTCATTATAGAATTAAAGTGAGGTGACATTATAAATAACAGGAACATTTTAGCAAGAACAACTTTTTATAAATGTCGTTTATCAAAGTTAGTTTAGTTAGCGACAACTTATCTCGGGCATTTATGTTATTTATGAAATTTTAGTCAATAACCACTTCTCCGATGGATAACTTAGACATTAACAGAGAATGAGATATTATAATACAATTTTTACATAGCATAAGTTTATTTAAATTTGTTAAACTTGAAACGAAAACAATGTTATAATATTTGAATATAATGGAGAATGAGATATTGTGTGTATATTTTCAGTCTATGTAAATATTAAAAATAATATCAAGCAGTTTATTATAATATTACAACTTGTCATGTAATATTATAAATAGTTCAATATCATTGTAGAATTGAATTGAGGTGATGATATTATAAATAGTTTAAATGTTTTAGCAGGAACAATTTTTATAAAGCATTAATTGTCATGTAAATCAAGGTTAGTTGAGTTAATGATAATTTATCCCGTGTATTTAATTTTTTTTTATGAAAGTTTATCCTGTGCATTTTAGTTTATGAGGGTTCAATATCATTATAGAATCGAAGTGAGGTGACATTATAAATAACAGGAACATTTTAACAGAAACATTTTTTTATAAATATCGTTTATCAAAGTTAGTTTAGTTAACGACAACTTATCTCGTGCATTTATGTTACTTAATGAAATTTTAGTCAACGACCACTTCTCCGATGGATTTCAATTATCTACGAAATTTTATTCAATCTTTGTTTATCCTGTGCATTTTAGTTGATAAGTGTTCAATATCGTTGTAGAATTGAATTGAGGTGATGATGTTATAAATACTTTAAATGTTTTAGCAGAAACAATTTTTATAAAGGACAACTTGTCATGTAAATCAATGTTAGTTTAGTCAATGATAATTTATCCCGTGTATTTAATTTTTTTTCTTTTGAAAGTTGAGTCAATGTTCACTTATCTCGTGCATTTTAGTTTATGAGGGTTCAATATCATTATAGAATCAAAGTGAGGTGACATTATAAATAACAGGAACAATTTTATAAATATCGTTTATCAAAGTTAATTTAGTTAGCGACAACTTATCTCGTGCATTTATTTTACTTATGAAATTTTAGTCAATAACCACTTCTCCGTTGGATAACTTAGACATTAACAGAGACATGAACAATGTTTTATAAATGACAACTTATCACGTGTATCAAAGTTAGTTTAGTCAGTGACAACTTATCGTGTTTATTTTAGTTAATTCTGAACATTTATTAGTGAAAAATTGTCAACTACATGATATTGTAATTTAATCAATGTCATCTTCTCTTGTGCATTTTATTATGGATAACTTATGTCGTGCATGACTGTTCATTTAATCAATGTCAATTTCTCAACTTTCATTTTGGTTATTTATAAAATTTTAGTCAATGTTCGCATATCTCGTGTATATTAGTCGATGAAGGTTCAATATCATTGTAGAATTGAGGAGGAAGGTGATATTATAAATAGTAGACATGTTTTAGCATATCCATTTTTTTTTTTATAAATAACAACTTGTCCAGCATATCAAAGTTAGTTTAGTCAATGACAACTTATCTCATGCATTTGAGTTAATTTTGATATTTTATTAGCGAAAACTTGTTAAATGCATGATAGTTTAATTTAATCAATGTGAACTTCTCTTATGCATTTCATTAATAACAACTTGTCTCCTGTGCCCATTTAAAAAAAAAAAAAAGTATCTTGTGCATGATTTTTTTTAAGGGGGCATGATATTTCTATTTTATTTGTTGGTGAGATAGTTCTATTTATCAATGGAAAATCTTTGTCACATGCTTATTTGTACACATCACTGACAAATATTTGTTCCAAATTTTTACAATCTAGTTCGAAAAATATTTATGTGGTATTTTTTAAAATTTATAAGTGACAAATATTTGTCTTTTGCTTTCTTATATCTACCAATCACAAATCTTTTTCCTTTTTTCTTGTGTCAAATCTTTTTCCCATATTTATTTGTATGTATCACCGACAAATATTTTTATTCTTTTTTTTAAGGAGACGAATATTTATTCTTTTTTTTCGACAAAAAAAAATCTTTATTCTTGATTTCTATCTATCAATTAAAATTATTTTTCTTATATATTTGTTTTTATATTCAACCGTGATAAATATCGCACATATTTTTAAATAGTTATCAGTAAGAAATCTTTGTCACATGTCTCTTTGTACATATCAGATGATCAATGTTTTACCGTTATTTTTATTATGTAACAATGAAATTTAACTATGTCGTTAGATATGTGTAAAATAACATTAATTTAACTATTTTTTAGAGGTTAATTAAACTACTACTATTATTTTTAATATTTGATAAAAAAATATTATTATTATTATTATTATTTATTTTTTTGACAAATTATTATTATTATTATTATTATGTTATTAAAAAAACACATTCCCCTTTCTATCTCGTATATACCTAAGAGTCTTTTTTTATAATTTTCTTTTTATTTTATTTTTTTCATTTAACATTATCCCCCACACACTATACTCACTAGTAATAAACCCGTGCTTCTGCACGGGTCACGTAACATTATGATAATCATATAAAAAATAATTGCATTGTTAATATCATCAAGTATTTAAAAATATTAAATAAAAGTTATTAACATTAATATAATGTTTTTTATTTAAAAAAAACATTAATATAATGTTTTTATTGAATTATTTTTTCTTATATATCATTAAATATGTTAAATATTTGAATCACGTATGTTCTGGATTTTAATTTTTTATGTATGCGAAAACAAATTTGAGAAAGTCAATAATTTTTTTTTTAAAACTCATAATTATTTTCAAAATATCAAAATTAATGTAATGTTTCTATTAAATAACTTTAATTTATATGCAAAACACCGTTCAATGTTTGCATCACACCCATTGTAAAATTTATGCGTTTTATCTGTAGAAATAATTTTTTTTGTAAATATATGAGAAAGTTGATATGATAAAATTGCGGAAACTCATTAATATCGTTAAAATATAAACATTAATATAATATTTCTATTGAATAAGTTTTTATTTTATATGCAAAACACCGTTCAATGTTTGCACCGCACCTGTTGCAGATTTTATGTGCTTTATATATGCATAAATAAATTTTTATGTACATATATGAGAAAATCGATACGATAAAATTTTAAAAACTCATGACTATTTTCAAAATATCAATATCAATATAGTGTTTCTATTAAATAACTTTTTTATTTTATACGGAAAACAACGTTCAATGTTTGCACCGCACCCGTTGCATATTTTATGTGTTTTATCTGCAGAAACAATTTTTTTTCCTAATTATATGAGAAAGTTGATATGTTAAAATCGTGAAAACTCATTAATATTGTAAAAATATAAACATTAATATAATGTTTTTATTAATTAAATTTTTATTTTATATGCAAAACACTTTTCAATGTTTGTACTGGACCCGTTACAGATTTTATGTGATTATATACGCATAAATAATTTTTTATGTACATATATCATAAAATCGATATGATAAAATTTTGAAAATTCATGACTATTTTCAAAATATTATCATCAATGTAGTGTTTCTATTGAATAACTTTTTATCTTATTTTTAAAACACCGATAAATATTTGCACCGCACTCATTAAGGATTTTATAAACTTATATATGTATAAGACATTTTTTATTTAACGATATGCGATAGTCGATATAATAAAATTTGGAAAACTCGTGTCTATTTTCAAAATATCAACATCACTATATTGTTTCTCCAAAATACCGTTAAACATTTACACATCACTCATTGTAGAATTTATGTGTTTAAATATCCAAATCAAATTTTATGTATACCGATATGAGAAAGTTGTTATGCCTGAAATTTGAAACTGATTATTATTTTAAAATTATTAACATTAATGTATCGTTTCTTTTTTGAAGAAATTAATGTATCATTTTTATTAATTTTTTTTATATGCAAATTAGTAAGATTAAGAGATTAAAAGATATAAGAATAAACTATTTTCCTATACTTATAGCATAAAAGAGTAACATAGATTGTTTTCGTATATTTATGCTATAATACACTGTTTTTTCTTATTATTTTATAGAGAATTGATGATAAACCCCACTAAATTAGTGATATTAGAAATCCGACCGACAATTTTTTGTGCAATTTATTTAACAAATAAAGAGAATCAGATAATAAGGAGAATAAAGAAGAAACAAATTGACTTTTTTATTTGTAAAATATAGGGAATTAATTATTTTGTTAGAGTTGTGATGACATTATGCGTAATTTTTTTATAAAATTAATTAATTTCATAATCATCCTTAGAAATTTGTTACGATTGTGATGACCATTATCCATTATTAATTTAAAAAAAATTAAAAGGATTAAATTAAATTTTACAAAATGACGATTATGCACATAAAATTAAGGAGATCATTAGTTTTAAAAAGGACGATTATGAAATTTTGCTGTACTTCAACTTTTTATATATTGTTAGTAGATTTCATAGTTATTTTTCTCTCTTCCCCAAAGAAAGTCTGAAAAACTCTCTCATTCACAAACAAACCCTAGCCACCGCCTCCCTTCTTCAGCGTGTCTCCGGCGGCGGCGTTTCATTGTTCCACCATCTTCATCCTATCTTTTCGGCTAGATCTAGTCAACCACATACAAGTTTTTGAAAAACCATCACCATAAAAATAGTCCCCTCCATCTTCTCTACAAAACCCATTAAAGAAAATCAGGATCAGATCACTTTCGCCGGTTACCACCGTGCCGAAGTTTGCAACCACCGCGCCAGAAAAGAGCTCCCAATCTTGTATGTTTTGGTCTCTTACCTTTGTTGTGGTCTTTTATTTTATTTTTTTCTTTTCCCATTTTGCTCATCTGTGATCTGGAAAGGATAAACATTATATCAGCTGAAAAGTTTGCAAGACAAACAATTGAGACATTTTCTTATGAAAATATTTTGTATATTTGCTTTTTTTGTTGTTGATATAATTGTAAAACTGTGTTTGGATGTGTATGTTTTCTTTAACTTCTCATATGTGATGTTGATGATAATGTAAGTTCATATATTAAAAGACAAGTATGTTAAAAATAAAATCATTCGGTCCAGTAGTGGTGAGTGTCTCCATATTATTTCTCTAATAAGATTGGTCTTTTCCATTTTTGTTTTCTTCATCATTAATGAAAACAATGTTGATATTGATTAGCTTGTTGTAGAATATAATATATATGTATATCGTTTCTTATGCATTCATGTATGGATCTTACATTAAAAAGAGCTTCATTTAACATGTTATAGCTTGTTAGAGATCTCATGTGTGAAGAGAAAAAAATAAAGACAATTCATTATCATCTTCATACCTTTGTGAAGATAAGAGAAGTTTCATTTACCTACATTTGTTGTTGAAGAATTTTCTGCAAAATAGAGATGAACAAAATATGGAGGTTAGAAAAAATTTGAGAAGAAAAAAAAAGTATACATAAAAACCAGTTAAGGATAAGAAAGAGAAGAAAAAGTGAGAATGATATAATAGTGAACAAGTATTGGATGATATATAAAATAGTATTTGAATTTTGAATTTTTGCCCCCAAGAGTACAACTTGCAGCATTGGTATTGACAAATAAATGCTGTCATGAGACCAGCAAAAGTGAATTATCTAGTTACAATGTAAAGGAAAATGTGTTTTTGTAGAGCAAATAAACTAAACCAAATGCTTTTTAGTAGTTACATGATATCATCATAGTTAATTGTGGTCATTTAGTTCAATAAAGTAAATTTTGGACATGTTTTACCCTTAATTTAGTGATTTGTCAATCAAACAGATTGGGGCAATGTGGTGTTTTCCACAGCATCTTTCATTCTTATATTAAGAGAGATATTAAAGGAGATTGTTGAACTCGCACCTTCATCATCTGCGATGGGTAAGAAAAACAAAGCGATGAAGGAAAATAGTGACGGCACTGTTAAACAATGTCCCCTAACAACACTCTTTGTTTCTAATTTACCCTATTCCTTCACTAACTCTCAGGTACTCTTTTTTTTTTCTTTCTTTTTTTACTTCCATTATTTATTTATTTATCATTGTTTTGTTTATGCTAATTTGTTGTTGATTTTATTCAGCTTGAACAAACTTTCAGTGAAGTTGGACCCGTTAGACGTTGTTTCATGGTTACACAAAAGGGTAACTTACTAACTAACCAAGTATTAGTTGATTAATTAATTAATTATTAAACAAAATTAATAAAAAAGTTTTTTTTTTGTTCTAATGTTTATGGTTAATTTTTATTTTCAGGGTCTACACAACATCGTGGTTTCGGTTATGTTCAATTGTAAGTTCAGTTCAACTTATTTGTGTTTGTTTTGTTTTACTTGTGCTATTTTAATGTTGTTTTTTTGCTTATGACTGTGTACGAATTGAACTGTAGCTATAAGCTAAGCATGTAAAATACCGTCTACAGCGTAGCAGAATTTCAACAAATCACTATTGTTCTATGCTATGCTATTTAATATAAAATACTGTCTAGTAACAGCTATGACATTACTATAGTTTTCCGCTGTTGTACAAGAGTCTTAATAATTAGAAATAGAGATTTTTGTAATAGTAAGTCAGTCAACTACGTAGCGCGGATGCAAATACCATACATAACACAGACACCGATAATAATTTAAGAAAATGACATAATTCAGTGTAATTATAGGTGTTGTGTTGGCGTCGGACATCGACGCTTGTCAGACAGTGGGACACACCTAATCCAAGGAGTGTTTAATCCCTAATTGATAATAATTGAAACAAGAATGTATAACTGAGTAAGTAAAGTAGCGGAATTCGAACAAATCGCTATTTTTATGTGATATGTTATTTAGTGCAAAATGTTTTCAAACAGTAGCTATATCGGCGTTGTAGCATTGTTTTGTAGTGGAGTTTGAATAAACAACTATTTTTTGCGATCTGCAATTGATAAGACCGGAATGATTAATACTCACCAGAACCCCATCATTGTAAGTAAAAAGAGTTTGCCATTTTTGGTAAGTGCAATTTGAGTGTATTGTCTGGATGTTGAAAAATCAAAGAAATAATACTAAACATGCTACTGTTGGTTCACAAAGCTTACTTAAGGAGGGATACCATTTTTGAACTTTATTATTGGTTTATCAGTTTTATAGTGCTTGCTTCACTAGCGTCCGGGTAGTCTTTTTATGTTCACTCTGCGTGTTGTGGTAATTCGTGGTAAACTAATCCATAATCACAATATGTTGATGGACTCTTTTTTGTGTAATTCCGTTTTACATATATTATTAGAATTGTATAATTTGTAGCATTGCTTTTCTGATTTGTTATTAATTGACGTCATATTCAGTGCTGTTGAGAATGACGCTAACCAAGCCATCGAGCTGAAGAACGGTTCATTGGTTGGTGACCGGAAAATTGTAGTGAAGCACGCAATTCCTCGTCCTCCTCGTGAAAATCGAAGATCAAAACCGGATCAAGGTTGATTGATGCTACCAATTCTGTTTCAGATAGATATGTTATATATACTTTCCGAATGATGTACAGATGATTTGATCTTATCATTGTTCCTCCCTTGTTTTCTTTTCTCACTCTTTCTTTTATGATGCAATAGAGGGCAATGAAGGCGATCTCACAGAATCAAAAAATGATGATAAAGACAGCGGATTATCTGGAGCAGAGAAGCCTGTTTCAGTTCCAAAAGAACCAAAGGAAGAAGGTTGTGATTGTGTTTACGTGCATTTGATTAGCTTTACTAGTTGCTCATTTATATATTTATTGCTTTTTCTTGATATTATATTTCATTCCTTTTAGAAGTGAAAGTTTTGGATAAACCGAAAAACTCATGGAAGCCTGTGGAAATAAAAAAAGCAGCTCTTTGTAATGACGCAGCAGATGAGGGGGGTGGCTCAGAAAAGCAGAAGTACTTACTCTTCTCCCTTTTCTTAGTAGTACTTAAGCCATGAAAGATTTTTTTATTTTTTTTAATGTTTGGGATTAAGAGATAATGAGATGATCTGATCCTTTCATTATTGATGTATCTTCTCGTATCATGAATGTATATCTTATTTCTAAAAAGCTGTTCCTTGCTCTATGTTTTTTTCTTTTGGCAGGGTTGCTAGAACTGTTATATTTGGTGGTCTTCTGAATTCTGCTATGGCTGAAGATGTTCACCGCCAAGCCAGAGAAATTGGCACTGTGTGTTCTATTAAGCATCCCCTTTCAAGGAATGATCTTCAGCAGCATGGTAACTGCTGATTTTATCTTTTCAAATTACAGACAAGATAGGTTTTATGTATAATTGTTATTGGTGTGATATGTCATGTTATATTAGAAAATATTTAAAAAATATATTCTTTTCGCTTGTTTAATAACTATCATAGGCTGTATTCTTGTTCTTTTCAGTTCATATTTTCCCATTGTTTTGCACTTCGTGTTAATTCTCATGGTTAGTGTATGAAGCAGTTTCTAATATAGATTTGCTTCTGTCTTGTGCTATTCTATGTGCTCTGGAAGCTGTCAATCTTATTGTTAATTTTTTGTAATGCTAAGCGCCTAAGCCTTTTTATTTTATAATTAAACATCTAGTTGTATTGTATCCCATATGATCAAATGTTGAGTATGCTGATAAGGACATTGAAGTTTGTTCTTTCACTAAAATTTCTGATGAGATAGTTTTCCAGTTAGGATGCAAATCAAGAAGATTGAATCATGCATTATATTTATAAAGATTCTTTATACTGCTTAGGATAGTAAGGTAATTATGGTATTTTTCCCAGGCCTGCTGCAAGAAGGCTGTACTTTCAATGCTTCAGCTGTACTTTATACAAGTGTAAAATCAGCTCGTGCTTCTGTTGCAACATTGCATAAAAAAGAGATAGGAGGGGGAACTGTTTGGGCACGCCAACTTGGTGGGGAGGTAAATTGCTTGTCATAGAACACATCAGAGGATAATATCATCATGCACCATATAGTATCTTTTATATAGAGTGATAACTGCTAGCTGATTAGGAGAGTTTGTACTGATATATATTAATAAAATGAATAATTTTGCTTTGTATTTTGATAAAAAAATCATTTTAGCTTTGTCATTAAATTTTAATGTGTTAATATTCTTCCAAAAATCAAATACAAAAAATCTTAATAACTACATGTTTATTTCTGCTACTGCTGATTACGAAAATATGCATTGTCTTAAAAAATAGGGAGTTACATCATGGGAATTTTTGATATGTTATGCGTCTAGAGCCTTGAAAGGGTTTTCTTTTTGGTGCTGTCCTAATTTCCCATGTTTGTAGATTAAGATATTCTTTAAATTGTTTTTATTTTCCTTGTATCTGATGCTGATATGTGACAATCAGCTCTTTAAAGTAGAAGTTTTGTTTATCTGCCCTGTTCAACATTTCTATCAACTATGTTTATCCTATAGTTTGAATTTCGTAAATTGGTTTCTAACACTGATTTCATTTTGTTCATGCTTTTCACGTATTTTTTGTATTGATTTTTAATTTGGTCATAGGTAGAATGAACTTTTCCCTGTTTAATGAATATTTCCATTTATGATATTTAGTTTGTTAACATTTTTGTTGTTGTATGTGGGCCAGGGAGCCAAGACTCAGAAATGGAAGCTTATTGTCAGAAACCTTCCTTTCAAGGTTTGATCTGTTGAGTTACAGAACATAAAATAATTTTTTGCCTGGAGACCTTGTTTTCTAACTACTTGACTATATATGGATACAGGCCAAAGAAAATGAAATAAGGGACGCATTTTCATCTGCGGGGACTGTATGGGAGGTATTCATTCCACAGAAGTCCGACACAGGGTATATATTCCTTTTCTTTTCCTGATATAAAGCGTTTCGATACTGTATTATACATTATGTTTTCTTACGCTGTTTTCATCGCCTCATTTCCTGTGTGCAGTCTTTCGAAGGGTTTTGCATTTGTAAAATTCACCTGCAAGCAAGATGCTGAAAATGTATGAACTGTTTCAAAAGTTTTACTTTACATACTGTTTGTATTCTAAAATCACTTGTATATAAGTTTCCTATTTCTGTTTCAGGCGATTCGAAAACTCAATGGATCGAAGTTTGGGAGTCGTCTCATAGCTGTTGATTGGGCTGTTCCAAAAAAGATATTTAGTAGTGATACCAATGACGCTCCTGCTTCAGAGGAAGGTAATTTGTTTCTTTGTTGAAATGATACTGCATCTTCAAATGATTTATTATCGATTTGTTAACTAGTAGAGTTTGCTAAAGCACAATGCTTTTGAATTTCGAGTCCTGTGACATTATCATACTTCAGATGTAGACATATTGACCTTTTTTTGAATGAACGTGCAACATATCTTCCTCACGAGTGTCAAAATCATTTTGGTTTTTTTCATATATAAAGAAACAAAGATAATTAAGATTAAAAAAATCCTATTGATGAAATTCTGGGTCTAAGATTTATAGAAGGTAAGAAACTGAAAGAAATAGAGAGAAAATGGAAGACTGCCACATATACATAAATATAATAAATAAGCATTACTGATTAAAGATAAAAAAAAAAGGTGAAATTCAACATAATAAAAAATTACTTATTTTATTGAGGTGTCTGATACAAATATCCACAACAAATTACAAACTACCGCAACAAAACTATAAACAGCAGGCACAATACATCATGAAAAAGGTGTCCCTTCACACCATAACAGTGACCTCACCACGTCGGAACAGCCAAAAAGTACTTTTTTAAATGAGGTGTCTGATAAGTATCCTATGGTTGTCCATTTCTGAAGCGTGGTCTCGCCTAAATCCAGGGCTGTCCATGCATCATAGCTACAAAATGTTCTATGAAGGCATCTAGATTGCACTACCTGGATGGGTATTAGACACCGGTGCAGTCTCAACCAATGCACATTACAACAGTAAGAGAAACAATACAACAATAGCAAATTGTATTTTGCTACCAAAGGGCAACTATTGTTTTTTTATTTTTTTTTAAATCATTTATCTGCAGTGTGTACACATGTTCCTGGGTATAACAATTATTAATTTTTATTTGAAGTTCATTGTCTGTGAAATATGTTCCCAACACTAGAACAATAACAATATGTAACCAAAAAAAAGAACAATATAACAATATGTGGTCAAACTATTTAAACAAGACATCATTTAACTCTGTCTTAACTCTGTTTCAAACTATTTAAATAAGACATCTGTTATGATTTCTTTAGGACAACAAAAGGTGACAGATGAAGATGGTAGTACTACTACTGAGGATGATCTTGAAAATACTGACAAAGAATCTGATCAAGGAGATGATAGTGATATTGATAGTGTTGTGGAGGAAGATGTTCCTTCTGACGATGATTTTGACAAGGAAGCAGACATTGCAAGAAAAGTTCTTAACAACTTGATTACATCCTCTGCCAAAGACGAATCTGTAAATAATGATTCCGTGTCTTCTGAAGAAAAGAACAAGCCAAAATCCAAGGAAACTGTTAAGGGTGCAGATAGTAAAACATCTAAAGAGTCCGACAAGGTTTCAGATATTTCTAAGCCTGAAACTTCCAAGGAAACAGAAGATGATTTGCACAGAACAGTTTTTATAACCAATCTTCCCTTTGAATTAGATACCGAAGAAGTGAAGCAACGGTTTTCTGCATTTGGTGAAGTAGAATATTTTGCTCCTGTTCTCCACCAAGTGACCAAGTATGTCCTAGAACAATATTTTTGTGTGTCTGTGCTACGCAGATTATTATTCATACTCCTCTATTACTCAATGCAGGCGTCCACGAGGGACTGGTTTTCTTAAGTTTAAAACCGCGGAAGCAGCTGATAATGCAATTTCAACTGCCAATACTGCTTCTGGGATGGGTATTTTGGTAAAGGGTAGACCTTTAAAGGTTTTGAAGGCTCTGGACAAGAAATCGGCTCATGACAAGGAACAGGAGAAAGAAAAAAATGAAGATCAAGACCACCGCAATCTTTACTTGGTGAAGGTTTGTATTCTCTTCTGTACCTCGTGTTCCAGGCTATGGTAGCTGATATGCAATAGGAGAGTAATTGTATTCTTTTAAATTGTAATTAATAGGAGGGACTTATTCTTGACGGAACTCCAGCTGCCGAAGGGGTTTCAGCCACTGATATGTCAAAACGCAAAAAGTGAGTATTTTATGGTTGACTTTTGAGTGCAAATGACATTCATATTCTGTGTATGTATCATTGCTACATCCACTTTACTATTCTCATTTGTTTATTATTTTATGCTGAATTTGATCTTTGTTATTTTTCTGCTTTTAGTCTAATTCCTGTAACTGATTGTAGTGATCTTACATTATTATTTGTGAAATATTTAGTTTGGAAAGGAAAAAGAAGACGAAGCTTCAATCTCCAAATTTTCATGTTTCAAAAACTAGACTTGTTATCTACAACTTACCAAAGTCAATGACTGAAAAACAACTTAAGACGCTTTGCATTGATGCAGTCATCTCTAAAGCTACCAAGCAAACGCCTGTAATTCGGCAGGTTGGTTAAATAGGTCATGACTTGAAGTTGTCAATTATTATTATTATTGTTTCTGTATAGCTTTATGATTTCCATTATGTTTTGAATGTTACAAATGTACTTTGCAGATAAAGATTTTGAAAGATGGCAGGAAAGGAAAGGCTACTCAAGAACAGCAGTATTCCCGTGGAGTAGCTTTTCTTGAATTTTCAGAGCATCAACATGCCCTTGTTGCTTTGAGAGTTCTTAACAATAATCCTGGTAACAAACAATTACGCCCATTTCTCAATTGTGAAGATACTAGCTGTGTGAAAATACTAGCTTTGTTAAAATTGTCAACTGGCCCCATAAATTGAACGTTTCCAAAATAAAAATAAAATGAATCAATCATAAAATGTGTACTGAGAAGTGTGTTAAAAACGGTGTATTGCTAGCATTTCTATCTGCAGTGTGCTGTGTTTTTCTCGTAATATAATGTTGTCTTTCATTGACCACAGAAACCTTTGGTCCTGAACATCGGCCCATTGTGGAGTTTGCTCTTGATAATATCCAAAAACTGAAACTTCGTAACGAAAAGCTACAGTATCAGCAACGGGCTCCTCGCAATGGCAACAGAAACGAAAATGATAAACCCGACAATGCAGGAGTTTACGCTCATGGAACTGACAGAAAACGAAAATCTGAAGAGCATGGCAAGCCGGCAAAAGATTTTGTACCAAATTCAAATAGCGACCAAGGCGGTAAAGTGCCAAATGGAAAATCTCCTCAAGAGGGCAAATCCAAAAGACAGAAAGGGAACCCCAAGAGTACAAATTCCAAAGTGATATCATCGAAAGAAAGTCCAAAAGCGTCTTCGGCGGTGAAGCTGAAAAGTAACCAAGATGGCCAGAATCATGGTGCTAAATTACATGAAGGTAAAAATAGTTCCATTGACAGTAATAGGAAAATATCAGGAAAGAAAGAAGACGCGGTATTTGGAAAGAGGAAGATGCAAAACCAAGAACAAGCAGGGGAAAAGTTTTCTAGGAAAAGACCAAAGAAGAACAAAGATTCAGTTGGGAAGGACACAGTAGATAAGCTTGACATGCTTATAGAACAATATAGATCCAAGTTCTCACACAAGGGTTCTCAAGGAAATGATGGTGAGAAAAAACAATCTAAACAGCTTAGGAAATGGTTCCAATCATAATTTTGTTATGAAATGAATTTTGACATTTGATTCTTATTTACCCTACTTCTTTTGAGTCTCATCTTGATTTATTTCATGTTTTTTGCTATATTTTATAATGTTAAAGTATTTAACCTTTTTGTAATAGCCTTTGAGATATTAGTGGATGCTAATGTAATGTGTATCAAATATTCGAATAATTTGTGTTGAATCATTTTGAATGAGCTAAAGTTTATTAAAAAAAATCAAATTTTAATTGAATGATTTATTTCATGGATAAACCAAAAAGTCACTTAAATGCATAAAGTTGATTAAAATGTGGTTGGCACGAGGTTACACTATTATGCAACAATGGCCGTTACACTAGTTACGAAGTGTCCGTTTTTTATAGATTAAAGTAAAAATGTTTTTAATATAAATAACTTAAGAGATTATTTTTTAATTTTTTTTTTGAAGAAGAGTATTAACTATTTTGTGTTTGTTTAAAATTATAACTAGGATAAATAAAGTATTACAAAAATTATTTATCTCGGACTGAGGTTCTTTTGAACCATATGATAAATTCTTATTGATCTATGTAGATTGGAATACAAATGATATTTTATTTTGAAGATGTATTTCACTCTAATCATTTTTATAACTTCTTTTTAATTTCAAAACAATGTTAGTTCTAACAACAAAATCAATCTAAGTTTATACAATTTCTCATATTCAATAACTTGATATTAATAAAATTATATATTATATGACATTTTCCCATCATTAAACGTTCTATCATGATTTTTTTTCTTCATTAAACTGATCCTTAACTAAATTTGTATTTTAATAAGCGGTCATAAGTTTAAACAAACAACTAAACGTAATATCGTTCCGGTAAACATAACTCAATTAGTAAGTACATTGCATATAAATATATATAAGTTAGAGTTTAAACCCCGAACTTTTCGCTTATTCACACTATGAAATAACTTTTTTTAGACAATAGACTAATTAAAAAAAAATAAAAAAAAACCTAATATCCCTTAAAAAAAAAGTACAAAACTTATTGTACCTAAGTTTTGTCCTAAAAAACCAAATGTAATATATATATTTAAGACATTATTGAGCGCTAGATTTTTTAGGGGCTATAGAGCACTAGATGTCGGTATCTATTATTCTTTTGTCTCTCATACATTCTTTTGCAACATTTTAATGACCTAGCAAAACAAACACATCAATTAAAATAAATTGAATATCAATTCACCCTAGCCCAAGTTGAAGAAGATCACAAGTCACAACTAATTACCCGTGAAAAAAGTTATGTCGTAACATTGAATGCAGTAATCATTGTTCAACTTCATTTAAGCTTAGGGTTTAGAGAAGGGCTTTGGCTACAAATTCTCCATTGATTATAGGATAGATCACATAAATGATTTGTGTATAGTGGGGTTCAAGTCATGAAACTGTTGATCTAGGATGATACTAGATGACATCTTCCAAGAGTAAAGTGTTACTCACCCAAATAGCACTGTATACGGTTAAATTATATTTACTCTTTTTCTTTTTGTATCTAATGTGAAAATTTCTATTAAGATCATATAAATTTTATTCAACACTTGCTCTAATTTTCTTATATGAGACATACAAGTTAACAAAAACTAATATATTTAGCCCATTTTACACGCAATTGCATAGACCGATCTATCAAAATAATCAAAATTCATTTAAGAGGTTGAACAATGCTTTTTTCACACGTATAAGTCAAAAATCGAATCAGTTAAAGTTATTACATGCTCTAATCCCTGTCATAAACAAAAAATCATTGTTTAGATTAATTGAATAACTAATATGTATTTGATTTACATTACAGACCAATTACATCAATTATTGTCTTAACGAGGATCAAATAACCGAATGCTATATCTATTACTGCAGTAAAAATTGAGTGGTCTACGATGGACCATAAGATAAGATGGTCCATGTTATAAGGACCATCTTTTATCACAAGTTACAAAGTAGTACTGTACTGTAGTAGTTGGATTGTTTTGTCGGGTCAAAGTAAAATTGAAAATGTTTGGAACATCTAACGTGCGTGTCTTCGAAACATAACAGCAACTGTAGCAATCTATTTTCCTTGTTCTTACCAAATAAACTCCATAGCTTCTTCTTCAATTTCAATTTCTCACATGCACAGTACTTTCAATCTCTTCAAGGTTAATATTCCTTCCTCTCTTTTTTTCTTCATCATGCATCTCACATTCTTAATTATATAAACCCCATTTCATTATTTCTACTTTAATTCTCATGATCAATGTTTTTTTTTTTTTTTTGCCTTTGAACTTCAATTATGTCTTACTATTTTTTTTTTTTAATCTCATCATCAATTTAGCTTTTCTTTTTTTGCCTTAATTAATTCATTGGATGTGAATTTCTTTGTTGATTAGGTGATGATGGACAATGAACTTGAAATGGTTTAAGGGTATTTTTTATATTTTTTTATAAAATTAATAAAAACAAATGGGAATGTTTCTGTTAATCTGTTCTTGCTTCATTGTTTGATTTGATCATACTTGATGTTGAATTTATAAGGACTTGTTGTATTCAGGCCAAATTTGGTAATCAACTTAATTAAGTACTTATCATATAAGTGCTTATGTACAAGCTAGCTTTGACAAGATAAAATTAAGTCAAACTGTTTTCATGTAAGTTATTCTGTAGAGCTTATGAAAATATGCTGAAAACAGCTTATGGGCATGTCACAAGGTGTTTCGTGAGCTCGCACAAATGGTATCACAGGTGTTTATGTTCGTAAATAAACTCAAATTAGTCAATCCAAACAGACATTTACTCTATCAGTGAATCTAGTAGTCAATTTAGTGAATTTAAGCCATTGGATGAAGATTAGATGACTCACATTGTGATTTCCGTAAATACGGAAATTTGAATCTCATCTACCCGTTTTTAATAACTTCTCAGATTGGTGACTGCAATAAATTTAGATTGGACGAAATCCATTGTAAGCATTAAATCTGGAACCATGCAGCTAAGAAATTACACATTTTACGCAGTCACGTGATGTGGACAGTCCACATTTCGGCTTTGGTAATTCGCGCCAAAATTCAAGTAGGAACACATGTAATCTAAAATTTGATCTGATAGTACAGATCGACAACTATGTATGTGATTGCTTGAATGTAGTGAATTCAAATCTGCAAACATTGCATGTTATTACAAACAATTTCGTCATGCTTTTATCATTTTGATTTAAAGTTTTATCTGTTTTGTGACATTTTTGTATTAGGCAGTGTTTGTCCATACTCCAATGCAATCCTATATTCAAAGCTCTAAAATATTATCTTTTTTTTCAAGAAATGAAGGATCTTTGAAGAAACTGGCTACTTCATGATGGTATTTAGTGGTAGTAACCTGTGATGTAGCACCTAAACAACGAATACTAATATTGATTTTTGTTTTTCAGGTGTCATAATATTGAGTTGAGCCTAGGAGAAACTCTATGGCTCACTGCTCTATCAAGGATACTGGTATAGCGGAATCCCAGTTGAGTTGGTGGTATCTCGTATCATCTTACGAAGAACTCAAAACAGGGAAACAAAAGGTAAAAACCTCGGCCGAGAGTTTCAGTTGTCCGTACTGCCCCGAGAAGAAACAGGATTATAAGTTAAATGAACTCCTGAATCATGCCACTGGGATTGGTAGGAGTAGTTCAGATAAGAGAAGTGCTAAAGAGAAGGGTAGTCATTTGGCTTTGGTAAAGTATTTGGAACAAGATCTTACCAGTAAGGATGGTGCATCGAGACCTATAGATCAAGGTGATCTGTTGTTAGTCTTATATTCCGTTTTAGTCGCCGTTTTAAGGTTAATTACATTACACATACCAATAAAACTAATTAATATTGTTACTTTTGATTAAATTATTTGCCTGGTAAATCAGCAGGACAATGATCTTTGCTAACACTAATTTTTGTCTTTCAGGTACGAACACAATAAGTCCAGGACAGACAGTAATGTCTCACTGTTCTATCAAGGATACCGATATAAGTTGGTGGTATGTAGATACAGCTTATGAAGAGCTCAAAAATGGAACTCGGAATGTGAAAACCTCAGACGGGACTTTCATATGTCCGTACTGCCCTAATAGAAAACAGGATTATTTGTATAGGGAACTCCTAGAACATGCTTTTATGGTTGGTCGGAGTAGTTCAGAAAAGAGAAGTGCAAGAGAAAGAGCTAATCATCTCGCTTTGTTGAAATATTTGGAAAAGGATATTACGAGTGTGCCTGGACCGTCAAAGCCTGTCGATAAAGGTGCTCCTGATCCTGCTGTTTGTGATATACTACAGATTTTTTTATTTATTCTAGTTAATATATTTTTAGGCTGAAACTATCCAATTCACAGTGATGTTATTTTTTATACTACATATAAAAGGGATATCGGGATTTGGTGTAGTCTTTACTATGTCAATTTCACCCGTAATTTAAACTTTTTATTTACCATTACTATTTTATCATTCTTTACCCAATCAAATAACTAATATATATATTTTATATATATATATATATATATATATATATATATATATATAGATTATCAATAATCAACTAAAATTTGCAACTTCAATTATTTTTATAAAATAGCAGAAAGACAGACACGTTAGCGCCCATTTGCACGTTAGTAATAGAATACTGATTCTATAAAGCAGCATAGTAAAAATCAGTGCTAAAAACTTTTGTGTTTCAGGTACAAAATTGATAAGTCAAGGACAAACTGTCACGGCTCCATGCTCTAACAGGGATACTAGTTCAAGTGATCCTCGAATAAGTTGGTTGTATGTAGATAAATTTTATCAAGAACTCAAGAATGGAAGTCTGAAAGTGAGAATCTCAGACGAGGCTTTCACTTGTCCATACTGCCCAAACATGAAAAAACCGGACTATGTGTACAGGGAAATCCTTGAACATGCTTCTGGGGTCGGTCAGAGTAGTTCACAAAAGAGAAGTATCAGAGAGAAGGCAACTCATCTGGCTTTAATGAAATATTTGAAACAGGATATTATATATGTGGCTGCTCCATCAAAACCTGTGATTGAAGGTGACTCTTCTGGTAAGTAAGCAATTGCTCAAAACTTCAGTTCAATTTTTCCTAGTTACTGAATATACTGAATTTGACTAATTCAATTCACAATGAGATTTAGTGGAAAGTAACATGTGAAGAGATGCATTTTATCAAAACGTAACAATCGGTACTAAAACAATATTCTGTCTTTCAGGAGCCATGATACAAAGCCGAGAAGAAAATTCGACGACTCGCTGCTCTGAAAAAGATTCTGATAATAGTGCATCTCAAATAAATTTAGGGCAATTAAAAAGAACATACGAACAGCTCAAAAAGGGGATTCAAAACGTGAGAACCTCTGATAAGACTTTCACCTGCCCATACTGCCCTAATAATAAAAGGATAAAACGGGATTATGTATACAGGGAAATCCTTGAACATGCTTCCGGGGTGGGTTGGAGTATCTCACAAACTAGAACTGCCACTGAAAAGGCGGATCATCTGGCTTTGGTCAAATATTTGAAAAAGGATCTTATAAATGTCGGTGGTCCTTCAGAACCAATGCAGAGAGGTGATATCTCGCTCTTTATGGAACATTTATGAAAAAAATCTCTGTTTAACCTTTCTTTCCAATTACTTACTCCCTCTGATCTTTTTTAAATGCCGCATCTGTTGATAAATTGTGTTCCTACTTACATCCAAGTTCAATGCAATATTAACTACTGTTTTGTCAATAATACCCTTAACTATTTGGTGCAGATTGGCCAACTCACAATGATATTTAATGGAATGGAAGTAATCTATGAAGCACTTAACAAGAATCATTACTAACTCCTTATTTTGTTTTGCAGGCACCATAACATCGAACCGAGGAGTAACTGTAACAGGTCACCACTCTGAGAAGGATAGTAATAATAGTGCATCTCAAATAAATGCGTTGTTTGTAAATAAATCCTATGCCGAACTCAAGAAGGGAATTCACAAGGTCAAAACATCAGCAGATACTTTCTCATGTCCGTATTGCCCTAAGAGAAAATGCGATTATAGGTACAGCGAACTCCTTAATCATGCTTTAGGGGTAGGTCAAAGTGACGCACAAAGGAGAAGTGTATTGGAGAAGGCCAACCATCTAGCTTTAGTGAAATATTTGGAAAAGGATCTTATGACTATGAATGTGGAACGTCCATTAAAGCCTGCAAATAAATATTTAGAAAACAATCTTATGAATGTGGAACAAAATCGAACAAAACCAGTGAATGAAAACATTCTTGTCAATTCTGAAAGGCAGTTTGTATGGCCATGGACTGGAATTGTGGTTAATATTCCCACTAGCCAAACCGACGATGGACGATGTATTGGTGAAAGTGGTTCCAAGCTAAGGGATGAATACCGAATAAGGGGTTTTAATCCACGTAGAGTCAGAACGCTTTGGAATTCATGGGGTCACACCGGAGCTGCAGTTGTGGAATTTAATAAAAGTTGGCTAGGGTTATATAATGCATTGGCATTTGAAAGGGCGTATGAATTAGATCATCACGGGAAAAATGACTGGCTTTCTTGTACTGAACAAAAAGCCGGTCTTTATGCGTGGGTTGCCCGAGCTGATGACTACAAAGTGGACAACATAATCGGGGAGCAACTACAAAAGATGGATGTTAAAACAATACCTGAAATCATGGAGCAAGATGCTAGAAGGTTCAATAAACTCGTGCAGAGTATGCATAACATTCTTCAAGTAAAGAACAACAAGATAAAAGAAATGGAAGTCGTATGCAATGAAATTACACTTCGCATGGACATTGTGATGGGCGAAATAGACAGACTTGCTCAATCTCACAGTCAAGGTATCTATTATTATAGAAGCTGCGTTAATTTTTCTCTAATTTTGATTATTACTTGCCAATCGTTTCTAAATGTTGTTTATAGACATTCTGCTAGATTTTTGAAACACATTTGCAACAATTTACTGTTTTAAATGATGTTGGATTATTCAAATGACATTGTTTTATGTCATCATTGCTTGTATTTCAGAGATGAAGAAAATACAGTCAAGTGCAAATCAACACTTTCAGAGTGTTTTGAATGGTCATGAAAGGCTTAAGTCGCAACTGGAATCTCAGAAAAGAGAACTTGAGTTGCGAAGAGTTGAACTGGAAAAACGTGAGGCACGTAATGAAAGTGAAAGGAAAAAGTTGGATGAAGAGATTAATAAGGTGCATTGCTTTTCTAATTTTGTTTCATCTTTTTTATCGTTATGTGACTCACATTCCTGTGAAATGAAGATCAAAGTGAAAATATTGTTTAAGGGTGATGAATTAAGATAATTTTAATTTTATCCGTTTAGATTTTCCTTATTTTTTCTTTCCCTTTTTTCTCCAAACAAGGATCTTGCCTCTGAATCTATAAACCAAAAGTTTGGCATTATTCATTTTTTGCGTCTTTGAAATTCTTCAATGATAATGATATGGTTAAGAATCTTGTTGAATGTTCCATTTAGGTCCATGCTTACGTTTTTTGCTTTTTCTAGACTACAACGAAAAATCACTTTCTTCAAATGGCTGCTCTGGAGCAACAAAAAGCTGGTGAAAATGTTTTGAAACTTGCTGCTGATCAAAAGGTCCGTATAATTTGTTTTAATGCTTTTTTTATATCCGAAAGTGTTCATGTCAGGATTAGTTCAGTTTATGGTTCGGTTCAGGAAGGAAAACCGAATCGCATTAGGTAAAACTGATCCGATCCATATTTGGTAAACTTGAACCAAACCGTTGAGGGTTTGTCCCGGACCCAATTGGTATACACTGAGCTGGTGCACCAAATATATATGCCAGTTCAGTGGTTCTGAACCAAAACTACCTTTTCGGCGTGGTTCGGTTTAACGGTTTGATTCGGTTTTTGGTTTTATTAACAGTCTTAGTCAGCATCAAAGTGGCAAGCTGATAATGGTACTTGACTATCTATTTATCCAGCGGCAAAAAGAACAACTCCATGCCAAAATCATCCAGCTTGAAAAACAACTAAACGTGAAACAAAAACTGGAATTGGAGATTCAGCAACTAAAAGGAAAACTAAATGTCATGAAGCACATGGAAGATGATGGAGAGCTTGATGTTCTGGATATGATGGATGCCTTACATATAGATTTAAGAGAGAAGGAACAGTCACTTCGAGACATGGACGCATTGAACCAAACTCTGATCATTAAAGAGCGCAAGAGCAATGATGAACTGCAGGAAGCTCGAAAGGAATTGATTACTGTAATATTTTTAATTTTTCTAATGATTTGTGTTTTGAAAGTTCTTTCCTCGCATCTTTTAACATCTCTTGGATTTTTATCTATCACAGACCATTAAAGAGATGCCAAGTTGTGCCAATATTCGTGTGAAGAGAATGGGGGAGCTAGACTTTAGACCATTTCTAGAAGCTATGAAGAAAAAATATAATGAAGATGTTGCAGAAGATAGAGCTTCTGAACTGTGTTCGTTATGGGAAGAGTATCTGAAGGACCCTGACTGGCATCCATTTAAAATTTCTACAATCGAAGGGAAACATCAGGTTGTATTACAAAATTGACCGTTGGATTGAAAAATCATATCATATAGATAATCTATGTAAATTTTTACGTTATTCTAAAATGATTTTATGTGCCACTGAAGTACGTCAAGATTAATGTCATTTAATAAAAGCACGTAAGACCTAAAACTTGACGTACCTCATGTTGTCAAACTTGTGCTACTTGTTTTGGAAAATATCTTTTAATAGAGCAAACTGATCCACACAATGGATTTCATTTTCATTTTAACCTATGAGTACATTGCATTATTTTTCTCTATATAATTTCCTAGTGAAACTTACCTTCTTCGTGCTTTCTTTGAATTTTAGGAAGCTATAGACGATGAAGATGAAAAGCTGAATGAATTGAGAAACGAGATGGGCGAAGAAGTTTACAAAGCTGTGGTGGCAGCTTTGAAAGAGATAAATGAATATAATCCAAGTGGGCGGTACATAACCTCGGAATTATGGAATTATGCAGAGGGAAAGAGAGCGACTTTGCAAGAAGGAGTGAAAGTTTTATTGAAGCAGTGGAAATTGAATAGACAAAAAAGGGGAATGATATGAAGCCTGGTATGTTTTTAATGGAATATGAAACTGCATTTTGCTTTTGAACTGTACTAGCTAGAAAAATATTTTACTGATATGCATATATAGCACATACGCCACAAATCCTTTCTCAAAATTCCAATTTTATAGTATTCACAACATTTAAGTCCTGTCTGGGTAATCGGTTTAATTAAGCACATATAGCATAAGCTCTTATGATATAAGTGGTTATGTACAAGCTATTTCTATAATAAATAAAGGATAAAATAAACTCATATTATTTTTATATAAGCTATAAGTTGTTTTCATAAGCTATCCTGAAAAGCTTATGGATATAAAGATGAAAACAACTTATAGACAGGACATAAGTTGTTTCCATAAGCTCTCCAAAATAGTCCCATAAATGCTAATGTCGGTAAATAAGTTCAAATAAGTCAATCCAAACATATCTTTGGTTTTATTCTCCCCTGCCTAATTGATTAACTTAATTTTGAGTATAATTGGTTGTGTATAATTGAGTTTGAAGTAAAGTGGTTTATATTTAGATGTTTTTACTCTGAATGCAAGTTTTGTGTAAAAATTAGTAGTACCTTTTCAACTCAATGCAAAAACTTATATTACTCGTCAAACTAAGGTTCAATTTGGCAATTGCATTCGCATAAACTAAACACAAGTATGTTTACTAAAATCACATTTGACACGAGACTATAAATTCTGGTATTTTATGATTTAACTGTGGATCATGTTGCTGAAAGGTTGGTGTTGGCTGCAGGAATCATCACACATTGTTTTCTCGAAGGGAATCGTGCGGTTGAACATATTTAGGAAATACATCATATATTTGGCTTCACTGGACACTTAATGGTTCTGTGGAGGTCTTTCTACCGCCACTGCTTTCGTAACCACAAGCTTTGTGCTTATGCTTATTCATTTAGGCGAAGTTCGAACTTAAACCTTAACTTTTAAGCCCCTAAATTTGTACTTGTATGTAAAATATGTTGTACCATATTTAATAAACATCATTTATGTTAACTTTTGCTTTCATTAATTTGCTTTTATGTATTTAACAAGGTGGGTATAAGTTTCTATTTGTGTTTGATAATAGAAAGATTTTAACATTTTATGGTGTGGTAAAGGTAGTGTAATATTTCTCAATGGAGATTTAGAAGATGTTTCTAGTGGTGGTGGAGTGATGCACTTGTTTTTTATTGGCATTAAAGTAGAGACATAATTTGTAGAGTTCTTGATTTGGCATAAGAAACATAATCAATAAGGTTTTTGAGACATAGTTACAAATTAAATGTTTTATATAATATATTCATACAGTGACCTATTGTAAAAGGATGATATACTCAACTTGATAAGTATTAAACGATAAGCAATGGAGTAAGGTATATGTCTAAATCTTAAAGCTAGATATATGCCAAACTATAGTAAATATTACATCCAAATAAAAAATGAAACAATGTATGCTAGCATTTCTTTATAAATATTACTTTAATTTATTTTAACATCAAGGGAATTTGTGAAAGACATTACGCAAGGTATACTTAGATACCAATCTACAAAAAGACAAATATAGTTAATTGATTAATACTAACACACACCCATTTGCATAATCTTTTCTCTTTTTTCTACTTTAGCTTTTCGGCGCTACCAAGCGTGCTTTTAACAACATGCATGCATCAAACATACTTTTGGCAAATTTCAACTATTACTAGTAACTTATCATATCATCATAACGATTCAATTAATCAGATCCTAATAACAACTTAACTAAACCAAATTGGTATAAAACTCTATTTTATAAAAAAAGAAAAGAAAAAGAACATACTATAAAGGTAAAAAAGAGAATAAAAACAAACACACTTGATCTTGTCTTGTCACATAATATATATAACATAATGTAGAATATATATAAAGAAGCATAGCTGCGGGCTAGTGAATTTGAACTTTGAAGCCACTTCAGCTCCTTACAAATTTCACATAATAATTCCCTCCATTTTCTCTCTAAAAACTAAAAAAGTTAAACCCATTATACCAAACACCAAACAAACCTTAACAAACAAGACAAATAAAAACCTAAAAGCATCACTAGTCACTATCATAATGCTACTTTTTTTCTTCCATTTTTTTCTCCACCTTGTTTCCCTCTATCCACATACCAAGAAATATTCAAAATTACTTACTAGTATAAATAAAAAAGTGCTTTTATAATTTTTCTTCCTTAGACACGAAAATTCTTGCCAGTGAAAGTTTGACCAAATTGCCAATTAGAGGGAACAATATTCCAAGAAGTTGAAGTGCGTTTATCACTAGATGTAACCCTAAAAGAAAGTGATTGACCAACCAAAACAGAATTTGATTGCCAATTTTGCCCCCAGTTACGACTCATACTCATCCAACCAGTTTTTGAACCTTTAACACTAGTCTTCACTATATCACCTGCACCTGCAACGTTGGTGATTAAAACCAAGTTGAAGTAACGGAAACCGTTGATTGTGTATCTTATTCCTCCTTGTTTTCTGCATGGTACCCTACATGCACATCAAAGGACAAGTTGTAATAAAACACAACATCATGGGCAATAAAATATATGTTAACTAGTACCAGTACAGTACAAGAGTGATAGAAAACTAGATTCTAAATTTTGTTGTTTCGTGAGTTGTGTAAATATGCGGCAAAAGGAGTGGTTTGTTAAAAACTATGAACCGGGTTTAGATGAACGGTTCAAGCCCATTGAAATGATTTATGATTCCAACTCACCTAAATCAACGATTATGATTGTTCTTTTTTGCCTGTAAATGAAGTGGTGGATACCACCGTTGAAACTTACACACAACCTCGAAGTCTCGAGTTCAAAGTATGTTCAATCTAAAAACATCAACGTTATTGGTTAAACTAAACTTAATAGAAGTGATTTTGGTTTACTTTTAATTTTGTCCTATCTAATTATAGTATTTTTTTAATATTTATCTTTATATTGGGTATGCAATTTTTTAAAGAACGTCTTATGATTTTCATTATATTTGTTGAAGGAATGAAAATAGTAGGGTTAATGATGTATTTCGTCCTTGCAAATAAAAGTCGTTTAAAAATTTGTCCCTGTATTCGTTAATCCTTGCTTTTTAGCCTTGCAAAGTTTAATCAGTTAAAATTTCGTCCCTTGACCCAGTTAATGACTGCCACGTCACTAATTTGATGACGTGGCAATCACTGCCACACATAAAATTCCAATTTTGTCCTTAAGAAGGGGAAGAAAGAATTGGAAATCCAGGGGTAAAATTGGAATTTCATGTGTGGTTTAGTGACATGACAGTGATTAAGTGGGGAGAGGGACGAAATTTTAACTGATTAAACTTTGCAAGGCTAAAAAGCAAGGATTAACGAATACAGGGACGAATTTTTAAACGACCCCTATTTGCAAGGACGAAACACATCATTAACCCAAAATAGTATTGATGTTAATTTTTAGTATCTTTACAAAAAATTGAAAAAGAGTAGTTACAAGAGTAGTTACCTGCGGTAAGAAACAGGAACGATACCAGCACGATATTGAGCAATTTTGAGGAACATAGGCATAGCAAGATCAAAGTGTGGTCGTGGAGGGTTACACCAACCTCCATTATCACTTGGTTGAGCAAAATTTGGTGGACAAAAATTTGTAGCAGTAACCAATATTGAAGGACTTCCAGGGTGGCACCAACTAGGATCATTGGAACACTTTAACTCAAAACACGAGCCACAACTTAAACCGTTGTTGAATAGTGCTGTGCTTAATGCTGCTGTGTTCACACCATAACCTTGACTATACAAATTCCCATATCCACATGCTCCACCTAAAATGTAACCAAAATTTAACATTAGCACAAAAAAGCATTATTAAATGAAGATATCATAGACATTTGATATGTTGCGACACGAGTTTGAATGTGCTAGGTATTTTAGAACAAAAAATAAATAAAATTGTGGCATGGTTGGTGGTAATTTTTTGTCGTACTGACCCATTGTTCCGGAGGCGTCGCTGCCACCATAGAAGGTGGCGTGAGCGGTTTGCCATGCTCCGCCGGTGTAGACACCGGGGACTCTGCCTTCGATTGAAGTGAGGAGAAGGGTTAAGAAAGTGAGAATGGTGGTGATGTTGAGCTTAGTCATTGCTCTGTTTTTGAGTGTGGAAAAGGGTGAGTTTGTGTTTTTGAGGAGGGAAAATGGAGGAGTGGTGGTATTTATAGAAAAAAAAAAAAATGTGGACCTATGAGAAGTGTGAATGAATAAAGAGAAAATGGGACATGTTCGGTTAATATAATAAAGTTATATCAAATAAAAACCTAGTATTTTGTTACAATCAATATTTGTGTAAAGCTAATTTTTATATTGATTATGCATTTTTTATGTATAATTTAATTTTGAATCATAATTGTGCAAACAATTTACAGTAAATTATAGGTTTAATTGCAGTTTTAACCCTCTAATTTTCACAAAGTTGCGATTTTAGCCTCCTAAGAAAAAAAAACTACAAAACGGCCCCTTATGTTTTGTATCTGTGGCAGTTTTGGCCCCTAATGTCAATTTTGACTTGTTCAACGTTGATGTGACACCCTAAGTGAAGTGCCACATGTTATTTTTTTTTTATTTTTTTTGGCCTTGGGGGCAAAAACTGCTACAGATGCAAAACTTAGGGGGCCATTTTATAGCTTTTATTTTAAAGGGGCCAAAATCGCAACTTTGTAAAAGTTAGAGGGTTAAAACTGTAATTAAGCCTAAATTATAATTAAAGTTGGTTTTTTTTTAATTATACAAAGATTACATAGATTAACGTACGGTGCATAAAATCTTTACGATTCATTGTTTTTTCCCTTCTTTTTCTTAGCCCTCATATTTTAAAGGGAAAATAGTTTGATAATTTAAGGTTTTGCCGAACTTGAAGTAAAATATGACTAGATCATGTTTAGTAAAATACGAGTAGAAATTGTTTCAGTTAGAATTTGAAAGAATATATAAAAATGCTAAAGAGTGCTTTTAAGATATTGATTAAAGAAAAAAAATAGACACAATATGTTCGAATTTAAATTTTAAAAGTTTTAATTTTCAATGCAAACCTAATATACTTTTTAATTTTTTAACTAGTGTTCTTCGAATACTTATTAGCATGGCCCTTTTAGTAAGTCATCTTTATTTAAAACTGATAAATAAACAAATTAAAATAGTTTAATTTTGATACACTATCAATCTAAAATATTTTCACTTTCAACAAATCACAATGATTCATACGCATTACTTTAAAAACAGCTGTGGTTAAATTCAAATAATATTTATGATCGAACTATTGACGGATAATATTAAAAAAAATCTTACATCGAGAGTGTATATGAATTAAATTGTAAATAAAAAAATTGAGAGTAAGCATTGATTTTGGTTTTTTTTTGTTTTTGTTTTGAGAAAATACACCGACAATATAAAAAAGTTTACCAACATCCAATGAAGATCTTACATTCCCCATATTATAGAAATATTTTGAAAATAATTTTATGTTATTAGAGATTGATGATTTCTTATTTGTGTTTAGCGGTAATTGGAATTCAACAAACTTCACTAACAAGGAGGGAATGGTGAGAAGTGAAAATTGGTCCAAGAGGACTATGGCATGTGGGGGTGGATATTGAGTCATCATGAGTGTGTGTAAGGGACAAAAGAGGTTAGGACCCTTGAGGACCAAAATACTGAAATCAAATCTTATTGCTTCATATCCAAGATCTGCTACCAAAATTAAAACATTTGAACAATTTCAATTTAGAATTTTTGGATTGTTCACTTTTTTTGTTATTTTACTCGTCTGTCTCGATGATGAAATTTGAAAGTTGAAGAGTAGGTTTGCTTGTACTTTGGTCAAAAGTTACTGAAATGTAAGATTCTGAAATCTGAATTTCAGTTTGTTGTGGTGGATAATGGCTGTATATAGTATATACTGATTGATAGATAGATAGATACATGAATTTGTACTTTCATACTTGATGTTTTTTTTTGGACAGTTTGACTTTGAAGCAATATTTAAGAAATAGAACCATAATTCTTCTATTTGTGGGAAAAAAGGACATCATTGTTGAATGTTTGGCACACTAGACTATCCATTATTATCATGATTACACGTTTTTTTTTTAATCAAAATTTAAATTACAACACAAGTTCATTATTTTAAAGATCATGTTAAAAGTGTCTTAATGCATTTTAAATTAAGAAAACATTTTTTGAAAAAATTAAATACTTAATTTTTAATGTATTGAATACACAAATTTTCATAAAAACTTAATTTTAAGGTCAGTGTTCGAAGGTACTCGTTAACATTTCTTTTATTTCACACACCATACACTTTCAAGGTTTAAACAAAACCTTATAATTTAAGCGATGTTTAAGGAGCATGTTTGGTTAAATAGTTTAAGTAAACAATATTATTTTGGAAAATGCTAATAAATATCCTTTGAACATTGTTTAAACATTCAAAAATAGTAATTTTTACCATAAAAATTATGTAGTTATGACTTTTATATTTATTTAACTTGCATTTTCAAGACAATTTTTTTATGGATTTTTCAAACAACGTCTTTAAGATATTTGTCAGCAAAACCCATTTATTTAATCCATGTCTCCCATTAGAACTCTCCTCACTCAGTGGCGGATCTTGCCTAAAATATTAAGGGGAGTGAAAAATATTAACATAAAAGTCATATAGTACAATTTTATCCAATTAGGAGGAGCCAAGTGAGGGAGGGTCTAATAATTTCCCCCAAATGTGAGATGTATTTTGGTATCTTCCTATGCAGTTTTTTTTTTGGTGGGGAGAGCTCTGCAACTTCCCATACTATGAGTGATCTATTTGTAAAAATATGATTCAAATTAAATGTTTTTTTTTTTTTTTTTTACAATTTTCAATACAATATTAACTAATGTTTTTATTTGTACCAACTAATATTATTTGTAACACTCTAATAATATACTCTCAAGTTAATACCTTTCATCTTACATTTATGATAATGAAAAGTAAATCAATATATGCAATGCTATGGCACCCCGCCTTATATAGATATTGTTCGTCCCCTGTAAATCTCATCTAAATTAAAAAATTGGTATTGGCCACCCTAAACATAAATGATCACACATTACAAACTAATTAATGGCATATAAATTATAGTTGCATTTATTTCATTATTGCTCTATTAATTATCGAAACACAACCTGCTTGAAAGAAAAACCAAGACAACTCTATCAAACTTGCAAATATTTATAACTAGTTTCATTCTTTGATTTATTTTATTTTATTTTAGAAAAATACTCATAGGCCATTGCATAGTGAAATAGTCAAAATTAGTTTGTTTATTTTAGGGGAAAAAATTATCGATCATTATTACTATATTTAATTTCATAAGGCACTTGCAATTTCCTTTAAAGTTAGCTTCTTAAATATAACAATAGATTAAATTAAATAAATGTATGAAGGTATAACCAAACAATTTGACTCAAGCGGTTAAGGAGCTTCATCAAAGACGAATTATTTAAGAGAACCACGAGTTTGATTTATGGGTGAAATAATTCTTCATTAAACTTTACATACCTTTTAAACGAATTCCTGATTAACAAGACTCCTTCCTCTGAAAACCACCGACGAGACCTTATAAATATTGTTTTTTGGCGAACATTATAAATATTGTTGTTAGTTCTCCAAAGAATATCATGATTTTGATTGGTAGTTTTCGTAAGTATTTGCTTTGGCAATATGACTTTTATTCTTAATTTAACTAAATTTTTGTATAATTAGTAATTGTAGAAAATAGTTATTATTGATCGATGTTGTTTATCGCATGTTATATCTCCGCAACCCTTAATAACACTTTTTAGCTCCATTTCTGATTTTACTTGACCAAAGACTAATCTATAATATATCATAGACTTATTTGATAGGTTTGAATCTAACTTTCAAAATCGGGGAAAGAGGGTCGAGACTCAAGAAGAAGGTATAACGTAAAAATAAAATAATCTTATAAAATGGAAAAGTCACAATAACTGTAGGAATATTTTTCTATATTTTCAACTACAAAGTCAATTTCTCTTTTTCTTGAGGTGAGCTACATAGTCAAAATTTATCCACACAATTAAGTCGGATAGACTAAATTAAAGAAAAATACTTAAAAAGAATCTGATAATAGTAAAAATCAAGTAGAATTACGACATCCACTAACAAAAGTTTTCGAATTAAAGTATTTCATATATGACTTATAAAAAAAGGCAGAGACAATTGCCAAACGCCAATGTTGAATGAAACATTGTTAGACTTCACATTGTATCCTAAATTGTTGTCTGTCTAGTTCACATGAACTGTGCAAACATAGCACAAACTATCATTTTAATTATAATTAATTATTATAAAGTGTTCCTACTCTATAAAGAAAATATAATAAAGTGTTCCTATTCTATTTCTACCACTAAATCTACAATATATTATGAAGTCTTTCACACTTCATAGGGATTCAATTAAACGTAACTGCCAAAGTGGAATAAATTGAACGTTTTTGTAGATATGTAGTTATAGTTAAGTGGGTCCCAATTAATTCCACCGCATTCATCGGTCCACGTATTACGCCATGTCTTTGCCGTACATTTTGGAGACACCGTTGAGTCTTTCCGTACATGCATGCAAGTCTTGCATACTTTAGTTATTTATGATCAATATTACTTGGATGCATGTGTAATATTTTTATACAATTAGTATTTAATTATTATTAAATTATGATATCAAAATAATATATGATGAAATGAATGTATTTTATTTACCATAAACATTTTTTATATTGTTAGTGTGAAATTGAATTTTATCTCCTAATTATAAAGTTAATATGTTAGACTCAAATACTAATAATCTCAACTACATAAAAATAATAATCAAATCTTGTGACTCTTGACTCCTGTGTCACCCTCCCTTAAAAAAGTTTTAGACGTGACTTGCTTAAATTTTTTAGATCATATTATCTACCAAATCAACAAAATCTGCCACGTATTGAATATAATGAAGCTGTGTAGTTCAACAACTATAGATAATAGACTATCGATACTAAATCCTAATGCGAAATGTGATCCAATTAACGGTATCAAACATTATTTGACTTCATGATCCCAAATTCTCAATTATTTTTGAGACCATTAATTAGGATCTAGCAAGCATTAAAATATATATGTTTATGGATATGATACTAGCATATTGTTTCTTGCCACGCAAGTTAGGGACGTGGATAACGAAGCAAAAGCAAGTGATATGGTGGCATGGTGCTGGTATTTTTCATACTATTACCTACCAAAGTAACAACACATTTGATTAGTCACATTCAATTCCTTCCCAGGTAGGGATGGTAACATTGTGTCCATGTGAAGATGTTAATTGTTTCACCTAATATGTAATTAAGATATAACGGTGCTGCAAATGTTCACGTACCCATGCATGTTATAAGCATCCGTATTTTTTTTCTTCCCCCCTGTTTTTGATGATGAATAATGTTTGATGGGAATTCAAATTAAGATGTATACATTTGAGAGAAAGAGACAAGAGAGTGATGTGATATATTGGTAGTGTGATAAGACGAGAGATATAGAGATAAATGAGACGTTTAATGAGTGTTTGAGAATTTGAAGTGTTTAAATATCATTGTTGTTCGCTAATACATTTTTCACATAGTTTTTTTCTTTGTTTGAAGTTTCTCCCTTCTAACATTTTGGGGTCATCACCATTTAATAAGAGGTGTTTTTTTTTTTAATTTATATTCAGCACTCAAATTTTAAATTTATAAGTTTAAATGCAATTTTGTTCTGTATTTTAACTAAAACATAATTTTAATTCTCCATTTCTAAATTTGACATTTTAGTCACACTATTTTCATAAGGTTGGAGTATTTTTTTCACAATCTATAGTTTGAAGCTTATTTTTTATGACGTGACATATTCATTAATTAATGATATGTGAACTTACAATGTTGTTGATTTGAACAATTAAAGATGAATTTTAAAAGAAATGTTTACATTTATTTGATCAGTGAAACAAAAGAAGTTGTAACATGATTTTTTTTATCCAAATTAACAAAATGTCAATAAATTCATATTGTTAAGTTTATACGAGGGGAATGCCTCTCCAAATAAGAGAAGTACTCGTAGATTGTTTGACATCAAATAATTTCTAGTATTAGATTTCACAATAACTAGGGAGACTCTATTAAAAGCTTTTGGGATTTATGATTTTTGTTTTGTGAATGAATTAAGATGTTTTATTACTCTTAAGAAGACATGAAGTTCTTCATAAGCCGAGAGACATAATTGTTAGTACTTTTTTATTTTTTCCTTTAGTGAAAAGACTCAATCACATGGTGGTAGGTAATTCTGTTGGCATTGACAATCAACCACGCTAAATTATATGATGATGATTTATTAGAGACAGTCTTTAATTTGTCGTTTTTAAGAGAGACCAAAACAATCCCTTGAAATTTACTTATATTACTACCATATTTGCATTAACGTGTGAAACATTAATCATCCTAAAAATTGATTACACGTTTTTTTTTTTTTTTTTTTTTTTTAAATCTTTAATATAATGTTACGAGTATTATTATCTTATACATGCTACTGCAAGATCCGGTAAAAGACCTAACATTCTTTACGAAAACTACTTTCGTACTCTTAATTATATGTAAGAGGAGTGTTATCGGCACTCTATTTCTAACATTCTTTCTAATACTCACCTTTTTATTGAGTAAAATACACGAGTCTCACACTTTGAAAGTAAATCCCATATAAAGTGGTGGACTCACATGAGTTTCATATAATAAAAAATGAGTGTTAGAGTTAATGTTAAAAATAGAGTGTTCATAACATTTTCCAAAGAAGGTGTAATTAATTAACTACAATGATTTTGATTTATTTTTCAAAGAGCTTAACAATGAAACTCACATACACACTAAACACGAATAAGAGATATATTATGGGTTTGAATCCGCACCACTACACATGCTCAACAACAATTTACCATAGGAGATGCACTTTACTAGATAATTTTGGGATTTTTTTTAGTCTCCTTTTACAATATTTATCTCATATTTTAAACTGCATTGATTATTATTTTTTCATCAAAATATAAGCACATACTATTTTATATCTTTTCTCTAAAAAAAACTATTTTATATCTTTTATATATTAACAAAGTAATCAATACATATTATGAGAAATATAATCTATTATAAAGGATAAACTAATTAAAAAATAATATTAATTATCAACAAATTTACTACCATCTCGAAAAGAAGAGAAAAAAAAGATTTTGATTCACATTATGAGAATACTGAAGTTTGATTTCTAAGTCACCATATAATTTAATAAATGGTACAACCTAAGAAGCTAACTTGGATAGGATTCAAGTTAAGTCAACTACTAGCACTAGATATATACTTGCTTTCCATAATTACTTAGATCTCGTATCATATGTAAAGTAAAATGTATAGTTCCCCGCAACTAGAACAAATAATACCTCTCTTACATATGGTTACATTCAAGCATAATATAATTATTCAAAAAAAAAAAAAATCCTATATATATAAACCTAAAAAAAAAATCTTATGGAAATTCTCTTTGAAGTAATTATAGAATTAACACCATGGCTTGAGGTTGAAGACGAGGAGACAGAGTTCTAAAAGAAAAAACTGAAGGCTGTCTCTAAACAGATGATAATTCGTGCTGCTTAATTTATTATCCTTTGATGGACTAATAATTAAGTGGAAGCCTTAAGATAAGGTTTTTGATTTACATGATGCTTTTACATAGAGTAGTATATTTGTATGATTATTTGATGCCAATTTTTGTGACAATCAATTTTCTTTTTTTATTAGTCCTAAACAATAGAGAGAGTAAAAGGAAGATGGAGAGTAAGAACTTAAGGTGAGTATGAAAAAAATAGTCATTCAAAAGTTGTCACAAAATAATATAAAAATATCATTTTTCTTTTACATATACGTATAAAAAAACATGATAACATTTAGTATTGGTCAACGGTTGAAATAACCCAACAATATAAGTGAAAACTAAACATAATCTCCGTAACAAAACATAAATTCAACCTTTATAATATGAGATTCTTCTTATTTTGGTCCACCAGAAGCCCAATCAAACAATCCCACATGAGGCGTTGACGTGGTAAAAAATATTTCGTAATTTTTTTTCCTCCACACGCCAACTTTTCTTTTTAACAAATAAATAAATTATTGTGTGATGGAGAGAAAATGATACTCTATAATGCATCACATATGTTCATACACGTACGACCTTTACACGACACTGTTGGACCATTTGTACTATAGAGCATGTTCTGTTTCCTAGCTCTTTAATGGAAACCCTTTACTCAATTGAGCAAGCTCTATTGATCTTTACGCCATCCCCATATAAATTCTAAGTTTTCCCCAGAAGCAAGCTAGTAGATTGCAAATCATATCTTCAACTTTTTAACTTCTCCCATCCCATGCACCACCATTGCCCCAAACCTTTTTGAATGCTCTGTTTTAATCATTTATTGGGCACAAGCTAGCTAGCCTTGCCACCAATGCAGTATAAAATTGTCTTTGAAATTGCTCTTCGCCCATCAAGAATTGCTCATCTCCATCCAAACTGACGAAAATACTCTCAGCGTGAGTTAAGTCACACATGTGTTAAACGCAACGTAAATTAAGTCACGCTGAAATTAACGTGAGTTAAGTCACATCGGTTACAGGTCTGCGTGACTTAGCTCACGTGGGGATTAACACCTACGTGAGTTAAGTCACGTTAGGACCGTGTCCACCTAGTTTTGAGCCAAGCAACCCATCGTCATTCAATAGATGAAGACAATACTTCATTTGGCATATAATGATTCTTGTTTTGGAGTGAGCTAATTCTATTCCTAGAAAATATTTAAACTTTACAAGATCTTTAATCTTGAATATTGCATCAAGAGTAGCTTTAATTCTATCTATCTCAGTCATAGAATTTCCTGCCAATATTACATCATCTATGTATACAAGTAAAGCAGTGAAACTAGAATCTGCATGAAGTGTGAAAAGTGAGTTATCCGAAGCAGACTACTTGTATCCTTGATCGGTTAAGAAGCTTGTCAGTTTCTCATATACAACCCGAGAGATGAATCGAGAAATTAAGTGTGTCGTCACAATTAAACTTAACAAAACCCTCTGTTTGTAGCTTCCAACACGTGAAAATAATGTGTATTTGATGAGGCCATTTAGAATCACATGAGTCAGATTACTAGGGGATTCCTCCACGTCCACAGGTAAAAATAAGATACCATGAATATAGTTTCCCTACCATCCTTGTGGGCTCTACCATTTTCTTGATTAAATTGTTGAAGATTCGGTCCTTACAATTCAAAGAAAATAATTTAGTAATTTGATTAAAATCCAATAACTTGGTCAAAATTTGGGTTGCTTGGATGAAATCCCTTAGAGCACGAATGATTGTCTCATTCTCATTTCCACAAGAAGGGCATGTAGGAGAAACACTAATTCCCCATCTACTTCTTCGATGGTTAGTAAATAGACAAAGTATAGATTTATAAGGTTCAATATGGTCTGGGGTTCAAACCCTGACCATCACAAAAAAAGGTCCAACATAAATGGTTCATTAATTAATTCAATAGCAGAAGTTGAGATTAATTACAATAGTTTATTTTGTAATATTTTATAGCAAATGTTAATTTGTGCCCTCCATGGCACATGTTAAGGAATTAGTTATAGAAACATATGTATAAAAAATTGTGCATTCAACTTCTTAAATGCTAACATATTATGTTTTTCAATGCAAAGTTGCTATTTTTAGGTTGTTTAACATGTGCCCTAAAAAACATAAGTTAACATGATCCATATTTTATATGTATATATTCAAGTACTTTACATTTTGTTTTTACTTTCAATTTCACACCAGTAGTGAAAAACATAATAAAAGCATATTGGTAAAAAGATCAAAATAACGAAATTAACTTTGTTTTTGATCGAGTGTGTAATACAATTTACAAAGATGACTATTTATAGGTAAAAATTACTCCTACTAGCCAAACGACATGGCAATGAGGTAAAGGTAGTTTGTTAGTTTCCCTCAATGACGGGATCGTGGCACGCCACGTTCGACCCTTGACTTCCTCTTTCACGATACAATCTATTGACAAGATTTTTGGTGTGCAGCTCTCCAGCAATTAGTGGCGCTATAAACATGGAGTGTGGGTTTTCAACATGATTGTTCACTTCTACATATCATTGACTCAATATGTGATCCTCAAAGACCCATTTATTTAATTATTAGACTTGAGAAAGAATCAACTTTTCTTCAATAAATTGTCCTAACCTTCCATCTGTTGTGGGGTTTCGTCGCCTAAACCTCAATCGCCTAACATGCTAACTATTTTTACGTGTAAACAAATATTTTTGACCAAAATTTTTAATTTTCTAAAATCTTTTATTTGATTACAAATATAAAAATGTTTCAAAAAATAAAGGGTTAATTGTTCAAATTAAATATGTAATATACACGGATTCTAAAAATAACCGTGCAATTTGAGATTCTTTTTAGTTTTTACTTCTTATGTGTCCTTATAGGCATAACTTCTAGAAAAGTGACGTAGAGGTGGAATTTTTTCATGGATTTTTGTAGGCAAGTTTATCGTTAAAATATGACTTTTCTCATAAAATTAGAAATTTCTGACTAGAGACGAATTCATTATGAATTTTTCATGAATTTTTGTAGGCAAATTTATCGTTAAAATATGATTTTTCACGTATTAATTATGAATTTTCATAGTGAAAAAACTCAAAAAACAAAACAACGGAAATAAAATAAATAGAGAGAATTTAGAAAAACCTGCAAAATCGATTAAAAAGAACCAATGAAGAGTGGTCGATTATTTATTAATAATTAGTAACTTCTTCTATTTTAAATTAATATAGAACATTTAAATTAATATAGAACAATTAATATCATCAATATTCCTCAAAGGTCCATGACATGAAATGCACTCTCAAGATTATAAAACTTAACATACTACTGGTGCTTGTCGATATGAGACTGTCTTCATGCATGAAAAATGTTTCAGCAGCCCTTTCTTAAGCAAGCATTTATCCACCACCTTATGCATAAAATACGACTATTCACGTAAAATTAGAAATTTTCAACTAGAAACGAATTAATTATCAATTTTTAAAGTGAAAAAACTCAAAAAACAATGGAACATAGAAATCGAATTTTCAGTTTTTTTTTTTGTTTTGTTGCATAAAATACAAAGAGAGGATCTGCAAAAACCTCCCAAATTTCAATTTTGATATTTTAGCAAAAAGATGCAAAATCGAATTTTGATTTTTCAACAAATACATTTAAAATTGCAATTTTGTTTTATTTAACAAATTCAAATTAATGTGGAATGAAAATGCAATTAATTACATAAACAAAATAATAAAAAGAACACACTCATCTTTAAAAAAAACACACTCAAAAAATAATAATAAAAAGGATTAATAAAACCATGGATTATTAATTATTTGTAAGAACGATTAATAATCATTGGTGATTAACCCGTTGATATGAAATACACTTTGAAAACATTTATAAATCTTAGTATACTATTGTGTTTGTGGATGTGGGACTATTTTATGCTTTTAAGCTTTAAAAGAGAGATACATAAAAAAGAATAATTCAGCAGCCCCTTTCGTAAGCAAGCATTTATCCACCACCTTATCCGTTTTGAATGCATCACTGCACTCTATCTCTTCTCCCATTCTCTCAATCCTTTTTTTTTTTTTTTTTTTTTTTAAAATTTTAATTTTGCTTTACTTTTTAGGTTTTACTTTCTTGAACTTAATTATTGAATCTCGCGGTGTATGCATTTTATGTTGGATTAATTAATCAATTGTGGATCAACAATAATCAATTATTCTAAGTTAATCTTATAATATAAATTATTGTCTATTGTGTTAAACACTAATTAGTTGATGAATATGTGTGATTGAGCTATTCTTTCTAAATGGACCGTGATGGGTTGAACCATTTAGCTAATCTCAATGAGAGGTCCTGCCCTCAGTCGTTTAATTATTTTTCTGACTCACTTGTGTTGTAATGGTTCTTTGGGCATTCCCATACTCATCACAGTAGCTTGATTTAGCAACATGACATGTTTGTCATCTACCAATACTACCACACTTTGCTGATGTGAATGTGGAACTTTGAAGCCTTAAGTTATCTTTACACAAGGATCAGATTTGTTTCATCTGGATATTTGTTATGCTTCATTATTGGAAGCATTGGTTTTGGCCTATGGTTTGATTGCATCAACATGGAAGCTACCTTTCTATGGTTTGATTGCATCTCCATTGGCTTCCTTGTTTTTTTGTTGCTGTTGACATGTCATGTAGTATACATGTTGTATTTGGTTCTTTTGTCTCGGCTCGACATTGGAGGGTATCTATTTTATACATCTTTGAACCTTGGTCTTGTTGCTTCATGGTACCTTTAGTGTGAAGTTTGTTCAACATATGACCTCCTTCCATTGAAGATTTCGGCCCTTCCTTGCACTTCTTTCTCTTTTGGATATCATTGTTGTTTGTTGGATATCCTTGCTCTCTCTTTCTTGTGCTTCTGCCAAGTGGTTTGCTTGGTGGTTAAGCGTTGTGTCTTAATTGGCTTTGTTGATGATTGCTTCTACCAGATGGTGGTTAAGCGTTGCTTCGACGCTTTTTCCTTCAAGTGATTCAACCTTGAGTTGTGGTTGCTTCTTGTTGGATAAGCACTTGTTTGATGACTGTTTTTAGCCGATATGTTTCTGACATCTTTTCTTTTAATTACTTTTGTTTGATGTACTTTTTTTTGGTATTTTTCATCCCAAGTTGGAAGTGTTGTTAACACCTTCCAACTTGCGGGGGACTATTAGAGATATAAATTAGTGGCATATTGGTCATAGTAGAGAGTAGTATAAATAACTTGTAACCACCCCATTAGAGGGTTACTTCACTCATTTGTAACATTCACTTTATCATCAATAGAAAGATTATTTGAGTTTTCTCTCATTCCTTCCATGGATGCCATGTTTCCTAACACTATCTATCTCAGTCATAGAATTTCCTGCCAATATTACATCATCTACGTATACAAGTAAAGCAGTGAAACTAGAATCTACATGAAGTGTGAAAAGTGAGTGATATGAAGCAGACTACTTATATCTTTAATTGATTAAGAAGCTTGTCAGTTTCTCATATACAACCCGAGAGATGAATCGAGAAATTAAGTGTGTCGTCACAATTAAGCTTAACAAAACCCTCTGTTGGTAGCTTCCAACACGTGAAAATAATGTCTATTTGATGAGGCCATTCAGAATTACATGAGTCAGATTACTACGGGATGAAACTCTTCTTTCAAGATACTCTTGTTCCTCCACGCCCGCAGGTGAAAATAAGATACCATGAATATAGTTTCCCTACCATCCTCGTGGGCTCTACCATCTTCTTGATTAAATTGTTGAAGATTTGGTCCTTACAATTCAAAGAAAATAATTTAGTAATTTGATTAAAATCCAATAACTTGGTCAAAATTTGGGTTGCTGGGATGAAATCCCTTAGAGCACGAATGATTGTCTCATCCTCATTTCCACAAGAAGGGCATGTAGGAGAAACTCTAATTCCCCATCTACTTCTTTGATGGTTAGTAAATAGACAAAATATGGATTTATAAGGTCCAACATGGTCCGAGGTTCAAATCCCGACTACCACAAAAAAAAGGTCAAACATAAATGGTTCATTAATTAATTCAATAGCGGAAGTCGAGATTAATTACAATAGTTTATTTTGTAATATGAGGGATGCTAGCAACACTCTCTTTTCAACACTCTCTCAAACACTCACTATTTTATTGGATGAAATCAATGTATGTCCCACCACTTTAAGTGGGTTCCATTTTCAAAATATAGGACCCACATTGATTTAAGCCAATTAAAAAGTGAGTATTAGAGAGAGTGTTCAAAAGAGAGTGTTGCTAGCACTACTCTTGTAATATTTTATGACAAATGTTAACTTGTGCCCTCAAGGGCACATGTTGAGGAATTCATTATAGAAATCTATGTATCAAAAGTCGTGCATTCAACTTCTTAAATGCTAACATATTATGTTTTTCAATAGAAAATTGCTATTTTTAAGTTGCTTAACATGTGTTGACCCATATTTTATATGTATATATTCAAGTACTTTACATTTTGTTTTTACTTTCAAGTTCACACTAGTAGTGAAAAACATAATAAAAGCATATTGATAAAGAGATAAAAATAACGAAAATTAACTTTGTTTTTGATTGAGTGTGTAATACAATTTACAAAGATTAATATGTAATAAATACTTATAGGTAAAAATTACTCCTGCTAGCCAAACGACATGGCCACAATGTCCAACCTCTACTCGACTAATTTTAAAGGTAGTTTATTAGTTTCTCTCAATGAGCGGATTGTGGCACGCCACGTTCGACTTCCTCTTTCACGATATGATATGTTGACAAGATCCTTGGTGTGCAATTCTTCCACAATTAGTGGCGATATAAACATGGAGTGTGGGTTTTCAACATCATTGTTTAGTTATATTGATCATTGACTCAATATGTGATCTTCAAAGACCCACATATTTACTTATTAGACTTGAGAAAGAATCAACTTTTCGTCAATAAATTGTCCTAACCTTGGCCTAACTTTCCATTTGTTTTGGGGTTTTGTCGCCTAAACCTTAATCGCCTAACATGCTAACTATTTTTACGTGTAAACAAATATTTTGACCAAATATTTTAATTTTATTAAATCTTTTATTTGATTACAAATATAAAAAAGTTTCAAAAACTAAAGGGTTAATTGTTTAAATTGAATACGTAATATGCGTGAAGTCTAAAAAATAACCATCCAATTTAAGATTCTTCTTATTTTTTACTTATGTTTCTCTAATAAATTCTAGAAAAGTGACCTAGAGGTGAATTTTTTTCATATTTTTTGTATGTAGGCATGTTTATGACATTAAAATATGACTTTTCATGTCAAATTAAAAATTTCCGAGTAGAGACGAATTAATTATGAATTTTCATAGTGAAAAAACTAAAAAAACAAAACAACGAAACATAATAATCGAATTTTGAGTTGAGAAAGAATCAACTTTTCATCAATAAATTGTCCTAATCTTTGCCTAACTTTCCATTTGTTGTGGGGTTTATTCGCCTAAACCTTAATCGCCTAACATGCTAACTATTTTTACTTGTAAACAAATATTATTGGCCAAATATTTTAATTTTATTAAATCTTTTATTTTATTACAAATATAAAAAAGTTTCAAAAACTAAAGGGTTAATTGTTTAAATTGAATATGTAATATGCACGAAGTCTAAAAAATAACCATCCAATTTAAGATTCTTCTTATTTTTTACTTATGTTTCTCTAATAAATTCCAGAAAAGTGACCTAGAGGTGAAATTTTTTCACGATTTTTTGTAGGCATGTTTCTAACATTAAAATATGACTTTTCACGTAAAATTAAAAATTTCCGAGTAGAGACGAATTAATTATGAATTTTCATAGTGAAAAAACCTAAAAAAACAAAACAACGAAACCTAAAAATCAAATTTTGTGTTGATTACAAATATAAAAAAGTTTCAAAAACTAAAGGGTCAATTGTTTAAATTGAATATGTAATATGCGCGAAGTCTAAAAAATAACCATCTAATTTAAGATTCTTCTTATTTTTTACTTATGTTTCTCTAATAAATTTTAGAAAATTGACCTAGAGGTGGAATTTTTTCATGATTTTTTGTGGGCATGTTTCTGACATTAAAAAATGACTTTTCACATAAAATTAAAAATTTTCAATTAGAAACGAATTAATCATGAATTTTCAAAGTGAAAAAAATAAAAAAACAAAACAACGAAACCTGAGAATCGAATTTTGAGTTTTTTTTTTCTTACACATAACCCCTATAAAATACATGGAGAGGATTTGTAAAAACTTGCAATTAATTACATAAACAAAATAATAAATAGAACACACTCAAAACTTTAATAATAAAAGAGACCGATCATGGGGTGTACATAGAGAGAATTTGTAAAAATTGCAATTAATTACATAAACAAAATAATAAAAAGAACACACTCCAAAATATAATAATAAAAGAGACCGATCATGGAGTGATTATTAATAACTGTTTTTAAGTTAATAAACAGCGATGAACAATCAACCATGAAAGACCAATGAATAAGAAATGCACTTTGAAGTTTATGAATCTTAACATACTACCGGTGTTTGTCGATGTGTGACTATCTTTATGTTTTAAGCTTTAAAAGAAAGAAACATAAAAATAATTCAGCAGCCCATTTATCCATCACCTTATATATCCGTTTTGAATGCATCACTGCACTCAATATCTCTTCTCCGATCAATCACTCAATACCTTTTTTTTTTTTTTTTTTTTAAATTCTGCTTTGCTTTTTATGTTTTACTTTCTAGAACTTAATTATTATATATTTTTTTGAAAGATTCTAAAACTTAATTATTGAAACTCGCAGTGTATGCATTTTAGATTTTGATTTCCAAATGCATCAATATATATTGAACTTAACTTAATGTTGATGTATTGCATTAAGTACCTCGTTTGCAAACATGTCATTGAACATGTATGTAGGTGCCACAATGGTTAATCTCAAATGTGCAAAGTTAGGGACAATTCTGAAAATTATATGTTTCGAATTTATTGTCATTTTCAGCATATTCTTTGTTTTAAACTGATGAATTCTGTAGCAGTTAGGGAAAGTTTATTTTCTTGTTTGTTTTTTGTGAAGCTGAGAAACATTCTATAGTTCATTTTATCATTGACAACTCCAAAGCTTGTTTCACTTGTATTTGTTTTCGTGGTGGATAATTTGTTTCTATTGTATGATTGTGATGATTTTGCAATATAGAAAAATTAAAGCTAGAGAAGGAGATTCAATGGGCCAAGTCCGAAATTCTGCTTAAATTATGACATGTTTGGTTACTTTCAATTCTATTTTTCTTTACTTTTATGTTGAACTTATTAGAGATATATATTAGTCATATAGTTACTAGTTAGTTAGTGCCTATAAATAGATTTAAGGTGGCATATTGTAATGTACTTCACTCATTTGTAATATTCAATTTCCATCAATACAAAGAGCTTTACTACTTTTCTCTCATTCCTTCCATGGATGCCATGTTTCATAACAGAACTTATCTTACCTCAGTTATCTTAATGGACAGATAAAATGTATGATTTTTTTGCAGAAGGAATTGGGTTTTCAGTGAGTTCCGAGTGTCCACTAGACGCTGGTAAGCTCTTTGTAAAATTCTCTCTCTGGTTTTGATCACAACTAATACTTATATATAGGATTGAATGAAAGACTTAATTTCTAGAAATGTATTGAAATGATTCAGTTGTAAATTCTAGAGCTTATGGAAGACGATGTTCAACTTGTAAGCGGCTTTGTAAATTAGATATATAAACAATATCTATTGTGCCATCAAAACTTATCATGCTTGCTTGAAGAGAGTTGCTAGCGCTCAAAGGTATAATTGATCCTTTCTTTAGTGTTTTCAACATAGGGAGGAGATCAATCACCTATCTTTTTTTCACGTACTTTTTCATACAATATTATGTTGCTCATAAGAAATTTCACACTTTTATAAGAATCATTAATTGGTAGTAGAACTTGTGCTTCACTTGAAATTAAGTTTTTGCCTCTACTTTATTGGATGGACGGCATCAAACTAAAACTTTCCAGTGCATCAGAAATGGAATTGTGCTGTCGTGAAAATTCGGATGCATTATGAAGAACAGATGCACTACTGCTTGAGATGAACATATACATAGGATGCACTACTGCTTGTGTTTACATTTTAGATTCATTCATTAAATGATGTATGTGGTCTGAATGAATCTAAAATGTAGTTTTTTGCTTATAATAGTGACCGGAGGGTGTATCTCGTTGTGTAACGTCTTGTATAAAATGATTTCCAAACTTCTTGCTAACAGATTGAAATGTTGCCTTGACAAACAAGTGTATTTCTCATGAAGAATATGCTTTCATGGAGGGGAGGTCTATCATGGATAATGATCTTACTGCTATTGAAGTAATTCATGCCTTGAAAAGGATGACAAGAAAGAGGAAAGGGGATTTGGCATGGAATATTGATGTTAGGGACATATATGAATTATGGTAAAATTTCGATATGGTAATAAGGCCTATGTTTTCGGGGAGAGGGCTTCGTCAAGGGATCCTTCATCACCTTATCTCTTTATTCTAGTAGCGGAAGGACTGACAACACTTATTCATCAACCGGTTGGAATAGGAGACATACACAAGGTGTAAATTTGTAGAGGTTCCCTATCGTATCTCATTTGCTGTTTACTGATGACAGTTTTTTTATTTCTGAGGTGAATCAATTGCTAAGAATTCTACGAACATATGAAGTAGTATCAGGATAAGACATTAATTTGACCAAATCAGACGTGTTCATCAGTCGAAACATCAATTTTGCAGCTCAGGATGATCTTTCCAGAATTCTAGGAGTCCTCATGTGTTAGGTACGGGTACATATTTGGGACTACCTATATGATTGGTAGAAGTAAAAAAGCAATCTTCTCTTACATCAAGGGCTGTATTTAAAAGAAAATGAATTCATGGAGGTGCTGCTCATTATCAAAAGCAGGGAGAAGGTGATTTAAGTTTGTTTAACAAGGCATTCCATCTTATATACTTACATCATTCCAAAGGTGAGATGGGTTTTCGAAACTTTCAAGCTTTCAACATATTTATGGTGGCAAAGCAAGGGTGGCGTATCTTGCAGAAACCAGACTCTTTGTTGGCAAAATTTCTCAAAGCAAGGTACTTTCTTCTTGAAGCTGACATTGGTCACAACCCTAGTCATGCCTGGCGTAGTATTTGGAAGCTGACATTGGTTACAACATTAATGCGACCTTTCATTGCAATGTGGATATTAATTATATCTATTGGATGATGTGTTAAAGATAGTGCGTGTAACTTTGTCTTGACTCAAAAAAACCTAACGACGAAGCTTGTTGTCAACTTACCTTCTGTTCATGTGTAATTAATCCTTGATATATATATAATGGAAAAATTTGGAAATTCGCGATGATGTCAACAATCGAAGGAGAAGCAGCTGCGCTTCTTGTATCAATCCAAGTGGCCATCAACAAAAGGCTCTAGAGAGTAGTGTTTGAAAGCGACTCTCAAGTAGTAGTCAACCTCATTTATTCTAGTTCACAAGGTGATTCAAAATTTAGTTGTATTATTAATAGTTTGTGTTTATATTTTAACTTTGAGGTGAAGTTTGTTAGACAACAAACAAATATGATTATATCTCCGTGACAATGACAGCCGTTTCTTAGACTAATCACTGTATTGTTGAACTTGAGATTATACCTCCTTGTATTGAACTCTTTGGTAATTTAATTTTTTTTTTTTTACTTGAAACTTGCTAACTTCACCGACTAAAAATGAGTATGAATAAATTAACAAGTCCCGATAAAACATGCATGAAAAATGGGGGAAAACATAAGTTCTACTTAACATATTCAATTCATTAAGATGTTTTATTTATTTATTTATTTTTAAAAATGTTAACTTTTTTATATATAAAAATGGCAAAAAGCTATCTTTTTTATTCATTCTCATTCTTTGCTTTAGTTTGTATATAACTGTCTCCTCCAATAAAAGTCTATAACTGACAAATGCTATCACTAGATTTATAAAATTAGAAAAATATTTTTATGAATATATATTTTGTTAAGGTTTTTTATTCTTTTATAATGATAAAAAATTAATATGGAGTGAACAATTATACGGGCTTCTGTTAGGTACCTAAAAGTAAACAATATCTGCTAAGTCAAGGCAGAAGTATTCTACGTCCCAAACATCATAGAAAGTTCAAGGAAGATTATTATCACTTTACACTAGTCCTAACCGTGTTTTCCAACACTTGCTTAAGTTGACTATGACCTTATGAAGTCAATCCAAACAAATTATATTGGTTTGGTTTTTCATTCTTTCAGCTAAAGTAACTACTTTCCAACAAATCATCCATGGAGAAGTGGTTGCTTCTCTCTTTAATTCTTTTGTTCTTCCATTTTCCATCATTCTCTTCTTTCAATTTCTTATGTCATCATGATGAGAGCTTTGCTTTGCTTCTGTTCAAGTCCTCCTTCACTACAGGTACTACTAATTATAGTTCTGGTGAATCTCCTATGAAAACAGCAACATGGAAAAATGGGACTGATTGCTGCTCATGGCATGGTGTCACGTGTGACACCGTCTCTGGTCACGTCATTGGCCTTAACCTTGGTTGTGAAGGCTTTCAAGGTATACTCCATCCTAATAGTACACTTTTCCATCTTGTTCACCTTCAAATGCTCAACCTTTCAAACAATTTTTTCCCTAACGATTTCTCTGGCTCCCATTTTCATTCTAAGTTTGGTGGGTTTATGAGTCTTACACATCTCGACTTGTCTTCTTGTTTCTTTCGAGATGAAATTCCTTCTCAAATCTCGCACCTTTCCAAATTACAATCACTTCATCTTTCTGGGAATTTTGAGTTAGTTTCGAAAGAGACCACCTTAAAGAGACTTGTGCAAAACGCAACAAGTTTAAGGGAGCTGCTTTTGGATTCTACAGATATGTCTTTGATAAGACCAAACTCCTTAAACTTTCTCTTCAATCAATCTTTCTCTCTGGTTACTCTTAATCTTAGATACACAAGGTTAAGTGGAAAATTGAAAAAGAACTTTATTTGTTTACCAAGTATTCAAGAGCTAGATATGTCAGATAATGACCTTCAAGGCCAACTTCCAGAATTAAGTTGTAGTGCTTCTCTCATTACCTTGGATCTCTCAGGTTGTGGATTCCAAGGGTCAATTCCTCTTTCTTTTTCTAACCTAACACGTCTTGCCTCCCTAAGTCTCTCACAGAATCACCTAAACGGTTCAATTCCATCCACAATTTTAACCTTTTCATGTCTTACCTTTCTGTATCTCGATGACAATGTACTCAATGGTCAAATCCCGGATTCTTTTCATCTGTCAAACAAATTTCAAATAATAAATTTGAAAGGTAACAAGATTGGAGGTGAACTACCAACATCACTTTCAAACCTTCAACATCTCGTTAACTTGGATCTTTCATACAATTCAATAAGCGGTCAAATTCCAGATGTATTTGGCGGGATGACCAAACTGCAAGAACTCGGTCTAAAATCAAACGATTTAGTAGGAGAAATTCCACTTTCCTTATTTAACTTGACTCAACTTGTTAGATTAGATTGTTCTTATAATAAGTTAAGAGGTCCATTGCCCTATAAAATTACAGGTTTTCAACAGCTAGTTCGTTTTTGTTTAAATGACAACCGTCTAAACGGAACAATTCCTTCCTCTTTGTTATCTTTGCCTCGTTTGCTAAATTTATATCTATCAAACAATCAACTTACAGGGCATATCAGTGCAATCTCGTCGTATTCGTTAGAGGCTCTATATTTAGGCGGCAATGCGCTACAAGGCAATATTCCAGAATCAATTTTCAACCTTGTAAATCTAGCTGAATTAGATCTATCATCAAACAACTTGAGTGGTGCTGTCAATTTTCAACACTTTACCAAACTTCAAAATTTGTATGCTTTGTCCCTTTCACATAATGCACAATTATCACTAACCTTTGAATCCAATGTCAGTTACAATTTTTCTCAACTAAGGGATTTGTATTTGTCTTCTGTCAACTTGACTGAGTTTCCCAAATCATTAGAAAATTTTCCAAGTTTGGATAATTTTGATGTGTCCAATAACAAACTTAATGGAATGGTGCCAAATTGGTTGTTTGAAACAACATATTCTTTGAACCTCTCTCAGAATTGTTTCACTTCAATAGACCAAATCTCAAGGAATGTTGACCAGCTTAGCAGTCTTGATCTTAGTTTTAACTTACTGGAAGGTGACATCTCTTTGTCGATTTGTAGTATGAAATCACTTTACTTGCTCAACTTGGCACACAACAAATTGACCGGTATCATTCCACAATACCTTGCTAATTTATCATCCCTTCAAGTTTTGGATCTACAAATGAATAGATTTAATGGCACTTTGCCAAGTAACTTTTCAAAGTACAGTGACCTTCGGAGTCTGAATCTCAATGGCAACCAAATAGAAGGTCATTTGCCTAAATCTTTGTCCCACTGTAAAAGGCTGGAGTTCCTAAACCTTGGTAGCAACAAAATAAAAGACAAATTTCCTGACTGGATTAAAACTCTGCGAGATTTGAAAGTGCTAGTTTTACGAGATAATAAGTTGCATGGTCACATTGCCAATTTAAAGATCAAGCATCCATTTCCCAGTTTAGTTATTTTTGATATATCAGGAAATAACTTTAGTGGTCCGCTACCACCGAAAGACTATTTCAAAAGGTATGAAGCCATGAAGGCTGTTACTCAAGTGGGAGAGAATACCAGTTTGCTATATGTACAAGATTCAACAGGGTCCTATGATTCTGTGACTGTGACAAACAAAGGGATCAATATGACATTGGTAAAAATTCCAATAAACTTTGTAACTATTGATTTATCAAGAAACAAGTTTAATGGAGGAATTCCAAATGATATAGGAGAACTTCACGCACTCAAAGGGCTTAACCTTTCACATAACAGACTCACTGGTCCTATTCCTCAATCCATACGAAACTTGACAAACTTGGAATCATTGGATCTCTCGTCAAATATTCTCACCGGTATGATCCCTGCAGAATTAACCAATTTGAACAGTCTTGAAGTCTTGGATCTTTCCAATAACCATCTTGTGGGAGAAATACCTCAAGGAAAGCAATTCAATACATTTACAAATGATTCCTATGAAGGGAACTTGGGCTTATGTGGATTTCCCTTGTCAAAGAAATGTGGACCAGAAAAACATTCTCAACCTTCAGCCAGCAACTTTTGGAGTGAAGATAAATCTGGATTTGGATGGAAACCAGTGGCAATTGGTTATGGATGTGGATTTGTGTTTGGAATAGGCCTTGGATATTGGATGTTTTTAATTGGAAAGCCTAGATGGCTTGTGATGATATTTGGCGGTCATCCTAAGAGAAGAGTGAATAGGAGAACAAGAGTGAGGAGAAACAATGGTCCAACCATGAATCAGATGGTGCAAATGTCATAGTTTTATTATTGTGGTTATTTTCTATACTATATGTTAGTTTTTACTTTCTGTTTAAAATATGTTTTGATGTGAGTGTGACAATCTATCTAGTCATTCTTATTTGATCTAAACTTGTAAGTTTGTACTCTAAACTTGTTCTACTTTATATGTGCATGCATCAACACGTGTTATGTAATAAAATTCCAAGTTTATATTTGTTGAAAGTGTCTCAAAATTGGAGAAATTGAAGTTTGCTCAAGCTGTCAAAATCGGAGCACGATTTTGAGACCAGAATTGACACTTTCCATTCGTAAAAAATTGGAGCACGATTTCGCGCAGAAGAATAAAAATAAAACGTATTTTTATGGGCCTGATTTGGTTCCAATTTATGAGGAATGCTTTCCACTATAAATATAAGCCTTGTATCAGATGATTATGTGTGTAGAAACAAAACACTGTGTAGAAAACAGGGTTTAGAAGCCAACATACAAACTAGGGTTTATAGAGAATTTCTCTTGGCAACAAACACTAGGGTTGAGATTGTTTTGATTCACCTTGAACAAAACACTATTAGGATTGAGTCTATTGGTCACGGGAAGGAGTTGGGACTTGGTAGAATTAGGTTTGAAGACTGATTTTTGTAACTCAATATCTCTTTGTAAAGAAACTCATATCATTATAGTGGAACGGAGAACTGCTTTCTCCCCCAGACTAGGTCATCATTAGACCGAACTGGGTAAACAAATTCTTGTGTTCTCCTTCTTCCTTTCATCTCTTGCTGTTTACTTATTGTTTGAATTATTTTGTCAATCGCTTGATATTGATTGCTTGATATTAATTTGCTCCACGCATCAAAAGTATTATTGGTGTGTTTTTTTATCAACGAATTCACATTAATATTTATGTTTGTATCTAGCTACTGTCTGAATGTTTGTTATCCTATATTGTTCTTTTGGTGGATGTTCGATACACGCGTGCGCACATAGTACTACACTACATAACATTGTTTGTAACTCAGATTTGAAGAAGATTTTGAGCCAGAAAGTGTGGCAAGAACTTCTGGATTAATACTTCACCAACACTAGCAGGTAGCAGCATGAGCATTTTATTCCCTTTTGCAGAGTGATCTGCTGCCATAATTACATACCAGGATTAAATGTTAGGCACTGTGAAAATCTGTTAAATGAATAAACATGTAAAAAACTAGTAATATTAATAGTTTATGATTTTTTTGCCATAGGATGTGAATATCACATTCTAAATCATAATAACTAAACTTCAGATAAAACAAAAATATCTCAGATACGAAATGCCTCAAATGTTTATCTTACCATTTGTTATTACATTAAAATGACTCAACAATTGCACAATCAGTTCAATGACAACTAATAATCCAATCCTAAGCTAGGCATCAGCTTAAGGACTACTCCTCAACATCCACATCAATGTCGGCTCCACATGAAGATTTACCATATGGTGTACATAGGAAAGAAAGAAAATAGTAAATCTGTTACATTTGATCTAGAAAATGTGGACCTAACAAATTCTTTTTACAGCCACAATGCCCCAAATAAGAATTTTTTTTTTCCGGAGTTATCTCATGTTTAGCAATGCAAGTATATATAGTTTTATATAGTATTTGCAACAATGATGATATCTATAATCTATGCATAGTTTTATGTTATTTATAACTTGTTGTATGCTATTCAGGGTGGAGTTGTAGTAGGCTTGAATAATTTCTTGAGGATGAGGAAATGAGGAGCTTACGTGCGTGGAAGAAAATGAGAAAGTGAAGTTTTGGAAAAGCGACGTTTATTTTGCAATGAAGGACTTATCAAACATCTTCTACATGTTTTTTTATTAGGACAAAAACAAACTTAACTCATTTCATTTATAATAATAGTTTTAATAAAAGATGATATATAATTATGAACTTACAAATTAACATAAAATAATGACGTCCTAGCTAACAAATGGGCAACATTATTTACTTGTCTCTTAAGGAAACTTATCTTAAAGTTTTGATCATTCATAAGTAAAACTTTACAAGTATTAAGAATCACGTCGAACATGGAATTGATGCTGAGATTGCTTGAGATGCCTCTTAGAAAAACATCTTCTACATGTATATAAGTTGTTTTCAACTTATTTTCATAAGTTCTACAAAATATATAACTTATGAAAACAATTTATAACTTATATTGGAACAGTTTAATTTATTTTATCCTTTGATATAAAAATTCGAAATATTTTATACATACGTAAAGTAATTTAGTTGTCTTGTAACAAGTGAAAAACTATAACATGCAAACTACCTTGTTCTTAATCTCTGAGTTGAGTTTATGTATTGATTTAAGATTTCCACCAAAGTAGTCGTAACAAAACTGATCATGATCTGTACTACTCATTGACTATATAATCCCAATATACTAATGGTGATATATAAATTAAACTAAGTTTTTTTTTTAAACAGAATTAAACTAAAAGTTACAAAATATATATAAAAAATCATTTGAATATTAACTTAATTGAATTGATGATAAAATATTCAACCCAAAGTCATATTTTAACAATAATAAATAATTTCTGAAAAAAAACTAATAAATAATTTAAGAATTCATATTGACTATATAATCGCAAAGAAAAAAGTTTATCAGCCACGGAAATAGCTAGACCACATAAACTCAAGGAATTAGAACAACAACTAAGGATGGATATACTTCAGCTAGATGCGAATTCTCGTTATTGTTTATTTATTTATTTTTGTTAAATTTAACTTTGCATGTTTTTTTCTTTCCAAAAGTTATAGATTAAACAGTAAAAATATCAAAATTGTTACTCTCACGAGTTTTTTTTTTCAAATAACTTAGTGACTGAAGTTTTTTTATCGGGTAACCTAATAGATGGAGCTATAAATATGGAGAGGTGAAAAAGTTCAAACCCCTTTCTCTACATAAATTAAGCAATGTCCCTGCCATAGCATAATTCTTCGATATAACAAATCTGGTAACTGGGCGTTCAAGTTGTTGGGTCAAAAAGTAACAAAGAAAAGAAAAGAACATTAAAAAAGGGTTTAAGCTTTCAGAGGTTGTAACTGTTGCGTTTGCGTGGTTTATTCATCTTTTATTTGGTAGGGTAAGGTAAGGGTTTTGTTTTTCTTTATATATCAATCATTCTCACAACAAAAACACAAATTATTATTTATTATTATTTAATAATTTAATATTCATAACTTGAAACAAAGAGAAAAAGAGGATTTTTGGGATTTGCATCCATAGATTTTCTTTTACATTTTTCGTTACTTTCTATGTTTCATTTGCATTCTCCAACCCAAATCTTTTTTCTTGCAAATTCTGTTACTTTATCGTAAATTCAACCAAACAAAGGGAGATAGGTTGGTTTTACGTAATTATTTGGATTCTGGATTCTCAATTTTGGTTATTTTTTCCCTTTTTTTTTTTTTATTGTAATTGTGTACCCATGATGGAAAAATTTGGAATTTGAGGTCCGATCGTGGAAGTTAGGCCATGTTTGTTGTAAAACTGGTTTTTCTATTATAAAGTTTTGATTTTTATTTTTTGCTGGGGTGTTGAATTTTGAGGTTTTTTCTTCATCTTGTTAATTTGCCTTGAAATTCAAAGGGTTTAGTGTGTACTTTACTAAGTTTAAGATCATAATTAAGATGTTTAGTGTTTCATATTTTGTCTTGCAAATTAATTAATGTGCATCTACTTTATGCAGCCTTATAATTCTTTGTACTTTTGCTTGTGTTGACTTTTTTTATCATATGGTTCATCTATTAGTTGATTTGTGTCTAATTTATTTTAATTAATTAGTTTAAAATTGGCTCATTATGTACTGATTTTGAATGGAATCTGATTTGTTTCCTTGTAATTCATCTCAATATGTGTTAGGACAATGCTTCTTCGTGATCAATTTGTCGATTTCTCTATTTGCTAAGATGTTGGTTACATTTAAGTTTTGATGTTATTCCTACTTGTATTACTCGTATTACCGAAAAAAAATGATGTGGGTGACTGGTCTACCAATTCGTGAACCTCGACTTGATACATGAATCTTCAATTTTATGACAGAGGTAGATAGGATCTGATACACTCGTGCTTTTGATGAATTGACGAGTGATAAATGTTCATGCTATGGTGTTGAAGAAGAGACTCGGTAATGGATTCAGGGGCTATCAGGTCCCTAAGGTACCTAGATGTCCAAGATCTGTAAGAGTAAGTAATCGCTGCAATTATTACAATTGATTTGTACTTGTTTTGTTTGGGTGGTGTTTTACTCTAGTTTGAAATTCTTCAGAGGACAGTTGCGTTCAAGAAACCGGCCGACGACGGCCACAGTTGTGCTTTTGAACTACTTGCATCTTTAGCCGGCGAGTTGCTGAAGGAGAGTGAAAGTTCCACTTCTAGCAATGCATCTGATGTTAAACCGTTAACAGAAGAGCGATTTCGAAATGGATGTTGTGAAGAAAAGAACAGTGAGAAACATCTCGAGAGTGCTGGGACTGATTGTATACTAGAATGTATTTCTGCTAACAATAATGTGAAGTCTGAAATTTTCAAATTGGAGAATAGGTTTGGAAATCATTCTAATACTAATAGATTAGTAGAAGTTTCAAACCATCATGAGGCTGACAGTTCAGGCTTCAAGCAATTATCTGCTGTTCATTCTCCTTCTTTGGCCGACTTGAACGGTAACATTAAATCCCCATTTTGTGGGGAATTGTTTCCCAATGCTTCCTTTTCAAGGAATGGGAGGAATGATAGTAAGTTAGGTTTTATTGATGATGACGAAAACTTTATTAGGTGCAACAAAGTTTGCACCAAACCGAAGGCTTTTAGACCTTCACGATACATTGCACGCAAAATAATTAGGAAGCGGTGGACTTCCAAACACTGGAAGGTTGCTCCAAAGTTGAAAGATTGTGAACATTCTCGTTATGGTAAGGTGTCTAGCAAATTGTCTGCAATGCCATGCTTTGTTATCTTTCAAATATATGTCTATGATTTAGGCTGTTCTTTTTTTGGACTAGACCTAGATGCAGTACCGCAAGTCCTGTTCTTACCGTTCCTCTCACCAAGACAGTTTTTCTTTGTACCCTTTTAGTTGGTGACAATTTTACTATCGGTGTCTAGAACATTGTACCCAAGTTTTTTCCTTTTTTTTTTACTGAAAAGAGTGTGTAATTTGTAGATAATGGAATGCGACCCTTGAGTCATAAGAGGAAGACTTATTACAATTTCGAAAGATCTCAGTCTCACACTCTTTTGAAGAGGAAGAAATTATCAGACAGGGGTTCGATGCTAACTCATTGTGGAGGATTCAGCAGTGAGAGTGTATCCAATTCACCTAAGAAAGTAGTAATTGGAGGAAATAACCGTAGCTCATCTGCAAAAGTTCGCATTTCTAAGGATTCTAATGGTAATTTATTGCGCGGAGTTCATTAGTTTTGGTTAGCATATGTTCTTTGCATCCTACTGGCATTGATGATTTGTCCTTGCGTACAGTAAAGTTTCGCATCGAGTCATTCAGGATTCCAGAACTTTACGTTGAGGTTCCTGAAACCGCAACTGTTGCTTCATTAAAGGTATGATGAATAAATGGTTTTAATTTTATTTTATTATATTAAATTTTATATGTTTATTACTGTTTTCATTAGTCTCATCAACAGTTTGGAGGGGTTGCAATGCGATGCATTATTTTCGTCACTTTATTTTTACTGTTTAACTTTTTTTATAGAGGACAGTCATGGAGGCGGTGATGACTATAATAGGAGGTGGAGTGCATGTTGGTGTTCTTGTTAAGGGGAAAAAAGTTGGAGACGACAACAGAACTCTTCGTCAGACTGGCATATCTTGTAAAGATAATATAGATAAACTCGGTTTCGTGTTGGAGCCTAGCTCTTCTCAAGCTTCTCCAGTTATTTGTGCTGGTGATCTTTCTCACTGTGTAGCATCTCAGCCTACCAGGTGAGCGAAAGTTGAACAGTTTCTCTTGTTCACCATATCTTAGACCCTGTTTGGATAAACAACTTAATTATGCGCATATAACATAAGTTTTTATCTTATAAGTGTTTATGTATAATCTATAAGTTGTTTTTATAAGCTATCATGGAGAGCTGATGAAAATAAGCTGAGAACAAAATCACAAATTATAGACATGAACTCAAATAAGACAATCCGAACAGGCCTTTAATGGCAATAAATTACGTGGCTTGTGGTTTTGGTCATTGGTCATCCTGAAGATATTTGATTACGGTTCAGCTCCATTCAATTGAATAATTCTTATATCTTTATCTAATTTTTGCAATTGGATTTTCTAGGTCTCTAGGAACTCCCTCCATAGATTCTGGGATTTCTGTTGCCAAACAGGATTCCTCCTTGCTTACAAATACTGGCGGTGACCTTGTTGACATAAACCATGAATCAGCTTCTTCCCTTGCTGACACTATATCTGATAAACTTGACACTATATCTGATAAACTAACACAAGATTCTGGAGCGCTAGTTTCTGTTCCAGCTCATAGCACTGAGGCATTAAATGTTGTTCCCGTGAATCAGAACACTGGACCATCCGAGCTTGTACAGCGTCGAACCAGGAGACCATTTTCTGTGTCTGAAGTTGAAGCACTTGTTCATGCAGTTGAGGAAGTTGGAACTGGAAGGTACGTTATCAGCTTCACTGTCTTTTTAGGCAGCGAAATTGGGTTGCTGACATTTTTTGAAACTATGCAGGTGGCGTGATGTAAAGTTGCGATGTTTTGAGAATGCAGACCACAGGACTTATGTAGACTTGAAGGTACCCTCTTCTATCATATCTTAATTCTTTTGACCGAAACAGTTATTTACTTTACATTGTAAATTTAAAGAGAAAGATGAGGTAACACCTATAATGGAAAAGCAGTACAATATCGCCTTTAGAGGTTTTGATGGGACATTTTAGTTTAAGGTTGGATTCACTTTTGTGACAGGTAAAACTGAATTTAGAAACATGATTTTGATCATTATTTGACATGTTTAGGTCTTCTCAAGCAGAAATGCTTTTATCGCCAAATCTAAATTAAAACTAAGATTTATAGTTTCTATGAAGAAAAAAAAAGCAATTCTAGCCTTAAATTTATTGTTCTTTCACGTCAATGTATCTAAACATAAACCACATTATATTTAATTTAGTTTTAACTAAATTTAATTCAATTCAAATCAATTTTTGTCACAGTAGATTTTGAATTGAAGCACACATTTAACTTCGTTTGACCTATGCAGTGTGAAAAGACTTCTGTATCTATTGATCACGCAAATCATGTCCATAACATTTTCCTATTTTGATCTTAGTTGCATTGCATTTTTACAAAGTTTGTTGCATTTTATATTGAATATGTAGAGTAAATAGAATTATGCGGTTGTTTTGGTTATCACATCATTAGCTATGTTGTAATTTTTTTTATCATAAAGATCAGACTTGGTACCTCGGGGTTTACAACACTCGCACACCCTGCACACCGGCCATTAGCTATATGTTGTAAATTTGTAATGGTAACATTGTTTAATTGTTAATGACTTGAACTTTTGGTTTGTGTGCAGGATAAATGGAAAACTTTAGTGCACACTGCGAAAATCTCTCCTCAACAAAGGAGAGGACAGCCAGTTCCTCAGGAGCTATTGGATAGGGTTTTGGCTGCACATGCTTACTGGTCTATCCACCAATCCAAGCAGCATGTCAAGCATCAAACCAATGTTGTCCAACCACTTGTGATTATGTAGAAAGACATTTAACGTTGTTGACTTGTAACTATGGTAAACAAGCTTGTACATTTGTTTCATATTCATGTAATGTCCTTCCTTACCAAATTCTTTGCTGGCCTTAAATTTAAACAGGTTGGCAACTTGTAACTAAATAAGGAACTAGATTATTGTAATGTAACTGGAGTTTGTGTTCTTTTATTTTTGTAATTAACAAATTTCATGAATGTATCTAGAATTGTCAAAAGATCATGACATCATAATGAAGGAAAAGGAAAATAATCTCCTTGTTTTTCTTCAGTTGGATATTTTCTTTTCAATTGCTGCATTGTTTTACTAGTATTTTACACACAAATTCACGATACACTATTTTCCCTTTAAAAAAACTATTTTCAATATACACTTTTTATAGATTGAAATTTGAGTAAACTATCAAATTCGGTCCCGGAATTGTAAATATAGTCAATTTGGGACACTCCAAATTCCTCCATCAAATAAGTGCATGATTTTGCATGAAACAAAATTGTTCAATTGGAGGTTTCTCTTTATGCAGAGGTTAATGCGATATTCCGACAATGGATAATCTTGTTAGTAGTTGTGGATTATTTGATATTCTCAACACTTATATGTAGATTGTGAATTTTTTTGGTTATGTTTGGAACTTAGTGTTGGCTTGGCTGCGTGTTGGTAGTGCAATGCCAAATAAAGTATTGGAACATGCCAAGTCTTTTGGTGAATTGTGTTTTGAAGGTGCATCACAAAGTCTTGTATGTGGTTTAAGTGACTCCTTTGTGGACTATTTAGAAAGCTCAAAATAACATTATCTTTCAACATAAAGAGTATGTCTTGGGTAACATTGTAGAAACTATTAAATTGTGGTTTTGGTGGTGGTTCAAAATCCATGTTAAGAGGTTTAAGTTTGAACTTCATTATTGGTGGACAAATCCTATTATGTGTTAGAGATCCTTAACTTGAATGCTATTTTTTATTCTGAGTTTGTTTTGAATTAGGTGGTTATAGTTTGTTTTTGCTTTAGTTTTAGCTTTAACTTAGGTTGTATGCTTCATGCTTTGCAATTGTATTATTTATCCTTGGTGCACCTTTCACATTGGTTAGTTTTTCATAAATATAGATTTTTGGTCTTTAAAAAAATAATAATTGAATAACGTATATCAATCAAAATGTTGTTTATGTGAACTCTATTGAGGATGTTGAGGTGTCACATTAAATGGTAGTGGCTTGTTTATGTTGATGGCATATCATATGGAGCAAACTTTGCTTGAGTTACAAATTTCAAGGAGTATTTGCCTACTAATTACAAATTTTAAGGAGCATTTTACCTTTAAACAATTTAAATTAGGGACCATTTTATTTTTCTATTCTTTTCTCCAAATTCAAAAATATAAAAATCCTCAAATTCAGAAATTATAAAATCATAAATCTTCACTAAAGTATCTAATTTGTAAATTTGAGAATGAATGGTATGGTGAAGACTTCCCTAATATCTTTAGCAAGGTTTTACAACTCGAGAGTTTACCTCAACTCGTTTTGCCTAGGTAAACTCGACTCGTAAACTCGACTCGAGAACTCGTACAAGTTTACCTAAAATTAAAATTAAATAAAATTTATTATTTACATGACATATGTAAACTAATATAATATTGTAAATAGTCCAATAGTGCAAAATATGACTAAATTATAAAGGTTTCAACCACCATAATAAAACATTATGTTCAACTAAACATCAAAATACAAAATATACTTGCAAAAGGCAAGTTTCACAAGTTTCTAAAGTTGTTAATAAAACTATAAAAAAAAAAATTAGACTTACATTCCAATTTTACTCGAGTTTACCCGAGTTTACCGAGTTTGACCAAGTTAACTCGAGTCAAACTCATCAAACATTCCGAGTTTACCTCCGAGTTGACACGATTTTGGTACCTAAAAACGTAAACTCGATAAACTCGGCGAGTTAACACTCAATTTGTGAAACATTGATCTTTAGGCCAATGTAACTTGTAAGGTTTAATTAGGCATTTTTATAAATATAATTTCAAATCAACCTTAAATCAGGATTAGTAATTAGAAATAAACCTAATGTTACCGTAGATGAAAAGTAATTTTTCAATAAGCATACCCTAATTCTTTCAGAAACATTTTTAATAGCTTTTCGAGTCCTATGCAGTTTACACACAATTACAAAGACTAATATTTCAAACTAAATAGAATCATAATCGAGAAGAAACCATTATTAACTCTTCAAAAGACTTTAAGTATTAGAGTCATGTTAACTTGTGAATTTAGAACACATGTTAAGCAACTTAAAAAGAACAACTTTGCATTAGAAAACATAATATGTTAGCATTTAAGAAATTAAATGCACAACTTTTGATACATATATTTCATTAACGTTATTCAAAAATATAACTTTGTTACGATAAATAGACACAATTTTACCTACAAAAAAAAAGAAATAAAATAATACTCCATCCGTTTCAAAATATAAGCAAAAATCATTTTTTAGGTTCATAACCACATACATCATTAAATAAAATGAACCTAAAAAGCGATTTTTCTTCTAAAAAACACAAAATAACATGTATTTTTTTTTAATTCTCTGAGAATGACGAATTTGAACATTTCCTATTCTTAAAACCTTACACCTGAGAGGAGAAGTGAATGGAGAGATGGCTAAGAGCGGAGCACCAGATTTCTTCTACAAAGAAGCTCAACGACTCGGCTACGTAGCTCGGTCGGCTTTCAAATTGGTTCAAATCCAAAACCAACACAAGTTAATCAAACCCGGTTCATCCGTTCTTGACTTGGGTTGTGCTCCCGGTTCATGGCTTCAGGTTGCTTGTCAAAGCTTGGGTCCATTCCATAACGGTGGGTCCGTTGTCGGCATTGATCATAAGAAAGTTAAGGTTCCAACCAGTCATTGTGATTCCAGGGTCAAAACTGTTGCGGCGGATGTCATGACGCTTCCTAAACAACAGCTCAGAGACCTTTCTCCTAAGGTTAGTCAGTCACATAGTTTGCTATATTAGTTAGTGACTTTGTGTCTAAGACACAAATACCGGACACGACACTGACACTTGACACGTTAACACATCTAATAACTTGTGAAAACAGAAATTCACCATCAAGGTGAATCAGGTTCGTCCCTATTATCTGTATGGATTTGAAACACGAAAATGTTAGAGATGCATTTGGTAACAGAGGAACAAACTTGACCAATACTTTGCAATTTTGATTATATGGAGGACTAGGTTGATTCTTTTTTTGTTTGAAACGACCAAAGTTAATTGTTAGTGTGTGTTTGGTTCTACGGTGAGAAAAATTGAGTTGAAGCTAAAGTGATTTATGTTTGGAATTCATATAAAAGTAAGTTGAACAAAATTTTGAGTGAAAAACAATTGCAGAATCAAAAGCTACAATTTCTAGTTTCAAAAATAGAATCAATTCTAGAGCCAAAATCAGTTCTACTTTAGAGAAACCAAACATGTCAAAATCAATTTTAACTCATCCAAAAGTGGAACCAAACATACACGTAGTGGATATGTTTTGAACCCAACACTTTATACCTCTCAATCCCTAATCTGTAAGTGTAAAGAGATATGCATCGTAAGTGTAAAGTTTTTACAATAACATCCAATCACAAATCTGTAATTTGCCACATCATATCATACATTTTTAAATAAAAACCTAAAAAACAGTTATGCAACTGTTTATTTTCTTGGCGAGTTATGATTGGTTTCAGTGTAAAACCAATTTACGTTGACCTCTTTTTTTTAATAATGTATGTTTGACATCAATAAATGTATTATTCTTCAAAGATGACTTTATCATCTAGTCTAGAGTGAATTGCAATTTTAGAGGAGTCAAATGCTACATACAAGTAGAACATATGCATGTAAACAGTAATTCAAATGTATTCATTCTTTCTCATTTTCTGTTCAAGAGATTCCTCTCCCTCTTTCATTTAGAATGTTTGAATCATTACATTGCATCTTTGATTTGTCTTTGTGCAGCAAAAAGGGTTTTCTGTAATACTTTCAGATATGTGTCCGTTAGTTTCTGGAATCACGACTAAAGATGCAGCTTTGTCATTTGAGCTAGGGATGCGAGCGTTAGATTTAGCTGTTGGCAAGGTTGCTTCTGTTTGCAGTTCTGATGGTGATAGTCTGGACGAGGAGCGATGTGGTGATCCGTCTGGTTCAGATGATGGGGGATTGTTGCGAGTTGGAGGCCATCTTGTAGTCAAGCTTTTGGAGAGTGAAGATGCCAAAGGTGGTTTCATTTTTTGTCGAATAAAAACAACCGTATGTCAGTTGATTTGGTTGCATATATGTTATTTAATGAATTTTATTTTAATATATTTGCTGCAGAAATCAACCAGATTTGTAAACCATTATTTTCAAAGTCGGTGTGGCTGAGACCTAAAGCCACAAGACCTTCGTCGAGAGAGATCTATTTGATATGTCAAGGTTTAAAGCCAGAAATAAAGATATAGGTTGTTTTATGAGGTATGTCCTGGCGATGGTTTTTTACTCTATAATGCAGTGTTGTCAAATAATGGCTATAGCAGTGTTATAGCACTATAGTGTAGTGGCTATAGCAGGTTGGCATAGAAAAATTTAAACAACCCGCTATTTTTTGCAATCTAGGATTGACCACGCTGCTGTAATGTGAAACATGTAATTAGGAAATTCATGAGTTTACATCCAAGTTTTGATGCTAACGTTATTCTTGAAATCTTACTTTGCAATGCCTTTTGATTTGTAAAGGATTGTGAGATTATGTATTAATGTTGGAAAATAACATTCTTATTGTGTATTGCTCTTGCTCATTCAAAATCTGATGAGATTGAAACACTAGCTTAAGTCTCTGAATCATCTCTGTCGCACTCTTTTCAAGTGGTGCTTGTTTCTTGTGAAATTTTGGGCCACAATCCCATTTCCAAAGCTTATCAAATCTGATTTTTTTGCACTTTCTCTTGTGATATACGCGTTCTTCCTTTAAATTTGCTGTATTTGGGCCTGAAATTGATCCGTCAAAAACTTACGATTATTTAATTTACGCTTTTTGAGCTAGTTTTGTTATTTAACAATGATTTGAAACTTTTTGTCTTTATAATCTGAATTTAGATGCCCATCTTAGCTTACATTGAAGTAGTCCTAACTCAATGTTTCTTAGAATTATGCTAGCAACACACTCTCTTCTATTGTTTATTTTATTTTCTGTTGCATCACCAGTTCTGGATTTGCGCATTTGCAGTAGTTCCTAGATTTCTTGTTTGTGCATCTGCTGTAGAGCAATAGTCTTGGTAGCGAACGACAGGAAGAGTGTTTAAGCACTTATGGTATTGAAACATCTCCAATGGTTTTTGGTAATGGATGTCTTCTAGTAGTTTGTTGCTTTGCATCTCATATTGATACCTGAAAGTCATTTTGACTATGCATTAATTTTGTGGAGAAATTTCTTATAACTAGTTCAAAAAGCACTCAAGTTAAATTTTCCCATATCCTATGAAACATTACTTATCATATCATTTAGTTTGGTCCTTAATGTTTTTTTCTTAGCCTTAAATGATGTCCAATTATGTGAATTACTACAATACAATTTCTCCAAATATCAAACAATGTCGTTCAAGTAAATACATGTGAATCAGGACTTGCACGACCAAAATAACAAAGAGGTCCTGTGTCAATGAAATGCATTGGAGACTTGAGGAGTGTATTCCAAGTTACCCATTTCTCTGTAGTTATATTCAAAATCTTAACAAAGCCTTCACAGTTTACTTGTTACTACCAACAAATATTAGATTGATGTGAAGAAAGTTGTAACCAAATTTAATATACATTGATCAGTATTTTATCCCTTGTTTTAAGCTCTCCACCATCCCCAAAAATATCTTTTTTTCTTTCTCTCTTTCTAATAAATTCCTATTTTTTTTCTTTCTTTCACACATTCCATCTCTTCAATAAAATTGATATGTCATCTCTTTTTCATAACTAACAAACGATCGTCAATTTTTTATTTTGAAGGACTAAAGGTTATAATTGATAGTCTAAGCATTGCACATTTTTTTTAAACAATTGTAAAGCAAAATAAAACTTCACATTAATTTTTTTTTTTTATGCTTTATTTTAACAAAAGTCAACTATTCAATTGATCATATTTTTAACGTATTAAATAAATTTATTGTTTATTAAATCACTTTTCATAATCATGGAACCTATTATAGGGAACATAATTTAGTTTCAAGAAAGATTAAATTTGCAAAGAACAAAACTTTGTTTAAAAAACTAGTTTTATTGAAAAGACGCAAGACTAATTGAGAAATGAATAATTGATAAGTCGTATCATTAAACCATTAAAATGACACTTAAGTAGGAATAAAAAAGCCGGTTATCCTATAATTATCACTTGGTTGACCATTCATTCTTCAAATTTGATGACCTAGGTTCGATATTCTGACACATCGAGAATAGAAACAAAAAAATTATGTTAAAATGACAATTAAAAATAAACTGAGGGAGCATATATTATTGTATTGCAATTTATTTTCACATGATAATAACAATAATAATCCTTTAAAAAATTATTAATAATAATAATTATTAGTAAAAATAATAATAATAGTTGAAGAAAAGAAATAAAAGAGGAGAAAAATCAGAAGTGTGACACATATTCGGTGTAGCTGTCAACTTTTTGATTGTATAATATATACAAGTCCATACACATAAAGAAAGCTCAACTCTCCATTCCAATAAGTAAGTTTAGTTAATTTCATTAATGGAAGAAGGAAAGGAATTAGTGATGGAGATGGTTCCTTATGAAAATGAAAATGAAAATGAGATTTTTTCATCAATGGAAGAAGGAAAGGAATTAGAGATGGAGATGGTCCCATATTATATCCTCACTGAGAGCTTCTATCGTAAGCTCACGGAGCTTTTGGACCCTCTTGGATTCAATCTCATGTTAGTTTCTTCATTACTCTTTCTCATTTTCATCTTTTGCCATTTTTTTCGTTTGCATGTTCTGTTTTGGTTGCTAAAAGTATTCATGCATGCCTTCAAATGTCTTTTTCTAGTCTATTGGTTTTTTCATGTGTTGTAGAAATGATGTCAAACATGAAACATGAAATGTTATTATATGTAATTTTTCAAGAAATTATTTGAAAAATAAAAGAATTTTTATTTCCACATCAATTAATGAATATGAAAACACTACTTGTCATATCTATTAATCGACATGACACTATATGTGTAAAACAACCTTATACTTAGGCATGACAACAAAACCCATACCCGGGGTTATCCACCCGAACTAAACCCAAGTTGACGAGTTTTCCCCGTTTTTACTGGGTTTGGGTTTTCCCCGATTTCAAAACACGGGTATGGGACGGGTAACGGGTATATAGGTACCCACCCCGAACCCATACCCAAACCCGTCCTGAATGAAGAAACCTACTTTATGTTGATATGCCATGCTATTTTGTTTGATAATTGTCGTGTTATAAAAACTACAATTAATATTTAAAGGAGTAACTAAATCAATCGGTCTAAAAAATGTTAAAGTGAACATATTGTTGGATAATGAATTACAATATTTCTCTAGGGGTTGCAAAAAAACTTCTATTTTTATTAAAAAATATTATTCAATGCAGGGACGGGGATGGAGCGGGGATACCCGAACCCATCAGGGACAGAGATGGGGTTCAATTTCTCATCTCCGTTGGGTATGGGTAGGGTAACGGGTAAGTATATGAGAATCGGGTATGGGGACGGGAAATGTAAAACCCGTCCCCACCCCGCCCCATTGCCATGCCTACTTATACTTACGGTGTATACTAATTAAACTAATTTTTTTTTATGGATATATAAAATGTATGAATCATCATGCACCTCTTTTTCCAATTCTATTTGGCAGATTTAATGTCCGAAAAACATCCCTTGACTTGTACCTGTTTTACTTGGAGGTCACGAAAAGAGGAGGTTATCACCAGGTATATTGTTTGGTTATATTTTTTATGTGTAAAACAACCAACAAGGCTTGAATCTAGCAAAAAGCTAGTCTCAGCAAACTAAAGCTCGAATCTCCTCTGAATGAATATATCCTTATATGAATTTTCTAAGATGTTAATATGCTATTATTGCAGGTTGATCAAGAAAAGAAATGGGGTGAAGTTGTTTCTGCACTAAAATTGGAAGGAAACAATGAAACTTTATGTGCTCAACTTGAAAAGCTCTATAAAGAACTTCTGTACAAATTTGAGAAATTGTACTTCTACAGGTCTCCTGCAACCCAAACTGCAACTGGCCGCAATACAGGTTAATCTATGAGACCAATTTGTGGTTATTTTAAGCAGATATATCTTGTTTTTGATTGTTATACTTTGATATACAAGGATGTTTATTGGCGGTTTCTCGATATACGGTTTTAGTTTATAATTTTACTTGACTGGTTGGACATAACAGAATATATTTCATTTCAGTAACTTCATTGTATTATGTTAGTGCTGCATTTTGGTATTAAGTTGAATACGTTTTGTTTAACCTTAAATTCTTCTTTTTAAGGTCAAGTTGAAGGGAAGCAAAACTCAACCACTAGTTTATCTCAATTAATGGACGATCAAGATTATCAGAAGGCGGCAAAGATATCCGAGGACTACTCTAGTCAAATTACAGGTATAAAAGATATAGAATTTTTATGAGAGAAAAACTGAATTCATTGATTGAATGAAAAAGAATGCACTCAAGTGTCTGTATACACTAATTGATAAGTAACTAGCTAACTATACCTGATTCAAAATAAGTATCATAACAAAATACAACTAACTTTGGTAACTGAACACAACTGATCAATTCACCATGGTAATTGAATTTACTAAAATTCCAACACCGTTTGCTACTTTATGTTTTTATTATCTGCACTGTGGACATGAGTATACTTTAGTAACTCGATGATTTGTTGCGAGAGTTTAAAGGGATTTGGATTATGTGAAGCCAAAATCAACCATATCGTTGGTGGTTTGAACAAGATCTGCAGTCCAGATTTCTTTGCAGATTTTGACTTTTTTTTTATAAATCTAAAATACGAGTTTGAAATATGGACCAACCCATCTTGATCGAACGACCACCGATGTGCGTGATTGCGTACAGTCACGGGAGTGTGACTTCACACAATCCAAATTCAGTTTAAAGGTGGCTCATGTGAATTCAGAGGTGCTTATGCTGCAATACATTGGATTCTTACTTAAAGCAGGAGTTGGATATCAAGAACTTCAAGTGTTTCAACAAGAACCCACAGATAACAAAGAAAAGAAGAAACGTAGAGGTGTTCCAAGGGGACAGAAGAGTGCATATCAAATATTCCTCAAGCATGAATGCGCTAGACTTAAAGCTGATCATCAGTTTAAAGGTGACAGAAGAGTCAAGGCTATTGATGCTTGGAAGATGATGTCCCCCATGGAAAAACTGGTATGATAAATGAAATTGACATAATAATATCGAATAGAAGAAGTCGAACGATTTATATTTTTGCAATGAATGATGTTTGAAATTTGCCACTTCCAATTACTTTTCATGCAGCCATATGAAGAGGAAAGCATGAAGATAAAGGAAGAAATTAAAGAAGCAATGATCCAAAAGAGCACTGAAGATCTTAAGAGGGATGAAGAGAGACCTATTGTGTGTGGTGACTACTACTGTGTAACCTCACAACCTCTGTCAAACTACTCTTCTGGCAACAACGCAGCGGTGGACTTAGCTTTTAAACTGACAGAAAAAACATCCGAGAATCCCTTTTTCCCAGGTGATTTGAATGATTATCGTTCGTTAGATTTGCCAACCGGGGAACCCGAATGACTATACTTGTTGTTGGGTAAGTCATTTTTTGGTTTTTGAAGCAATGCAATTGCCTACGCATCCAACGGTTATCCCTATTTTTTGTGACTCGAACTTAGCTCAGCTGCTTTGTGTCTATGGTTTTGAAATAGCAACAACCAAGTTTGATGAATAAATAGCATTGGTCTAGTGAATTATGTATATAAGTGACTCAAACTTAGCTAAGCTGATCTGTGTCTATGGTTTTGAAATAGCAACAAGCATTGCTCCAGTGAATTATGTATATAACTATATAGGCTTGTGTTGTGAAATATATATGTATATTAACTATGTAATGCAAAATTTTGTTGGCATGGTTGTCAATTTTCTTCAATTGAGAAATCTTATTTTTCTTTTGAACTATAATTATAAAACACAGATAAAATGAGTATGTTGATGATATTCTAGGAAACAGATGGGGATTGAAATTGTACATTTACACAATTTATTTTTGGATAGAAATTTGGATGAAACCTGTATTTGGAAAGTAGAAACTGATAGGTCTATTTGGTTCTAGTGCTACTTTAACCTTTCAGGATTGGCGTTTTCTACATCATTGTTTTCAAAATTCATCAAATACAATATTATTATACATTATAGTTTGAATGTGAAGCATCTGAATATTTTTGGTAAAATAACCAGCCAAGTTTGCATCACAACTCACCAGTGGTCGAGACTCGAGTCCTGTAGTTTCTTGTCAACCAATGCTGAATATGCAATATTTATTTTTTTTATTCTGAATTTCTAGTTCCCTTACACGTTCATGAAATTGGTTCACATAATTGATTGCCTCTTGAAGTATATACCACTTTTCTTTTTTATCTGTGTACACACATAAAGATGTATATTATCAACAATGATACCAACAAGATACCAATTTCTCAATTTATATTTTATATAAATTGTTAAAATAATAAAGGAATATTTCCAAGACTTTAGCTCAATATCATTGGTTAGTTTCAAGCACGATGGTTCTATCTCCCTTTTTTTTGAAGTGTGTTAATTTGATCAAGAAGGAGGCTACCCTGAAGAATTATCTATCTATCTTACACCATAATTTTGGAAGAATTAGTGTTAAAATAAAAAATAAGTTTCTTAAAATTAAAAAAAATACCAATCCAATTGAACGGAGTCAAACCAACTTGTTCTTCATCGGCTTAGTTTGATTTGAATTTTGTGTGAAAAAAACGTCAAAATCAAAACAAACTAATTATTTTAATTGATTCAATTTTTTTTCCTTTTCAAAGATCAAATCAACTCTTACACCATCATTTTGAATATTGATCATAATTTTTAAAAAGTTAAAATTTACAATTCTATCTATTAATAAATTCTAAATTCTTAGTTTTGGTTTTCTTTACCAGTAGAATATAGTCTTAGTTTTGGATATTGATCATAATTTTTTTTTTTTTTTATCAAAACACATTCCGATAGTGGAATCGAGAAATAATTTTTGGTCATAACTCAACTTCAAATAAAAATAGTAAAAGTGCAATGAATTAAATAACTTATATTTTTGAAATAACCTAATGATATGTGTTTTTTATGTATCCAAATCATTTTTTTTTAATTTGATTAGATAAGTGTGATAAGTGGAAAGTGAAAACTGCTTTCACAAAGTTAATGAATATCCTACAATTAAATGAATACCATACTCACACAGTCAAACAAACGTAGGTAGTTTGATGCACTCATTAATTGACGTTTGTTTGACTACATGGATGCAAGATTCTCTAGACAATTAAGAATCTTCATCCATTTAATGACAATAACTAGTAAGTGCAACCACATCATCATGTCAACAATCCTAAGAACAATTAACGGTTGAAAATTGACGGGAAAGGTTGTTAAGACGGTGGTATACAAAACAAAAGGAGAACAATGTAATTTACTGCACACCACGAGTGTCCATCAAACAAAAAATTATGGCCTTGTATAAATTATTCCCGCCAAAACCAAACATGTGTCCTAAATTTGAAACACAACACAAAGACTTTCTTAGTACACTTTCAAGAGAATTTTAATGTCTTTTACACTTTGGGTCCCACACCCCCATACACTGCAAAATATACGGTCTTTACCATCACGTGCATTCTCTTTAGATTCCAACACAAGCTTTTTACGTACGGCTTCCCCAGTAAGTAACTCAAGTGGCTATAAATAACAAGTAACAATTCATATTTGTATATTTTCAAAGAAACAAGAAAAAACCACTTTTGAAAATGGTTATGAAATTGAAGATTGAAGAAGGTTGCCGGACACCAAAACACAGCGGTTGTCGGATACCGCCCGCAACGATGTGTCCCTCGGCGCCGAAAAAGAAGCGGGTGGTTTATTCAACGAAGAAGGTCCCACCCAAGAATGGTTACTTCCAGCCCCCTGATTTGGAGCTGATTTTTAGAGTTTTGCCTATAAGGGAAAAGGAATCTAAGTTTTAACTCTATAGTCTTATACTTAGCGTTTTTCTTTTTCAGTTGTAGTTTTCAGAACTCCGAAAATTTACCTTACTCCACAAATTTTTAGTTGCTCTCATGTAATTGAAGTATGAAATGGTATCTTTATATTCTGTTTTCTTTTTCATTGACAAAAAAAAAAGCGTGGCAGGTGTGGTTGTATATTTGTATTTATACAAGTTTATTTGATTGATATTTACCACAGCAATTATAAACCGATAATTTTTGCTTTAATTCATTGCACTGTTGTTCATGTAATCATCGTAATTATATGATATTGATATGTACACGTGTTTAATTTGAAATGTCGGTTTATATAGTTACGATAGACAATTAAGTTCTTCTATCTACACTGAGTAAATTCGGTTGTTAAAGTGTCACTTGAGTAATATCGACTATTGATGAATTATGATTGGTATAATATTTCAATAAGTAAGTAATCATGATTTTGTTGACTAAATATAACTATGACTATGGATGCATATTAACTTCTAATTTTTGAACTTTATTATCTACTTACTTTGGAGGATCCTATTAATTGAATTTGGCCAATTAAAAAGTGCGATCCTGTTAATTGTGGTGATGATGTGGTGATTGTGTCGTGATGCTGTCATGTTGGTTTTGCGTGGTTTGTTGTGGTTGGTGGTGTTAGCTGTGCTGCGAGATGGTTGGGGGAGGTAGTGAAGGTGTAGGTTTGTGCGGTTATGTGTGTTGGTTGTAGTGGTGGGTCAAATGGGGTGGTCGTGGATATCCTGGACTCAGATATGGCGTCGGATCGCTCGATGGACAGAAGTTGATTACAAGGCGTGGTAGATGTGGTTTGGGTAGGGAGGTGGTTGTTTTATTGGTGTTTTTGTGGGTGGTGGTGAGCTTTTGGTGTTTTTGTTGTAGACCACCTCTGTTTTAGGTCCATATCTACCACCGCTAGCTGTTTTTGCATTTGGGTGGCTTTTGTGTTTGGGTAATTGAGTCTGGGTGGTCTTCGAGCTGAGCCTTTTCCTTCTCTGATATGATTTTTGTTTGCAACACTGCCCATCCTGTCTAATGCCTTATAGATTTGTGTTATGGATTCCAGTGGGCCGATTGCTTTTGCTTCGAGATCAAAAATTAGTGTCTAGTGCAAGTTTGTTTGGTTGGTCATGGTGTCTTCTCCGGTGGATTGAGGGTGAGGGGTACCTTGCTGATTTGTTTATGGAGTCTGGTGGGCAGGCTGATCACTTTTTATTCGAGATCAGAGTTAGTGCTTTGATTCAAGTTTTGTTTTTGGCAATTTATGGTATTTTTCTTTGGTGGACCGGGGGTAGAGATGTGGTATTTTTCCTTTGTTAGGCTTGATTAATCGAATCAACGATGTGAATTTGTACATTTTTAATTCTACATTGTGGAAATTAGATAGATTTGAAGCCAACATGAAAATGATGAAAACGAAAGAAATACATAATTTGAATAAAAAAGAAATTTGATCAGTTCATGGAGTATGAATATAACAACTCAATCAATGATCCAATAAACTTAAAGATCCAATTTTTTTGGTGTGTTAATCCTTCACCTCTTGATAGGAATGTGCCTTGATAATATGAAGTTTGACTGAGAGGTAAATAAAATTTTATAAAAAATTGTTCCTTATGAATATAATTCAAGTTCTACTAAACCATCCTTTATTTGGCGAGACTGATTAACAACTTGAACTCAATTCCTTAGTTTCTAAATACAATTTAAATCAACTAAATTGGTTCCATTTTTTCACATAATTGACAAATTGTACTTTAAATATGAAGATCCGATACAAATCACGTAAAATCAAGGAAAATGCTTGATAAATTGTACTCCTAAAACGATATATTGTTGTATTGTAATTTATTAATAATACTTGAAGAAAAGAAATAAAAGCATGGAAAATCTCCCCTAAAAAAAGCATGGAAAATCAGAAGTGTGACACGTATTTGGTGTAGCTGTCAACTTTTTTATTGTATAAATAGGTCGGTCCAAATACATAATGAATGCTATGCTCTTTAATTCCATAGTTCCTAATTCCAACAAGTAAGTTTCCAAGTTAGTTTCATTTCATCAATGGATGAAGGAAAGGAGTTAGTGATGGAGATGGTTCCATATTATACCCTCACTGAGTTTTTATGTTAAACTCACCAAGCTTTTGGACCCTTTTGGGTACAATCTCATGTTAGTTTCTTCATTACTCTTTCTTTAATCTCTTTCTCATTCTCATCTTTTTTTGCCGTTTGCATGTGTGTATGTTCTGCTTTGGTTGCTAAAATAATTCATGCGTTCAAATTCAAGGCACTTAAGAGAGTCTTTTTCTAGTCTATTGTTTTTTTCATGTGTTGTTGTTCTGTGGAAAAAGCATGTTAAATATGAAACATGAAATGTTTTATGAAATTTTTTGAAAAATAAATGAATTATTCACACATTCATTCACACATTCATTCATGATGTGTTGGACCATCAATTAATGAATATGAAAACATACGAGTTGTTATATTTATTAATTGACGTGTCAACACATCATTGAAATGCATGTGTAAAGTAACCTTATACTGTTAGTTAGTGTATATTAATTAAACTAAATTTTGTTGATGAATATATAAAATGCATGAATCATCACGCACCTATGTTTCCAAAATTTTTGGGCAGATTCGATGTCCGAAAAACATCCCTAGACTTGTACCTGTTTTACTTGGAGGTCACGAAAAGAGGAGGTTATCACCAGGTATATTGTTCCGTTATCCACATTGTGGACATGGTATTGTTATATTTTCTATATTGTTATAACCAGGTATTATTTTTTAGAAATGTATTTGCACATATTATATATGTAGCTTCTAACCAACAAGGCTTGAATCTAGCAAAAAAGATGGTCTCGGTGAACCAAAGCTCGAATCTCCTCTGGGATTGGTGTCCACATTTAGTTTTCGACGTTGCCTCAAACATGGTTTCCATTTGCAGATCAAGTTTATTCATCCAAATATATATGTTTTTGTGTTGAATTGAATATATCCTTTCTATGAATTTTCTAAGATGTTTATATGTTATTATGCATTCTCTTGAATGTTTCCTGCAGGTTGATCAAGAAAAGAAATGGGGTGAAGTTGTTTCTGCACTAAAACTGGAAGGAAACAATGAAACTTTATGTGCTCAACTTGAAAAGCTCTATAAAGATCTTCTGTACAAATTTGAGATATTGTACTTCTACAGGTCTCCTGCAACTCAAACTGCAACTGGCAGCAATACAGGTTAATTGGCGGTTTCTCGATATACGGTTTTAGTTTATAATTTTACTTGACTGGTTGGACATAACATAATACATTTCATTTCAGTAACTTCATTTTATTATGTTAGTGTTGCATTTAGGTATTAAGTTGAATGTGTTTTGTTTAACCTTAAATTCTTCTTTCTAAGGTCCAGTTGAAAGGAAGCAAAATTCAACCACTAGTTTATCGCAATTAATGGATGATCAAGATTATCTGAAGGCGGCAAAGATATCCGAGGAGTCCTGTAGTCAAATTACAGGTTATAAAGATATAGAATTTTAATGAGAGAAAAACTGGATTCTTTGATTGAGTGTAAAGAATGCACTCAAGTGTCTGTATACACTAAATAATAAGTAACTGGCTAACTATACCTGATTCAAAATAAGTATCATAACAGAACACAACGAACTTTGGTAACTGAACACAACTGATCAATTCACTGTGGTAACTGAATTTACTAAAGTTGCAAGCGGTTTTCTATTTATGTATTTATTAGCTTTAATGTGGACATGAGTTTAAAGGGATTTGCATTCTGTGATGCCAAAATCAACCATATCGTTGGTGGTTTGAACAAGATCTGCGGTCCAGATTTTTTTGCAGATTTTGATTTTTTTTTATAAATCTAAAACACGAGTCTGAAATATGGACCGGACCATCTTGATCAAACCACCACTGATGTTCTTGTCTGTGTATAGTCACAAGAGTGTGACTTCTCACAATCCAAATTTAGTTTAAAGGTGGCTCATGTAAATTCAGAGGTGCTTATGCAGGAGTTGGATATCAAGAATTTCAAGTGGTTCAACAAGCAGCCGCAAAGAACAAAGAAAAGAAGAAACGGAGAAGTGCTCCAATAGGACAGAGTGGATATAATATATTCCTCAAGCAGGAATGTACTCAATTAAAAGCTTATCATCAGGGCATAGGTGGAAGAAAAATCGTAGACATGGCTATTGATGCTTGGAACAAGTTGTCAGACAAGGAGAAACAGGTACAGTAAATGAATTTGACATAATAATATCGATTAAAAGTCAAAAGTTTATATTTTTGCAACAAATGATGTTAGAAATTTGCCATTTCTAATTAATTTTCATGTAGCCATATGAAAAGGAAAGCAAGGAGATTAAGGAAAAAATTAAAGAGGCAATGATCCAAAAGAGAACTGAAGATCTTAAGAGGGATGAAGGGATGCCTAATGTGTCTGGTGGACTTAGGCCTGACTGTGTAACCTCAGAACCTCTATCAAACTACTCTTTTGTAAACAATGCAGCGGTGGACTTAGCTTTTGAAATGACAGAAAAACATCCGAGGATCCCCTTTTCCCAGGTGATTTGAATGCTTATCGTTCGGTCGATTTGCTAACTGGAGAATGCAAATGACTAGACTCGTTGTTAGGTAAGTCATTTTTTGGTTTTTGAAGCAACGCTATTGCCTACGCATCCAACGGTTATCCCTATTTTTTGACTCAAACTTAGCTAAGCTGCTGTGTCTATGGTTTTTAAATTGCAACAACCAAGTTTGCTGAATAAACAGCATAGGTCTAGTGAATTATGTACATAAATTATGTATATAAGTGACTCAAACTTAGCTAAGGTGCTTTGTGTCTATGGTTTTGTAATAGCAACAAGCATTGCTCTAGTGAATTATGTATTGGTGTTTGTGGTTTATTCAACAAATTGAAGAGTAATTTTTTTGGATGCTGTTACAAAACAATTAATGTAAATATATAAGGAGGAGTAACAACCAAATTAAAAACTATATGATATGGATCAGTGAAAGGGAAGGAGAGACAATGAGCAAGAAAACAAAAAGGACTTGAGGAGTAATGAAGAGCCTGGTTGATGTAGCCAAGGATCACTGAGCAAACAGTTCCAAGCTAAGTAGAAAAGAAAAACCAGTTTGGCAGAAGATAGTGAAATCATAATATATAATCAGATGACAGATTTAATAAAGTCATAATCTAACAAATTGAGAAGACTAAACTCAAAGATAGATGCACCAATACATTTTCAGTACTTGTTAAGTCCTTCTTAAGGTGTCATGTCATGGTTCCTACTTATAGTTGAGAAGACTATTTTCTTTTCCCATTCTTCTCTTTTCTCGCACACCCTATTCGGATTATAAAATCCGAAAAAATGGAGGGTTTCTTAGGGTGTTTTAACGTGTTTTAAAAGGTTTGTAGGGCGTTTAACGCTTTTTGAATTATAAAATCGGATTATAAAATCCGAAAGCGCATGAAAAACTAGTAGGATGGAAAAATGAAATACTTTTGTCTATGCTTGAGTTAGAAATTTGGATCTCAACATTTCCAAAACCAAATATCTGTGAATGGCCTTACTGTAAAACAAGTTGTATTGTACAAATGTAAAATAAATTACATATAACATTATAACTTGTCCTAAAAGCTAAATAAAAAGTTATTTAAGAGAATGGATCCACTCATGTTTGATTTTTACAATGGAATCACTAGCAATAAGTTTCATATGATTCATTAGGTTTTGCATGATTGGTTTACCTCATATCTTAAAGGTGGATCGTTGGAGACTTGAAGTTTAAAGTCATTTGATGTAACACCATCTCTTTTTCATCTCATTGTGTTTGGATTAGTCGTAGTAAGCTATGATTTCAATGTAAATACTTGATTTGGATAATTATATATAAATTTTGTTTCGTTAGATCGATATTTATGTTCTCATACTTGATTCTTTTTCGACGTGCACTCCAAAATTGGTATTTTGATTTAAAAAGTGCTAAACATTGACTTTTCATCTAAGAGACATCGAATATGAACATATGTAGATTCTTGTTGCGAGACAAGAGTTTACAATCACGCACATTATTGGAATGTAATGATATTTTATCAACCAACAGAGCAAGACATTGAAAGTTAAAAGATAAAATAGATCTCCGTTAACTACTAGACATCGAGCTATATAGAATGCAATTGGTAAGCATTATAAGTACCAGCGGAAAGACGGGCGCGATAACGTATGTTATTATTATATTATGTTTGTTTGTATAATTTTGATTAAATTTTTTAAATTTTAAAATATTAATGGAAATTATTGATATTTTGATTTATAAATAAAATATTGTCAAGGTATATAACAAAATTATTTTTGAACTCGACGTATTTTAGTTTGTCTGCATATTATGAAATAAAGATAAAATAATAAAGATAAAATAATGATCATTTATTGCTTATTCTAATAGAATTAGTATCATCCTAACATAAATGTATAAATGACATGTTATGTAAAAGAAACAATGTTATGATTGCGATAAAAGAATATCTTTAAAAACAACATTTTTTGTAAAGTCTTCATCTTCTCCTTCTATTTTCCCTTCTTTAATGAGAACTTTTGTTGAATTTTGAGAAACTTCTCTTGATAAAGCTACATATAATTGACCATGGCTGAAAACATGTCGTGGAAGATAGATTCCGACACTGAGAATGGTTTACCCTTGTGACTTATTTATGGTAATAGCAAAATTTAGTGAACTGTTTTCTACTAAGCACATAGGGAAATCTTGAACTCGCAATTGTTTTTAATTTAATTCTGGGCAAGAATACTCTTTTTCCAGCATTGCTTCCTGTTAGGATTTCTACATCCAACATATTCTTAAATAAACCAGGACATAACAACTGTGTCCCATTACACAGACCATATCTAGGGTCTATGTTTCATAACAACAACAGAGGTGCACCTTTTTTTACCTTTAAAATATGTGGTGGGATACTTCCTTGAGCAATTGAGTTTAAGAATTCTTGTTGATATAAGTTATGAGCATCTCCTTCAACCTCGTCAAATGACAACAAATTATGTTCTTCTCCTGAAAACTGATTAATAATTATGTCATTTAATTTTTTAACATCATCATTTGTAGGTGTAATTATGACTCTTTCGACCATATACGCTGCATCTCACCCATGCAAATGTAATTATGGAAAAATATATATACTATATGTAAAGGAAACTACCCATTTCGGCACACTTTTGGGTTGGAATTTTCTTTCCAAAAATACCCTTAATTTTAAATACAAGTACCACATGTAACAAATATGTAACAAATAGTTAAGAATAAATTTAATTTAATTTAAGGAGAAAAATTACACACAGTTTCTTATAAAATAACACGTGGATTACTAATCCATGTCACTAATCTTTCCCGCTAACCCTCTTTTACATTTGTTAACCACTGATCAAACTCACAAAAATCTAGCACAAAACAAAAACTCATGTTACTTTTTTATCAGCCGCATTTATGTTGTACATCTGTGTTGTTCCCCTCAATACAACCGACAAAGATTGCCAAGTATTTTCATATCCCTTCTACAAAAAACAATATTTTCATATTATTTTATTATTTTATTAATGTATCAGCTGCCGCTTTTATGTTGTACATCAGTGTTGTTCCCCACAATACAACCGACAAAGATTGCCAAGTATTTTCATATCCCTTCCACAAAAAACAAAAACAGTATTTCCATATTATTTTATTATTTTATCAATGTTAGTTACTCTTCCTTAACCTTTGATCAATTGCAACAAACGTGAGCAAAAAATAAGGTTAAAGATTGGACTTTAAATCCTTTAAAAAAAGATTAGTGACAAACGTGAACAAAAAATAATGTTAAAAATTGGACTTTAAATCCTCTAAAAAAAATATTAGTAACAAACGTGAGAAAAAGGTAAGGTTCAAGATTGGAGTTTAAATCCTTTAAAAAAATTATTAGTAACAAACGTGAGCAAAAAATAATGTTAAAAATTGGACTTTAAATCCTCTAAAAAAAGATTAGTAACAAACGTGAGCAAAAAGTAAGGTTAAAGATTGGACTTTAAATCATTTAAAAAAAAGATTAGTAACAAACGTGGGCAAAAAAATAATGTTAAAGATTGGACTTTAAATCCTCCAAAAAAAATTAGTAACAAACATGTGCAAAAAATAAGGTTAAAGATTGGACTTTAAATCCTTTTTAGAAAAAAAAAAGATTAGTAACAAACGTGAGCAAAAAATAATTGTTAAAGATTGAACTTTAAATCGTAAAAAAAAAATAGTAACAAACGTGAGAAAAAATAATGTTAAAGATTTGACTTTAAATCCTCCAAAAAAAGATTAGTAACAAACGTGAGCAAAAAATATTGTTAAAGATTAGACTTTACATCCTCTAAAAAATAGATTAGTAACAAACGTGAGCAAAAAAACATTAATAAGTAGGGTTCTCATAGTTCATAGTTCGTTTCCACATTGTTTAGTTTTCCTCAACCTCTCTCAGCCTTCTGCATCAGAATTCATAATTTCATAATTAACCTGTAAGTGTTTTCTTTCTCTTTTATGTTACAACTAATCAAAATCGATTAATTTTATGGATTATTTGACTTTGCTGGTTTATAAGTGATTATGATTCAAATTGTTTACGATTAATTTCAAGTATTATTTGATTTTCAGTAATGGTCAATTATATGTAGCTTTATCAAGAGGAATTTCTCAAAATTCAACAAAAGTTCTCATTAAAGAAGGGAAAATAGAAGAAGAAGATGAAGACTTAATGAAAAATGTAGTTTTTAAAGATATTCTTTTATCGCAATCATAACAACGTTTCTTTTACATAACATGTCATTTATACATTTATGTTAGGATGTTACTAATTACAATTTGAATAAACAATAAATAATCATTATTTTATCTTTATTTTATAATATGCAGGCAAACTAAAATATGTTGAGTTCATAAATAATTTTGTTATATGTCTTGACAATAATTTGTTTATAAATTAAAATATCAATAATTTCCTTTACTATTTTAAAATTTAAAATTTTAATCAAAATTATACAAAAAAAATAATAAAATAATCACATGCGTTAGCGCAGTAGAAAGAGCGGAAAGACGGACACGATAATGCCCGTCTTTCCACTAGTGATCAATAAGAGTTTGTATTGACTGTTCTCCTTCCCATGGTAAGGCAATTTGAGGAAGTATCCTCACCATATCATTGGGTTTGTTAGGATCAACACCGTCACCAATTCGCATAAGAAATTGTGCAGATTCAGGATCATTCGTTGATCTCATATTTTGTACTAAATGTAGGACCTTGGTATTAGCCCACAAAGAAGACCTAATAATACATGCAGATATCATTTGTGCCTTACTACCTTTTGGAATAACTGGAAGTACTTGACGAAAATTTCCACCCATGATCACAACTTTTCCACCAAATGGAGCATCACAGTCTAAAACATCTTTTAGTGATCGATCTAATGCTTCTAAACAATATTTGTTTGTCATTGGGGCTTCATCCCAAATTATGGCAGTTGCTGCTCTAATAAGCTTTGCAAGATCTTTTTTCTTTTTTATATTGCAGAAGGAATTTGGTTGTACATCAAAAGGTAAATTAAATCGGGAGTGTGAAGTCTACCACCCGGTAATAATGTTGTAGCTATACCAGATGACGCGGTTGCTAAGACAATTTTTCCTCTATTTCTCAAAGTTGCCATTAATGCTCGATAAAGGAATGCTTTACCTGTTCCGCCTGGACCATCAACAAAAAGTACTTGACTCTGATTATGATCAATGGCATTCATAATGGTATTGAAAGCAACCATTTGATCATGATTTAACTTCCCAATAGATTCGATGTCTTCGTTGGGAATTTGGATTGATAACTCCTCTTGAATAACCCTTGGAACTGGATTATCTTCATTTGTTTCTGCTGGTAATTCTGGAAGATCATAATATGTGATATCAAGAGTACTCCTGTTCCACATTCGTATAGGTGAGTCTATCAAGAGTACTCCTATAGCTATGTACTCCACTCAACATAGAGTATAGATCTAATTAAGAGTTTCTATTATCTCATCCTTCTATCACTGCAGGAATCATTCTTTCTTACTTTTGTCATAGCATGTTCTATCACTTGTGACTTGTTATTACCCATTGAACCTATTTCTTGGGATCTCCAATCATGTAGGTTGGGTTACCATCACTTGTGACCTTTGGGAATTAGTCCCATCCTATTGGATGTGTTTAGGACTTTCTTTCTAGTATTTCCTTTCGTCAAAGGATCAACTAATTCTTCATCAGTACATGCACGATATACTTTAACCGTTCCTTTTAGATCTCTCTAATTATTTTGTGTTCGTGGCTTAATTATCGTCTCTCACCATTGTGGTAACGATTCTCAATTTTGTAATAGCTGCAGACTATCACAATAAATTAACACTTCGGACAACGGTTTCACCCACTAAGGGTTCTCAGCTAGCAAGTATCTTATCAACTTGCTTCTTCACTAGTTTTCTCTAGTGTTCTCATCCCAGATGCATTCCATAGTGGACTGAGTCAATATCATTTGTTTTAACAAACAACTCCTACAATGATGCTCAATGTGCAGTCACTGGTCGCTTTAAGACTCATCTGAAGGATGTTCTATTTTGTATCTTGTACCAATCAAGTACAATAGGCTACTCCTGATAAAGTAATCTTAGAGTCATAGTCTTCTTAAGGCACCTCATGACTCTTTCTATAGCATGGTGATGCTTCTCATCCGTCTACTAGTAAACTTGCATAAGAGTTTCACGACATCGGCAATGTCGGGTCTAATACATTCAATTGCATACCTAAGTACTGCCAATGATGCTCGCATATTTTGTTTCTCTAACTCCATCTCAAGTGTTCTTACACTTGGATCATTATATATGATTGCAAGTTTACGGTCAAATAATTACATTTCCTTAAGATCTTCTCAACTTTGTGAGATTTATCCAAAAAGTTCTCTTTTCTGATCTAGTAATCTTGAAACCAAGAATTACTTCAACTTTGTCTAGGTCTTTCTTATCAATGTTGTTTGATAAACAATGATTTCACATAATTCATAACATGAATCTTTAAACCAAATATGAGCAAGTTGTCTTCATAGAGACATATGATCGTGCAAATATTATTTGTCACTTTCATTAACTTTATACTCATTCGATAGCATTAGAATGTCAAATTTTTCATGTCATTCCTTAGGAGTTTATTTTAGACATCACAAAGAATTATCTAACTTACATACCTTGTTTTCTTGTCCATGAATCGCAAAATTTTTCAGGTTGTTCCATATAGATTTCTTCTTATAGTTCACCATAAAAAAGACAACTTTCACATCCATTTGGAGTACTATCGAGTTATGAACGGCGGCTAAAGGGACTAGTACTCTCATAGATATGATTCTAGTGACTGGTGAATGAGTATCGAAGAAGTCTATATTTTTTTCTCTTTGTCTAAAACCTTTGACTACAAGGAGAGTCTTGTATTCATCAACCGTGCCATCAGGTTTTAGTTCTTTTTTCTAAAATCCAAAATACAACCGATTGGTTTTGCAACTATGAGACAAGTCAACCAAGTGTCATGTTTTGTTAGACTCTAGAAAATTCATTTCATCGTTTATTGCTTCTTGCTATAATTCAACATTCATTGAGGATATAGCTTCTTTAAGGCTTAATGGATCTTCTTCCAATGTATAAACCAAGTTCATACTCTTTAGCAATTCTTGCTTTCTTACCTCTTTGAGGTTCTATAACATCTCGTACGATGCTTTCATAACTATTTCTGATTACTGAAATGTGATCAGATATAGTGCCCCCACTAGTTCTTAATTTTTAAAAGGGAATTTATTTTGCCTCCACTAATGTTGTGATCCCACTAGCGCCTCACTAGTGCCCCCACTGTTCTTTATTTAAAGAGGTACTTATTTCATAGAAATTGACATCTTTTAATTCTATGATCACTTTAACATTTATGTCATAAAACATATATGCTTCAATATTTATAGCATACCCAATGAATACACATTCATAGGCTCTACTAGGGAGTTCAACTTTCTTGGGGTCCAAAATCCAAATATAGTTCAGACAATCCCAAGTTCAAAAATAAGACAAGTTGGGTTGTCTTTTCTTCAAAAAATTTCTTAATTAGAATTTTTGTTCTTCGACTTGGGTACTCTATCCAACATGAATTTCAATTTTCGTTATAAAAATTGAACATATCAAGCATATCAATTTTATTTTTTTTTTCAAAATTTTCTGTCATCGATAAATATGATAAAAATATCATTTCTAATTTATGTGCCATCAAATTCGCACATATCATAATTTATTAATTCTAGAGATTCAAATTCTTTAAACACTGATTTATATTAACTTTTGGTTCATTTATCTTGACTGCAAAAAATAAAATTGTTTAATTATATAACTTTAGAATTAAGTCCAAGTTACTCAAGTTTTAAAATTAAACGTTTGTCCGTGATCAATTTTGACATGTCAAATATTAAAATCTCACAACTTATAAAATAGAAGAAAAATTTAATCTTAAACATGTCATCAAAGAAGTAGTCTTTTCTCATAAAAATGCATAGAGTAGAAGTCACTTGACCTGTTCTTATAGGATTAACATCCTAAAATAATTGAATACTCAATTTCATATATCTGTCTACCAAAAATTGGTGCTCCAATAATAGTTATAATCAATAACTTAAATATATGTACTTGCTTTAATTTACCAAAAGTAAATTGGTTAGCTTATGTGCCGTACTGAAGCAATATTTGGTAAAGTAGGCACACGATATGCTTCTGATATGGTAAAGTCAACTATTCAATTAGAACCGTGGTGTCCTTTTCATTTGTTATTGCCCTGTCCCAAATTTTCGAATACTTAACCATCACACTATACCGACCTCCTCGATATGTTGTTATGCCTTTGTCAATTTGTCAAGGATTAGTTAGAAAATTAAGGACGATATGCAGCAACACTTGAACGTTCTATTATCTTAATTTTTTTTATTCACCCTGCGGTTCTGAATTTTTGAAAATAAATTTCAAAATAGCATATGTGAATCTCTTAGTATTGTTGTTATAACAACAACCACTTCATTGTTTTAGTCCAAATATGTATTTCTATAGCTTGATTTATCCTTAATGTATTTAGGGACAACTCAATAAGTAACTTCTTTGGTAGACAGACAAATCCAAACGTCTTAGAATTGTTGTTTTTGGATTTTCAAACTGTTGTACTTGAATTTCCAAATTCTATTATCTACCGAAGCTGTTACTAGGTTGAGTCACGACCAGGTCGCTCTTTTTAAGACATTTCGTGGCACTGCCCAAAATTGTGCAAGGCAGACTATAAACCACGCTGCCTCTAGGATAAAACAAGCCCAGCTACAACTGTACGGTTAACTACTGCACTGTAGAAAACCGTTCGAGATATACACCCTCAAATATGGTACTAAGATCACTCTTTAATACTGAAACTACTTTAATATGGTATTATTACCATTCTATTATGGTGCTAAGACCACTCAAATATGGTGTTTCCACCTTCTAACTTTTAAGTTTGTAACGCACTAGTTGTTATTTAATTATTTTTGAATTATTTAGAGTCTTTTATATGATTTTAAATAATTATTGTTGATGTTGTGGTGTGGTGTATTTTTATTAAATGGTTTATTTTTAATATTTATTAGAATAATGTGAGAAATAGAATTATTTGGAGTTTGGGGGTTACTTTTTAATTAAAGGAATTAAGGGGAGTTAATTAGAATTAAGGGGGAGTTAAGTTAGAGTTGGAGAAGTCAGAAAAACAAAAAACACGTACAGTGAGTTTTTGGGAGAAAAAGCAAGGAAGAGCCAAGAGAGGAGGAATTGTTTCTGTAGAGCTTTGTTCATCGAATTAAGGTAAGGGTGAGACTATCTCTCAATAATAATAGTTGTATAATTCTGATTTTTGATTTAACATGATGTTAGTTGGAATTGAGGGATTGGGGGTTAGGTTTTGGAGAGTTGGCAATTGATGAAAATGAGTTGAATTGCTGTTTGATGTTGTTTTTGTGTTCTTTGTTATGCATTGTTGTATGTTGAACCTGTAAACATCTGTTAGAACACGTTTTGGGTAATCAGGGGTTAAAAATTGGGTTTTGAATGAGATAGGGTTAGAAAATCCGAGAGCTTTTCACTACCTAGATGAATGGTCGCTTAAGCGAACGACCCGTCGCTTAAGCGAGCATTCAAGATAGTTGCCCAGATTTTTCTAGAGTCAGGTCGCTTGAGCGAGCCACAAGCGAGCTCGTAAGCGAACATTTCCTAACTTTTGGCATTTAGGTCGCTTGAGCGAGCCACAAGCGAACCATGAGCGAGCTGAACCCAACCATTCTGTGAGGTGCACGCTTAAGCGAGAAGGTCTTCGCTTAAGCGAGCAAGGCTTTTGTCAGCCACCTTTTGATCTTTGTTTCGTGCATTAGGGGATCGGTCTGAGCATTCTAAAATGTTTATTTTAATTTGTATAACCTCTGTAACACCCCGTTTTCCCAACATAAAAATTTCTTTAAAAAGATAATCATGCATCAGAGTAAGCACATAAACAGGGCATCACATTTCTAAAACATCTCATGTTAATGAATAAATAATCATTAAATCTTCATAAAATATTCGTAAAATATTACTCAATTATTGCAGCGGAAAATCATAAAACCATCTCATAAAGGAAAGTCTTTGGCACACAGGCCTCAACATCGTCTTAATAAAATCTTCAGAATAACATAATCATATCAAAAAGCATAATACGCAAGGAACAGAGAAAATATAAGCAAAGATTCCCCATCCCGTTACGTATCAGAGCACCTAGACTCGACTGCAGAAATCCTCACACGTCTGCACCTAATCTTGGTTACCTGCACTTGCCCACGAGGCGGCAATTCCAGCAGAAGGGGTGAGATTCACAATAATTATATTAAACATGTAATTAAATAATCACAAAACAACAACCAAACATGATTCAATATATCTCAGGTAAAACATCTAGCATATACAACATCAACATAAACAACTCATCATTTAGCAGCGTCATAATCAACATCATAAACATCTTAGTAAACATCTTAGACGACCCGACTCGACATCATCACTTGACTATGCAACCCTACGTCTTATATGCATGTGGTACCAATCCAGGGCATGAGTCCTCGTCGCTGTGAGCATAAATATACTCCAAGGCATAAGCCTTCGTCGCTGGTGAGCAAAGCTCCAGGGCATAAGCCCTCGTCGCTGGTGAGTAAAAACTCCAGGGCATAAGCCCCCATCATAGAATGAGTATGCATGAGACTCAACACTTTTAACTTAAACAAGTTAACATCTTAAACGTCGCAAAACATCTTAATCATCAAGGACTGACACATGCAGCAACTATACAAAAGTGAATAGCAACATGGCAGCAAGTACATCATACAGATAGCAATCATAGTGCAAGCATCGCAAGTAAATCAAACATTCATGACTTAATTAATTCACATATCACACATAAGCTTCATAAAATCATCATAAACAATCTCAATCATCATGTAACATCATTACAGATTATAATAAACATCATTAAAAGTCTCAGAAGCTACCCAAAGGTCATCTCTCAAGGTTATATGCGACTGCAGGTCGCCAACAGAACAGGTTCTGGGTTCTGACATAACTCGCTATGGCGAGTGGGAATGCTCGCCTCGCGAGTAACTAAGGTCCTGCTCGTTATGGCGAGTTGGAGTGCTCGCCTCGTGAGCTCTAGGGGACTGCTCGCTATGGCGAGCTGGGTTGCTCGCCTCGCGAGCGATCTAGGTCTACTCGCCGCGGCGAGTTGCATAGCTCGCCTAGGCGAGCGACGAACAGGTTGCTTACGGGTTCTGCGAAAAATCACACAAAAGGTCCCAAAATCATCATCTAAATCATCTAAACTCTCAAAAACATCATTAGTATGGTTAATCTACGTTCTGCACTCATCCTACACTTCTGTTCTACAGCTTCATGGCTTAATTCATGATTTTTCTCCACTTTTAACCTAATTTCAATTCTCTCAAAACAGCCCTATGATTGTTGATCCTGATTAGATGAATTACAGAATAATATAATCAATGCTAGGCTCACCCTTACCTGGTTAAAGCAAAAAAATCGCAGCCCTAATGCTCTTCTCCCTTCACGCAGCCGTTTCCTCTCTTTTTCTCCAAAACTCAGTAACGCGTATACTGACTTCTCTCTTGACCTAATTTCCCTTTATATACTCCCAACAAATCTTATCTTATTTACTCTTTCTCCCACATAACTCTCTAAAATCCAAAACTAACCCACAACTAAATATTTTATTTTATTTTCAAATCTTATTTTATTAAACAATAAAATAAGTCGCCACGTCACATAAAATCATATTAAATCTTCACTTAACATCACATAATATATATAAAAATATATAGCAATTTCTCAAATAAATCAAATAATTAAATAATCAAAAATGGGCGTTACAACCTCTGTATATGCACTAAACTCTATAAAAACTTCTTGATAGATGAATTGGATTGATTTATGTGAATATGTGCCATGTTGATGAATTTTTCCGTGTGAATTGTTGTGTCATATTTGACTAAGTTGGGGAGCATGTCATAGTTGATTATGCATGTTAGTAGTTGTCGTTGCTGTTGTTGAGTTGTATGCAGATATACACAGTTTTAAGCCCATTACATACTCATACATTGTTGAGGGCTCATGCTCTGGAATGTTTATCATTCAACTGTTGAGGGCTTATGCCCTGGAACGCCTTGTCGTTCAATTGGAGAGGGCTCATGCCCTGTGAATGCTTTAACCATTCAAAATGTTGAGGGCTCATGCCCTGGAATGCCTTGTCATTCAAACGCGTTAAATGGTACCACATGCATGTGCATTGTTGCATTGTCGTTATTCGTCGTTGTGTCATTGCATAGTCGTTGTCGTTGGTTGAGCTGTTGTTGTGTTGTTGTTGGTTGAATTTGAATATGTTGATAATGTTGCTAACCATGAAATATATAAGTATATTGAAGTATTTGTTGATATTTAGGGTGTTAGATTCAATTGATGATTTATAATTCTATTATTATTGTTTGTGAGTCTCACCCCTTATGCTTGAAAATGTTGCCCTTCGTATGGGTAACTTGCAGGTGATCCAGAATAGTAGAAGTGGTGGCTCATGTGTCTTAGGGCTCTGATACGTAACGGGATGGGAATTAGTTGTTGTGTTTTCATTCCTTATGTATCAATTTTGAAGCATGTTGTTGGAGTTTGTTTTGAAATTAAACGTTAAATATTACTTATGTTGGGGCCTTTGTGCCAGATTTATATGATGTGGTTGTAACGTTTAAAAAGATTTTTCCGCTGCAATATTTTATGTTGTTGACGTTGTTGAATAAATAGTATTTTAAATCTATTTATGAAATTTTGAAAAGCAGTGTGACATTCCCGTTTGTTGTTGAACTCTGATTTACTTATTTATTTATATAATAATTAGCTGTTGGGATAACAGGGTGTTACAAAGTTCTCCAAACTATCAATATGGTACTACGACCATTCAAATATGGTGTTATCACCATTTCTCCTCAAATAGAAAAAATATTGATATAATATTTATATACCGTTAAGATCATTCTTGATTCCAACGGGACATTGTTATTTCAAATAAGGACTACGATCTTAAAAGTACTCTTTATTCCGAAGGGACGTATATTACCAAAAGGACTATGTTTTTAAGACATTTCTTAGTTCTGAAGGGACATTATACCGAATAGGGACTAAGGTCTTAAGAACACTCTTAATTTCCGAAGGGACAGAAAAAAGGAGATGAGGAGAAGAATAACTCGTTAATACAAGCTGGAGGGAGAAGAGAGAAAGAGTTCCTGACAAGTCGATGAAACACTCTTTGGTGTTTTTTGAACTGAGTGGAGTCCTCTATTTATATAGAGATTCTATAACTGTTTTAGCAAAAATTGCGACATCAGTTACTCTAATGGATAAGATTAAAATGAAGTTTATCCGTTAATCAGTTCAACAACACTTGTGGATAGGATCAAAAGAAACAAATCCACAAAAGTGGTGGAAACAAACTATTGGATTTGAATGAAGGAAATATAAGAATTTAATTAAATTCTTATTCTTATCACAACCACCATAAGCTAAATTTATGAAAAGTGATATTCTCGAATAAAAATAATAATAATTATTATTTTTATCATTATCAAGTATTTAAAATTAAATACCACAATTTAAACACTATAATGTGTGTGTTCTATTTTATGTGGGACTCCCACACTCTATTTTTTCAATTCACACAACATTATATCAAAGTATAATTACTTGGTGTTTAATCGTCCAATTTATTTTCCAACATCACACTAATGTTCCAACAAATACTACAGTGCCCTTCCTCATACCTCACGTTTGTAACAAAATACTCGTACCCAAGCTTGTACTCTCATAGACAATAAAAAAATACTCCTACCCAAGCTTGTACTCTCAGAACTAGAGCTAAAGATTGTTTCAATGTGCTCTAACCCTTTGTCTTGTCTTTAAAGTGGTTAACAATATTTTATAAGATGAGACTGAATACCCCTTGTACTCCAATTAATTCATCTGCTTATAAAAAAAAATGATTAAAATTATATGAACATACATAATTAATCATAGGTGTGGTTACTATATTAACAATTGATTTTTTTTTTTACTCACCTTAGTGGAGTAAAATCCATAAAGTTTATACCTGACGGTGATTGACAATCTTGAAATTTGTCACATGTTAGATTTCAGAATCTAATATAGGTATTAGGAAATGAACATATAAATAACATAGAAATTAAAATAGATATTCACATTCACCAACAAGAACATAGACACAAGGTTATATAGCTTTTTATGAATAGATGCGATGCAATCTATACTAATGTTGCTCTAAGTTCAACATTTGACATAAAAAATTATAACAAACCTGGGTTTTAAAATTAAATTAAATTACAATGTCTCCGTGAGCTTAGCTTAGTTGAAACAATGCATGATATATGTATATGAGCCGTAGTTTGAACCCCAGACACTATACTTCTCCACATCAAAATGTGTGAGTTTCAGTCACTAGGCTACTTAACCAAAAAAATAAATTTAATCACAATTATGATAATAAAAAACAACTTGTGCCCGTGTATTTCCCAACTTTATATTTTCTTTCGCTTGTTTCCTACACACCTTGTTCCTTGAGTAATGATATGCAAACATATCTTATTCTCATGCACTCATTTAAAACTTTATTTTTTTCTTTATCTCACTTCTTCTATTACATCATTAATAATATCACATCAATCTCTCTATTTCTTTTTCTTAAGATGTCAAGTGTGTTTTGAATGTCTATCAAATGTTTTCATTGTTCCTTTCATATAATTTCCCCGTGTACGATCTCTTCTTGTGAACCAAAATTATTGAATGGTGCTCCTATAGAAAAACAATATGATGGTGAAATACACAGAAGCCAAATAAAAAGGGAAAACACTAGCATACCAATAATGGTATCCGTACATTTTTTGCATTTGAATAATGTTATCCGTACACTATAATAATTTGTAAGTTTGCACGTACCCTAAAAATAATAATATTTGCCACACCTCTAGCATCTTTATTTCTTTCCATGAGAGAGAAGTTATACTTATGGCTAAAATCAATTGGGAATAGCAGATGCAAAGGGAGTAGATTTGGAGGGTTAAAAAAAAAAAAAGATTTGGAGGGTTAAAAACCGAGCAATTAAAACTTGAGATCAAAATCAAACAATCATGAAACTTGCGAGGCTTTAATCGAGCAAATGAGATCGAGAGGTTAAAATTGAACAATTACTTAAGAGTCAAAGTTGCATTTAAATCTTTTTTGTGTTATAAACAAACATTAATATGTTAATTGTTATGAAAACATTATTTAGAGGGACCAAAAGTAGTGATTGAAAATTTTATAGGGACTAAAAGTCGAAGGAAATTTTTAGAGGGACTAAAACGAAAAGTTGGTATATTTATAGGGACGAAAAACATATTTAACCCAAAAAAATATACAGTCAAAACCCATATTTATATCATATTTTTAAAAAAAAAGATATTATATCATATTTATTATAATTCTTAATGTATAAAGTATCTATTTTATTTATTATCCATTTATAATTAACTAATGAGAAAAATAATTTTATTATCTTTCTCATTAGTTAATTTCTTTTTCAATTATATGCCCTAAATATTTTTGAAGAAAACTAATATTTTGATCTTTGAAATTGGGTAGAGTAATTTTAGTCCCTTAAATTTTAAAATGGCTATTTAGTTTTTTTTAACGAATAAATGGCTTTCTTTTTAGGGGGAATAAATTGCTATTTGTTTGTTATTGATTTAATATCTTGGTTGCATATCTTCAAAAAAAAAAAAAAATAGTTAAAAATCTTGATTGTATATCTGGTAGTGTCTATTTACTGTTGAATGTTTCTTTTTGGTTGTTTTTTTTTCTTCTTTCTTTTCTGTTTGTTTTCTACCATGTAACGGTTCGAGAACCCTCTTGTACTATCACTCTTTTGATAAATTCATTTTGCCATAATAAAAAAAAACACGAGATTTCCTTTTAATTTAAGACTTGATTGAATTATTAGTTAATTAGTCCCATGAATAATGTGTAAGATAAATAAGAATTATGATGTAACTATATATCTAACAATAATATTTGTTTTTTGGTACAATTAATAATATTTTTTGAGACGATCTATATAGAAACAATTTTTCCTATTAAACATCAATTGAAATATAACAAATAGGTATAATATATGACATAAGATGCATACATGGATATAGTGGCATATTAGGAGAGTAAACCCTCGTTTGGGTCCCTGAAAGCATACCTCGCTATCAAGCACATCCCTGGATCAATGAAACACACCAAAAACTCCCCCAAAGTCTCTTCCGTTAGTCATTCACGTCCAAAACGTTAACTGAGTGTTAACAGTGCTGACATGTATGTTATACTTGCCACTTCAGTTGTTGTATTGGCCTGCCACGCTGGCAAGGGACTAAGTTGCTAGTAGGCGAGGGACCAAATAACCACAATTATGTTTCTACATTCATCTTCTCCAACACCTCCAATTCTTTCATCTTCTCCAACACTACTCATAAACTCATGTTCACCAACACACTTGCCAAGAAATTGTCATTTTCATATTCAAAATCAAAATTCAAAATTGATTTACCCTGTTTATCTTTATTTTTATCTTTATCTTTATCTTCATCATCAATTCAAAATTCATAATCCAACAACCCAAAACCATGATGAGAATAAAAAATTCTAAATCTCCTCAAAATTACATGGCTGTTCATGTGCAAACCTATGTTTTTTTCCCTTGCATCTGTGGTTGTTGGTGTTCAGAACTATGGTGATAAGAATTAAGAATCAAACCCAACAAAATACATAGAAATTCAATATATAAAATATTGAAACTTATAGATCCGAGCACAAAAATCAAACCCTCAAAATACCCCAAATCCAAAACACAAATTCAATATAGAAAAAGGATGAAGCTTATTGGATTTTTGTCAACATAAAAGGGTAAAGAAAAACATGGGTTATTGATGAACAACTTCATCATCTTCTTCCTCCACCTTGATTTTGATTTCTGGTAAATAGAAGAAGAAAAAGATAAACAACAACGTCGTACTCTTATCTGCAATCTCACCGTTCCATTCTCTGGCACCGATAAAACTCTTATACCGTTCTACAAGATTCCGGCAACCTGGAAAAACTCTTTCGTGGATCAAATTTTCTGGTTCACAAAGATCATTATTTTTGTCTCTCTTGGTATGTATTGAGAGGGAGAGTATGGAGGAAGATGAGAGGGAGAGTATGGAGGAAGATGAAGACATGATCTTGTTTCTTTTTTTCCAGAAGATGTAAGGGACATTACATTGATTTCAGTCCTTCTCCAATGTGGAAGTGACACATAAGCATCCAACATGACAAAAAAATGGACATATCACCATACTTAACGTTCACTTAACGTTTTGGACTAATATGACTAACGGAGTTAACAATGAGGGAGCTTTTGATAATTTTTGTTGATTCAAGGACGTGTCTGATAACGAGATACACTTTCAGCGACCCAAATGAGGGTTTACTCCATATTAGGAAGAGTTGAGCTATTTGAAGAGATGTTTATATTTATGAAAACAAGTTGAAATTAAATGGAACGAATTAGTTTTCATAATATGAACGTATAACATTACTAAATCATCTAATATATTTTGGTAGATCATTTTATTAAATATTAAAGCAACAACAGAGTACAGTTAGTCGTGTATTATTAACCAAACAATTCCAAGGCCACGAAAGTAAAATACAATCTTAATTCCCATATTTTTTTTGACAAAAGCTTAACTTCCTTTATTTTACTTTGATACAATATTCAGTTCTCTAAACTATGAAGAATATAAAGCATATTCCTTCATTATTGACCACTTTTGGACGTACCAAGTGGAACTGATATCATCCAACAGTGCTTTTATTACCAACAATTTTCCTTCATTATTGACGACCTTTGGACATGTCGATGACACAAATTTAATCAGAGGTCTTGAGTTCGAATTTTGGATCGAAGCAACGATGAAACTCTTGAACACATTTTTACCGTCCACATGATCATACCTGAGGACCGAGTGTGACTAAGACAGTTATGACTTATGAACCCTCGATACTCGGTTTACAACAAAAGAAGCAGTGGAACTGATGTTCATATACACTAGCATCAAATAGGAACCAGCAAACACAAGTATCAAAATCAAAATGACTGACATGTGCAACAAATGTTGCATAATGCATATGACAGAAGACATACATCATGTAAAAGTTAAAACGGGTCATGTCCAAACATCTGAGATATCTTTATATATAGTAAGAGATTTAATTTCTTCAGCACTCAAGAATAATACGAAGATCGAAATCTAGATAATAATAAAGAAAAAGATAAAGAGAAATATAATCATGTGACCCCAAATATCCAAGAAGTAAACTAAAGCATATTTAATGATTTATGATAGTACACAAAAGTTCCACCATGGTACAGACATTGCTGATGAGCTACACAGGGTAGTGTGTCTTGCAGTACATACAAATGCCTGACCATCAGGGATTACAGATACACCATTGACATCATTATTATTTACACTAACTAAATAATGCTTGAGTTTTATTTATGAGTTAATTAACTATGTATTACCATGACTAGGTTACATTAGCATCTACTACTACCTAATTAAAAATGAGAATACAATTAATTAAAAAATGATTTAACTTTTAATTAGATTATATGATATGCAAAATGCTGTTAAAAAACAATGATATGCAAAATATGATGGTTTTCTTAAAAAGGTCACAATGCAACTAAAAAAATCATATACTTGACTACACTATGATGTTGTTGGAGTTTTAAAGTATAGTTTTTACCAAAATCACTTTTGTGATTCGGTCAAATCCAACAAAAAATCTAAACATCAATCTATAAGGATTTTTTCACCTTAAAATATATTAATCTATTAGGAAAACAAATTAAAATTGACATAATTATTTGGCTTCACCTTTATTTTTTGCTCCGAGCTGACATAGGACATAGTACCACTCATGTGTGCAGAAAATCCTTCAGATCAAGAACCTTTGTAGCAGTATTAGTCATTAATTGCAGCTGCAGCATCATCAGGATTCTCATATGTAAAAGGGCTAATATATTTGAAACAATCAAAACAAATTAAACCCCTTAAAACCTTGTGAATCCTGATGATGCTCCACCAGAAATCAACGACTGGTTTCATCATCAGATCTCTCCATGATTATCATGCTTAGTCACCATTCATACTTTATAAGACAAGATCAAGCAAGATCGAAGAAAAAAAAAGAGGAGGTAGTTGAAGAAAAAAAAGTAATTAGGTAGAGGAACCCTAACCCTAATAGTTTTCTCATCAATAAACTTTTCTTACGACAAAAAAAAAACAAATAAATTTAAAACCTAAAGCATGTAATAAGGATAGAAAATAATTGCTAAAAAACTTGAAAGGAAAAAACTATAAAATGAGAAAATCATAAATTAGAGAGAAGAAGGGTTTGATAGATGTGAGTGGTATTAAGAAGGTTGAAAAATGATGTATATATAGATGTAGAAACGAGATGAGTATGTGGTTGTTAGTAATAATAAGTGAAGATCGATATTGGTTGGTGCTTAAAGATCTGCCAGTAAGAGAGAGAGAGAGAGGAACAGTTATACATCGTAATCCTAGGTACCAAAAACAACCTTAAACTTAAAACCTGTCTGAGCCAGATCTGATACCTGAGATGGAAGAGAATAATAGTATCACATGATGTGTGAGATTTGGGAAAACAAAAGTGACCTATTTTGAGGAAATGGGTTGGCGTTTAGAATTGGAGAATGTATATTGCGTTCTCAATAAGCATTTTCAAAGGGAGAACTGACAGACAAAGACAGACAGGTCCTTCAACTAGGGTTTCATTGTAATTTGATTGGTTAGTTTTGTAGTTTAATTTACTGGTTTACCCCTCTATTAGCCTTTTATGGACTCTTTTATGTTTCAATATTATTGTAGTCTTTTAAAGGTTAATGGATCATGTCATGGATAGTCTCATTCTACATTTGTTAATTGGTTGGGTTATCCTCTCTATGCTCATCGACCATTTAATTAGTGAAAAAAAAATTCTACGATAAATCATCAATTTAATCTTTAAACTACCATTCTTATTTTATTTACTCTCTAAATTATATAAATATAATAAGTAGTTTCTTCTTTTAAAAAAAAAGTTGTTTCTATATAAAATATGTTAATTTAGTCTCTATAATCTTATGAAACCGCATATTATATTTATATAATTTGGTACCAAATTGAAAAGAGAGTGATAGTTTAAAAAATACATTGGTGGTTAATTTTTTTTCTTTTTTATTATAAATTATATTAAACTCCATTAATCGTACGTATGCTAACGTGCTACATATTTTTTAGTAATACTAGAGTATCATGTGGAAATGTCTCCAAAATAAACATAATCAAAGCACAAAAATAGAAAAGTAGCAAAGACATACTTATGATAACAAATTCAATTGACGTCATTAATAGGGGAGCTTCTATGGTACATCTTAAAAATAAAGTGTATCGGTACACCTTTTTCATAAATCAATAAGTTAACGATCACTTTTATGTAATAAAGAGCTATTTGTCGACTTTTATATTTTAGAAAATATAATTTCATAAAAAAAATATAATTTCATTGTTTATTAGAATCATACTATTTTTTTTTACATTTTATCGTAAAAAATAATCAATATTCACCATTATGAGTAATAAAAATTAAAAAAAGTTGAATTTTGCTTCGCCGACACTTTTGATAAATAAAATCTAATTATTATAATTGTAAATGATAGAATATAATTTTTTTTCTCAAAAAAAAAAAAAAACTCATTTACCTATTAATTTAAATATGGGTGTACCAATACACTCAATTTTTTGAGTGTACCGTAGAAATTGCCCAGAGACAATAAATAAACTCTCAAAAGTAAAAGTATTTGGCACTAGACCAATCAGGTAGTCTTACAAAAGATAACTTCTCAAAACATCACTAATCTTCACATCTTTTATGTGGAGTGTTTGCGCCATCAAAAGAAAAAGTATTTGACACTAAACCAATCAAATAGTCTCACAAAAGATAATTTCTTAAAGCATCATTAATCTTCACATTTTTCATGTAGAGTGTTTGCGCAATGGAAAGCGTGCAAACACAAGTAAATATATGAGTAATTAAGTTACATAATTTACCATAACAAATATAGCAAACTCAATCAAATAATCACATGGCACATAATTTCATATTTTACAACTTTCACATATCCAAAGACCCCTTTCACATGGACACTTAGTACTTATACAAACTAAACATTTAGTTTCATGACACATGCATGAACACATAATATTTCTTTCACATTTCTAAACTCCGAATGCATATCAAGGAACATAATAATATTCTTACTCAGAAGGTGAGCACATTCAATTCCTCATACACCCACTCAACTCATACCAACAATTCGTATAGTTAACACTTAACACACCAAAGTAACCCAAGAGTTGCATAGTAGCTTCCGACTTTATGAATTTTTCCCTCCAAGTACCCCCGTAATCTAACAAGTAGATCATCGCTATTAGGGTCAAACATCATGTTTTTCGCCCAACACTTTGGATTGTAAGGCCTGCATATGTATATGTATGTGATGACCACATAAACACACTTCACTTAGACCATATGACTTAACATGGGTCTCTCTCCCATCGTATGCATAAGGCACTTCAATTATGTACAATATCGTTGGTGAGGAATTAGACTAACACTTCACACATGTATGACTCAACGAATAATTGTCGTACTTCAGACAACGTTGGAGTTAGACAGTCTTTGCTTGTCACTACTCATTATTATATCATAACTCAATCAAAATCAATTTCATACCCTTACCTAAAATTTTAGCTTTATGGTCAATTGGATTTTTGAGCACAAAAGCAAGGTCATAACAATATGAGAAATTAACTATACCAATCAAATAAATAAGACCAGAATCATAATCTAATGATCTATAAACCAATTGACAAAGGATTAGACAAAAAAAAATCACTTGAAAAGAGGAAACAATCAATCCAGTGAGTTTAGTAAGGTCTCTAACACTCAACAATTGAAATGAATTAAAGCTTTAGGTTATGGAGTATGAGAGATATATAATGACATAAACTCTTATCGTGTATTCCCCAACACTTAGGATGTGCACATAACACGTAGCTTCGTGCTAAATTTTTAATAGAAATTTAAATTAATAAACATAGTAACTTCGTGCAAGCAAATCAGAGACTTGCACCAATGCGAAGTTAGTGAGATTTTATTTTGGTTCACTCTCCGTAGCTCGTGCACCAAGTGTTAATTAAGAGTCCAACATCGGATAGAAGATAATCTTACAATGCGGTTATAAGTGGAGGCAATCATCACCTCACAAAATGGTTTTGTAGGGTTGTGTTAGGCCCAACCACGATTTCTAAGACCAAGCTATAGCCTCGCCTACGTGACAACCTCAAAAACACATTTTGATCAATTTCTCAAAATTAGGCAATGACAGTCTCACAACTAACGTAAACACAATTAACACATTCAAAATCACTTAACAAAATCTTACAACTAATTACATATTCATATATTAGCACAATTTCACACATAAACATGCACAAACATAAGAAAAAACTGAGTGTTATAAACACTCAAGTTCAAGTTTGAGAACACAACTTCATTCTGCAATATCTATATCACCCATACCATGAAATGTTAATCTATCCTTACATCATTGCCCACCTCCTAAAGAGTAAATATCGATAAGAGAGACGCAAATTTGGAGGCATGATGACCCACTCCCCACCGAGCCACCTAAAAATTCTATACCAAATATGGGATGAGATCTCACAAACCTTAAACATGTGGCAAGCTGATTCCTGATGGGATCCACAAAGCCCACACATATCTTTGATATCCACAGTGGTCACATTACAACACCTTAAACTCTAGGGTGTGGGAACTTTATCAAGAAAGAGTTGCAATAGACATATCAAACATGTTTTGACATACGAAAAGAAAATTTTTAGTTTTGAATTAGTTGTCAAGAAAATCATTAATTTTTGGAGAAAGAAGATTGAAAAGTGAGGATAACACTAGTGTTGGTAGCTAGAGGTGAGCACTATATGAAGAAAACCACGAAACTAATTTGAGACGTTGGAAATGTGAAAAACATGGCCTAGTAAAGTATAATTGTCATGATGTGGAGCAATAGACGAGTTTTGAGTCAAATGCTAGATGATTTAGGGCCATCAACGAATTCACCACTCTTTTCTATGATTGATTTTTTAATACCATTTATATGAATGTCTTGTTTACTTGTAGGGTGTTTTCTACCTTATGGTTGCTCCAAAGTTTTGAATGATCACTAGGTGCATTCTTTTTCCCAACATGTAGCACCTCTTATGGTGTATTAAAAAAAAAAACTAACCATTCAAACTTGAACCTAACACAAAAGAACACGAAGTAGAAAGATTTATGACAAAAAAAAAATATAGGTGTATTTGATTTGCTAAAAAATAAATGATAGGATATGACAACTTTACTCGTACGATATGTTTGATTGTAAAATTGTTTCATGGACATGTCAAACTTGAAGGGCAAGAGACACAACAACTTTCCGTCCCTCGCTAAACCACACCCCAACTTTTCATCTTAAGTCTAAGTTGTTTAAAATACGAAAATAGTATTTTGCACTAAACGTCATATGAGACAAAAAAATATTTTGTCCGATACAATAAAAATTTGTCTTATGATGTGTTGTTCTATCTAAGTACTTAGCTTTTAACAATCAAACACATCCATAAAAAAAAAAAAAAAGTGAATAGAAATTAACTCCTTATAATGTCAAGAGTCATAAAACAAAATTGATTGCATATTCAAACATGGTGGTAACAAGGCTGTTTAAATTACCAAACACACGATTCCCTTCGGGGATATATGATAAAATTGGAACGATATAGAAATTACCAAACACACAAGAAATTTATTATACGTAAGAGAATTCTCTTCATAAACTCTACCGCACCGAATAAATAATGATTTTGTTTATAAAATATTTATCAACAAGTATTTTCCAGATAATAAATGTTGGTTAGGTATCGATGAAAATAGAATCCTAGATTTAGTTACTTTTTTTTTTAATTATCCTGGATTTAGTTACTAAAGAGGATATGACATTTTCATTTAATATTACCAAAATAATAGCATGATATTAAGTTACATGTATGCATGTTATTTGTTAGGAAAAAAAAATTTACTCGTCTAAAAGCAAACAAAACATTTTTTTTTTGACGAAAGCAAACAAAACATTACTTCAATTAATTTTGAAACTGAACAAATTTTGTCTAAAAAATGTGAAACATGTTATGGATAGTGTTCATGATAAAATATTTATTCTTCAAACAGGATTTTGGCTTCTAGACGTTAACCTTCCTTTGTGAAAATGTTGTGAAAATGATGGATGAATAAGAATTTTTAGGTAATCGTGTTCATGTCAAAAGAAATCACATCATCCTCATACATTTGATTTGAGGCAAATTTTGGCCATAAAATACTTATGCGGAATCTTAGTAGTAGCATGCATTGCACTATAAGTTGAGTTGTTCTCCATGTAAAAAAGAATCTCCCCTGTATTTATATCTTTCATGATTTGATTACTTTCAAGGATTGCACTATGAATGTAGGGCAATGCTATGAGTCTATGACCATTGTATGAAGTCGTTCTCTCACCAATTTTGAATGAGAAATCAAATTACTTTCAAGGACTATGCCTTAAGTTCTAGATGTTCTACAATATAGTGATAAGTATAATTAAACATCTATGTTATTCTATAACATTTGATGTCATGTAATTGCAAGATAAAAATAGAAACAAATTCAATGAAATGGTCCTTTGGTCTCTCTTTTATTTCATCATTATATAAAAGCTAATTGTGAAACCTTGAGGACACAGAATTTTTTAGAAAAAAGTTTTGATGTATTAATACATACATATATAATCTATAAATACTCATAATTACAATATGGATTTAAGAGAAAAATATGAGAATTTCAACTGAAGAAAGTGAGTCAAAAGTAAAATTTTAATGCAAGAAATGACCATGATGCCATATCATTGTTGTCTCTGTTGTCGTGGAAGGCCTAATCAGTGGAAGAAGAACTATCTCATTTTCTTTTTCCCTTGGATTACAAATACCACTTATGTAACTCATAATTGAGAAGTCATGGCTTATTCCCTATCATGCTCTAATGTGACAGCTTTTAATGAACTTATCGGAGAAGTAGACATATTTTGTCCACAATGACCTTAGTTATGGAAAAGCTATGTCCACAACTTTAAATCAACATAAAACACTTATCATTATCTCCAATTCATTGCAATGTTAAATTTCCACATGCATACTTATAGCAATTAGCAACACACTATATATAACTAAAAATTAAATGCTATTACTTGTTAATTTTGACTAAAGTTTACTTATGGTAAATAAATCAATTTTTTTTTGAAAATGGAGCACATTATTAATGGTGAATTCATATATTCTAATATTCAAACAATGGTAATATTAACAAGTAATTAAGAAAGAATATATACCTCAACCCTGAGTCATTCCCTATCTATCAAAATTTCATGAGAAGTTGAAATGAAATTGTGGTAAGTGCCGCTAGTGTGAGCTACAGTCTCTAATCTTGGCAATCTTGAACTAGTATGAATGCATTGATTAGTTTGTGCAACAATAGTAAATCCCGGTCTAGGAGGAGATGGAGAAGGGTTTAGATGGTAATTACTCGACGAAGGGTCTGAAGTCGTTATTGGTTGTCGTGGTGGAACAAAACTACTAGGCCACACAGGAACAATAGTTTGAGAAGGAATTCGATTCACCCGACCTTCTGTCAATAACCTAACATGTTGTTGAACTTTTATTGTGCTTTCAACATAAGTACCATCAATTCCTTCTTGAATAGAGGTATCAAAGAAGTCCAGGTTGTTGTTATTATCACCATTTTGGCTAAAACATGTGCCTCGAGAAGAAGAACTTGATGCTGCAGAGGGATATATAAATGATGCAGAGGTAGGAGAAGGATCATGTCTTCCTCTAAGTAAGTTCACCGAAGGATCTTCCTAACGACATAATCTACTAAGACTATCGAGTGACCTAGTGGGAAAGTTATAATGAGATGAATCATGATCATCCATGTCACATCCATCTCTTATTACTACTCAGCCTGAAATTAATAACTCTCCTGGTGGTCTAGCAGGTTTTTTCAAAGATCATGATTCATCTCACTATAACTTTCCCATTAGGTCGCTCGATAGTCTTAGTAGATTACGTCGTCAAGAGATCCTTGGACGAACTTACTTAGAGGAAGACATGATCCTTCTCCTACCTCTGCATCATTTCTATATCCCTCTGCAGCAACAAGAGGAGCATGAAGTTCTTCTTCTCAAGGCACAAGTTTTAGCCAAAATGGTGATAATAACAACACCGTGGACTTGTTCCATACCTCTATTCAGCAAGGAATGGACTACGCTTATGTTGAAAGCACAACAATTGTTTAACACCATGTTAGGTTATTAACAGAAGGTTGTGTGAATCAAATTCCTTCTCTAGCTATTGTTCCTGTGTGGCCTATTAATTTTTCTACCACCATGACAACCAATAACGACTTCAGACCCTTCATCGAGTAATTATCAGCTAAACCATTCTCCATTTCTTCTTGGATCGGGATTTACTATTGATATACAAACTATTCAGTTCATTCAGACTAGTTCAGGATCACCAAGATCAGAGACTGTAATTCGCTCTAGCAGTAGTTACCACAATTTGATTTCAACTTCTCATGAACTTTTGATAGAGAGGGAAATGCTCAGGGTTGGGGTATATATACTTTCTTAATTATTTGTTAATATTCACTTTCGTTGAAGATTAGAATAAACGAATTCATCATCAACAATGTGCCTCAGTTTCAAATATTTTGGATTTAGTTACCATCAAGTAAACATTAGTCAAAATTAATAAGTGATAGCAGTTAATTTGTAGTTACATATATAGCTTGTTAGTATAAGTATGCATGGTGGAAATTTAATATTGCAATGAATTATAAATGATGATAAGTGTGTTTTGTTGATATAAAGTTGTTAGAAATCTATTCTAGAAACCTAACTTAATTGATATGTTTATTATTTATAAAACTAATTTAATTGTTAAGAGTCTAACAATAGTGAGATATTGTGTCAAAAAGAATAAGTGAAATATAGTTTAACAAAATGTTTATAAATTTTAGATACATAGTGCTCTGCTTATATCGTAATTTTGTAATTAAAGAACTCTTTTGTGAGCACCATGTATCTACCACTTATTCTACTACCACTATTGTATCATCCATGTCACATTCATCTTTTGTTACGAAAAAAAACTACACAACACTTGGACTAAATAAGTTGTAAAAAAAAAAAAAAACAAACTTGGACTAATCTGAGGTGATTAATATCACTTTAATATACGTAGGGAACATTCCATAATATATGTAAAGGTTGGAGGTTAAACTTCAAACATCATACTTATTCACTTCAAAAATTTGAATTTCTAATCACTAGACTATTTGACAAAAAAAATCAATAATCTTTTTAACGGTAAAAACAAATGACTTAGAGAAAGTGCACGAGATAATCACTCTCTCTTCATTATCATTTATCAGTTTTGGAATACCCTATTAGATGCATATTGCAATTACATCATAAGTAGTGTTAAACATTTCTATGCATATGATGTCATTTCAGACAACACTAGATAGTTAAATTTCGAGAAAGAAAACAATTTATTCATTGAATTTAACCGTCCTCACAACCACTATATCCAAACACATCAACTTATTGGTTTTTTTAAAAGGTAGATGCATGGTACTACGACCCTTAATGTGCAAAATCTAAATAAAAGTACACCTTCTACTCCCCGATCAAGAAGATACACTCTAAACAAAAAGTAGAACAATGATTTAGATATTCCAACTTTCCTATCACTTTATAATATTTATCACTTCACTCTCTCTTATCTCTATCTTTCTCAAGATGTATACATACATATGAGGTGTCTAACAAATATTTTATAAAATACACGCAACCATAAAACGCTACGATGAATACAATTATAACAACAAGACATAGATTCCCTAAAAAAAACAACAAGACATAGATCTTGCCAAAAAATGCGCTGATGAATACAATTATAGAATTTTCAAAACAATTCATTAAAGAAAAAAGACATAGATCTTGCAATAAATCATTTCAACGACTATACTTATTATACAATAAAATTAATATAGCATGCAATAAAAATAATAATTAAATTTAAGAAAAAAGATAAAAGGTAAGGAAAATTAAAGTACCTGGAGCAAGTAAGTGCAAATAGACATAACCTTATTCATGAAATGCTTAAAAGTGCTTTAATAGCACATAACCTTATTCTCATAAAACCCAAAGAATTTATCTTTGATCCAAGTTGGAGAAGTGAAATCTAGTTCCAAATCCTTCACTCCATTTCTTATAGCAAATGTAATACATCGATCGATGATCTGCCTAAATATAATAGGAGTTGACATTCTTAAAGAGAATTCATCAATGGCATTGTCTCCAAGATTTTCTATCCATTTTTTCATGAAATCCAAAGGGAGAGAGGAGACAATGATTGATAGCAATGAATCATGCAACAAACTAAACCTGTCAATGTTCACTCCAATGACAAGATTGTTGAAAATCGTGTGTGTATGTTTTTTTTTTTGACTGTTTTTTTTTCTTTTTCCCTCGTGTATATTACTAGCTAGGAATGAAGATATTTATAATGCCAAATGGCTGAAATCCAATTAATGTTATTGAATCTTTTGATTTTTTATTTTATTTTATTTTGTATCTATGGCAGATAATCTTATTATAATGTTTTTTCTTATTGTGTTTTTCTATTAAAAAAATAGTGTATATTATTATTTTTTTGGTCAAAAATAATGTCTCTTTATTACAGTCAATTACTTTTTAAGTTAAGTAGTAATAATTTTTCTTAAATATTTTTTTAATGGAATTTTTCTTAAAAAGTTATTACCTACTGTATAATTATAATAGTTAATATGTTTGACTAAGAGTTTTTTCCTCTCAATAAATTTTTCAAAAAATTATAATTATAATAATTTTATATTTGCTTATAATATATTGTGGCATAAGGAGTAATTATATTGTATAAGAACTAATTAGTATGTATACTCCCTCCGCTCTCATAAAAAAAAACGCAAATCCTTTAAGAATGTAGACTATAAAGCTTTGTTTAGATTGATGGGAGCGGAACGAAATAGAACAAAATAAAACGGAACGGAAATTCCATTCCATTGTTTGGATATCTTACGTTGTGACATATTAATGTTTCGGATATGGATCACCTGCAGCGGAGTGACGTGCTGGTGTTGTGATTTTGTGTGTGAGGAGAGAGAAACCATAAATAAAAAAGGAAGAAATAATGATGAGAGAGAGGGAAATCATGTGAGAGATAGGAACATAAAAGGGCAGTAGAAAGTGCAGGAGAGAAAGTGATTCAGATGATCCATTTCCTAATGTTTCTATTCCATTATTTGAAAAGTGAACGGAACGAAACAACTAAAAAATTAATTCCATTTTTACCCTTATTTTATAAACGATATTATTATGTAAAATGTATTATTACCAAAAGTTTATCTCCATTAACAATTCATCCATCCATTTCTAACCTTCAAGAACCATTTATTTGTAAAAAAGACAAAATATAGCAATGTGAGTGTTAAGAATAAGGGTTAAATAAGTTTTTTGTCTCTATAAATATAACATATTTTGATTTTAGTCCTTATAAAATAAAGGTTTAGTTTTTCACCCCTGTAATATATGTCATTTTCGGTTTTCACCCTTGTAAAAATTTTGGTTTGATTTGCATCCTTGTAAAAAAAAAAATCGGTTTTCACCCCTCCTCCCTCCAACTAACCAAATCAGCTTATGTGACGCTGACATGGATTTTTTTTATTATTTCTTTTTTTTCACTTGCCACGTGTATAATTCATTTTTTTAAAAAAAATCAATTAAAATTTGAGAAATTTCATTTTTATTATTAAAATATCTGAAATTTAATTTTTAAAAATTAATAAAAATCCAAAAAATATTTTACAAAATTTGAAAATTAACTTTTTTAAATAAAAATTTCAGGAAATAATTTTTTTTTTAATATTCAGGAAAAAAATTTATTCCCAAAATTTTTATTTTCTGTATAAAAAATATATTTTAAAAATTTATATTAAAACTTTTTCCAGAATTTTTTTTTATGTTAAAATTCCTGAATTAAAATTAGAAAATTCCAGAACTTTTGAAAAAAAATCTGACCTTTTTTAAAATTTTGAAATTTTTTTTTTTATTTTCAAAATTAAATTTCAGAATTTTTTTATTTCAAAAAAATACTGATTATATTTCTTGATTTTTTAAATTTTGAAAAAGACTATATTTTTTTTCAAAAATATAGGAAATTTTTTTATATTAATTTCGAAAAAACTATATTTTTTTCTGGAACTTTTTAATTTTAAAATTATCGTTTTTTAATATAAAAAAATTCTGGAAATAGTTTAAATATAAAATCTTAATTTTTCCAGGATTTTTTTATATTAAATTTTAATTTTAATATAAAAAATTTTTTAGAAAAAATTATTATTTTTTAATATATAGTTTTTTATACAAAAAAATTGGGAATAATTTTTTTAAGAATATTAAAAAAAAAAATCCTGAATATTCCATATTTTTAAAAAATTACAAAATTTTCCAGAAATTTTTTTAAAAAATTATTTCCTGAATTTTGACAATTTTTTATTTTAAAAAATTAATTTTCAAATTTTTTAAAATATTTTTTAATTTTAAATTAGTATAAATGAATCTTTTATATATTTTTTGGAATTTTATTAATTTTTAAAATTAAATTTCAGATATTTTAATAGTAAAAATAAAATTTCTCAAATTTTAATTGATTTTTTTAAAAAAATGAATTATACATGTGGCAAGTGAAAAAAAAAGAAATAATAAAATAAAAATCCATGTCAACGTCACATAAGCTGATTTGGTGAGTTGGAGAGAGGAGGGGTGAAAACCGAAAAAAAAAAAAAAAATTTACAAGGATGCAAATCAAACCGAAATTTTTACAGGGGTGAAAATCGGAAATGACATATATTACAGGGGTGAAAAACACTATTAACCCTAAAATTAAACGAGATGTTTTCATCCTCGCAACCACTACAAGAAAAAAGGCGTTTTGCAACTTTTAAAATGACTGATTGTGACTGTTAGAAGGGTCACAAATGTACATTTGCGACTCTTCCCCAACAGGCCCTGATGTTGGGGTCGCAACTGTCTTTTGCAACATTTCAAAGAACGATTGTACCAAATGTCGCAAAGCTATTGTGACAGTTCCTAACAGTCGCAAAGTAGGTGCTTTAATTTAATATAAACAGGCTTGCGACCTCTCACAATAGTCGCAAATGTTTAGTTTATATAAAAAAAAAAAAAATTAAATGGGGCAGTTTTTGTCACCAATTTAAATAAATACTTAAAATACAGAAATATATAACTAAAAATATCAAAATCTCATTCATATAATTCTTTCGAGAGTAACCATGAAAACAATAGACAAAGTACATAGTTTAAACATTGAAAAACCAATACACTAGTGGGTGGACATTCAAAACAATATTCCCAAAAATTAGATTAAATAATATTCCCAAAACTTTATACAGATGAAGAAAAAACTTTTATACAGATGAAGTTAATAATAGTCTACAGAAAATTGAGTCACATAATGTTATTTGATAGATCAATAGCTTCTTCCTCAGTGCTTATTTTTTTTACACAAGGTCCAAATACTTCTTTCCAAATTTGCATGGAAGTAATCACATCAGTTATGAAGTTATGAAGACGGGTTGAACATAGAATCCTTTCTTTACATTCTGCCATTGCATTTGCAAACATAATCAAATATAATGGAAACTGCAGAAATACATAACTGAACATACTTGCACAGAAAGCATAATCATATACCTCTGGTTGACACCCACTAGTCAAAATGGTTGCACCCTCTTAGCATTTGAGACAAACTTCAATATTTTTCATACCGAACCATAATGTGAATATTGAATATTAGATATCGTATAATCGTTGTTCCAGACAAATATGCTTAGTATCACTAAAATGTTTTCAATTACCTTGTGAAAGGTGCACTTAGCTCTTTCTTTTGACAAGATAATTGTGATCATTGAAACATGATGAGTAGTCTCCAAACTGAGCAGTAAAACAAAAAACCAAAACAATCAAACCCATGCACACTTAGATTATTTGACAAGGTAGCATTGAGGAAACAACAAGCTTAATCAATGTTTCTTTGAACATACATGGTTCTAACAATCTCTGTTTTTTTTTTTTTTTTTTTTTTTTATGATGACAAACACTAGTAATTTTAGGGTAATTTGAAGACAAACAAAAGGTGAAAACTGAAAATAAAACTAAGAATATGTATACCCCCTGATTATAATACTCAACATGCAAATGTAATGCACGACTGAATGAACTCTATTGATGATTCACAATTTCTTTTGTTTTTAAGCCTTTGGATTGATGTTCTCCTTAAGGTGTTAAGTCTAAGTTGAACAATCCTTATAACCAAGGATGTTAAGCCTTTTGAAAACAAAGATGAGTATCAAATAATGCAAATGATGTTCTTCTTAGTTGGTTAAGACTAAGTCGACCATTCTTTGCTTTCAAGGGTGTACAACTTTTAAAACAAAGATGAATGGAGATGCAAATGCGAATGAATGAAGATGTACGAAGATATATATGAAAGTAAAATATATGCAAATGCAAAATACATAAAAATTTAAATGAAAAAATATAGACTTAAGGACTAAGATCTTAAGAGAAATATATTTTTTCACCTAGAATTAGTACCTAAACTAATCTTAACCTAGGTATTATGCTGTATATTAGTACCTAAACTAATCTTAACCTAGATATTATGTTGTATCTTAGGAAGAAACTATTTTCCCCCATACAAATTAGCTTTGTCCGATAGAGCTACCTCTAATATAATCTTAATCTAGAGACCAAATCTCTAACCTAATTCTAACCTAGAGAGCCAATCCTAACCTAGAGGCTAAAATCTAAATAGGAGATATTCTCCCCCTAAATCCAATTCTAATATACTACACTCTATACTAATGTACTCTAAACTAATAGTACTAAGATTACTTTCTCTCACTTTGTAAAAAAAATTAACAAGGTAAAGAAAAAAGAGAGAAAAAAAAAGATAAAGAAAGTTATACCAAAATAAAGGGAAAAAATTATACAAAAGAAAGGAAAATAATAAGATAAGGGAAAACAACATTATCATGTGAAGGAAACAAACTAAGAGAGAAAAATAAGATTGACACAGAAATAAAGATACCAAATTTAAAGTAAGCCAAAAAAAAAAAAATACTATACTAGATAAAACTAGGACTTAAGACATAAGTAGGAAGGTAGCTATCTAAAAGTTGGTTATGTTTTGAGACCAGGAACGGATCCAGGAATTTTAGAAAGTAGGGTCAAGATCGTTTATCATAAATATTTATACCAAAATTTATAAAACCATAACTATTAAAATGATGAAGTCATTATCATTAATAAAATGATGAAGTCATTACCATTAAAAAGCAAACCAGTGAAATTACAAAAAGTTATATTGTTTGTAGTAGATAGTAACAACTAGAAAGCAAAGAGTTTATAATAGTTTATATTGTATAAAGTAAAAGTAGTGTTACTATTTTTAACAAATATAATATAATAGTTTATATTGTTTGTCTCAAGTGTATAAATTAAGTCATGCGTGAGCAACCTAAAAAATTAAAGTGGGGTTTTCTTAAACAAAAAAGGGTCAAACATATAAAAATATGATATTATTGGTTAAAATTTTGACAAAGAGTGGGGTCAGCTCACCCCAAAAGCCTCTACTTGCATCCGTGCATGTTTGAGACGGTAGAATAAGTAGGCGCTATGTTGGTATCTGAGACAAGGTGGTTTCTAATATGTCTTAGAAGGTTGTTATTATGATCTTCGGGTCATTATGAGATGATATTTCTCCTGATCTGTTGGACGAGGTTGGACCGTGTGCCGCACCATGTGGCCTGACGAGGTTGTTACCTCGATGGACCTTGACTTGATCCTTTTATAGGGCCTTATTTCCATATTCTTGATGAGTTTTGTTCTCTGACGACACAAAGTGTAATTGGTTCGGACCTTCTAGGTCTGTTCAATTACAGGTATCAAAGAAGAGATGATTGAACGATGCCATGTTTGAATTGCGTACATGGGGCAATATAAGTTTTCTATAAAAGAATAAAGTTTTGTAATAATCCTTTGCAATATAGTGTATTTTTTTATTTAATTTTACTTTTTAACTAAATCAGAAATGCAGAGGTGGGTTCTTCTTCAACTAGAAAATGATCAAATTTAATGTTAATTTCAATTAAGTTAATGTTTCAAGAATTTCGACTAAGTTTTATACCAGAGCAACAATTAAAATTTTAAAAAATTAAGTTTGTAAAAGAAAATCGTTATTTTTAATTAATTACTAATTTATCAAATGTTAATGTAAAGTTAAAAATGTTATCACACAAAATTATTTTTCTATCATAAAATCATTTACCACGTAGTAAACCATAATAAAATTTTTTTTGGCACTTTTTCTAAAGTCAATGCTATTAAGTAATATTTAGGATCAAATTCAGGGATCTGCATAATTCATACAAGAACCTTTTATACAATTTAATGATCTAACGATTTAGTACACTTGTTGAAATAGCTAGCATGAACAATTAAATTCTTACTCCATGGGGATAATGTCTCCATAAGTTAAGTTTAAATACTACATCTACTTGCTCCAAATCATGGGTGAGGTGATTTTTCTCATGTATCTTCCACTAGCTCATTGCACAATCAACTAACTTACCATCTTACATCAAAACATCTCTCAAAGCTTATTTAGAAGCCCCACAATATAATAAACCAAAAAATGATTAGTTGGATCTTGAATGATCAACCCTTGCCTTTGTGGTTTATTTCTCCTTCAGCATTTGAAAACATATACTACACATTTTGTATTCCACACTAGAACTTGATCCTTCCTCATCAAACAAGTTAAGATAACATGGTCTTATAGAGTCCTTCAATGAATCTCCAACAATAAACCCTTCAAACTTAAGAAACTTTTGATTTTTGTAACAAATCTTTGGTGTCTTCCATTGATAAAAAGTTTCTCCTTCAACATATCGACTATGATTCCTCCTTTTAAAATCACATGTTCGAGAAAACTCATCTCTTCGAACAATAGTTTGCACTTCAATAATCATTGAATAGAGAAAGCAACAAATTATCGAGATTACGGTCTGAAGACAGTGTTCATATAATCATATTGTTCATTAATATTGTAGATGCATTTATTACATCAAATAATATTACAGGATACGCACGGGACCATACTGAATTCTGAAAGAGGTATTTTATCAATATCACTTGCTCTTATCTTATGATATACTAAATTCAAATTAAATTTTGAGAACAAATATGTTCGTTATATTATACTAGCAATCAGACGGGGCACTTTGTACTTGTTTGTCCGTTCTTTTTCTTTTTATTATGATAATAAGTATAAATTACAAACTTTTCTATAAAAAAAAACTATAAATTCCAGACAATACTTTTATGAAATTTTAGTTTTGATTAAACTCATAGGTATAAATATTTTAGACATTCATATTGTAACAAACAATATTTATCTTTTTCAATGACACCGACAATATAAAAAAATATAAATCCTTATCATTTTTAATAGAAAATATAAGTCCTTAATAATACCAACAATGTAGAATTCTTATAGACAAATTTATTTAAGGGTATAATTGAAAGTGAAAAAGTCACTCAATTATATATAGTATAGATTCAATTTTAATATTTTTTCGTATCTTTCTCAATTATTTATTGACAATATCTAATTATTTGTGAAAAAAATACCTAATTATTTGTTTTTCCAACAAACGATGCATACATACTAGAATGTAATTGCTTCCAATAAAAGAGCCGTGAAATCTTATCAAAAGAAATGAAAAATAAACACGCAGTGAAATAAATAAAACTATTTAAAAAATTTACATATTAATTGTACGTATAAAAACTAGTCAAAATAATTGTGTATATTAGAATTACTCCTTATGCCAAATTATACATTTTTAATTGAAGAAGTCCACAATATATATTAGTCGACCATAATAATAAGAATCATTATCTTGACCAAAAAAATAAATAAATGACAATCATTATTTTTTTTGAAAGGAAAGGAAATAAGAATCATTATTATTATCCAACAATAAGTAACGACTGTTTAAGAAAAAATTATAAGTTAACATAAAAAGAAATTGACAGTAATAAAAAGAATTGTGAACAGATATCTCCATTCGTCCTCTCAAAAAAATATATTTCCATTCGTTACTTTTGGAAAAGAAATTATTTTTATTTATTTGTCATTTTATATAGAGGCATTCCTTAAAAACCAAACGACACTATAACATTAATTGGATTTCAGCTTTTAGCATTATTAATATCCTCATTCTCTAGCTAGTAACATACACGAGAAAGAAAAAAACATACACACACGATTTTCAACAATCTTGTTATGGGAGTTAACATTGACTGGTTTAGTTTGTTGCATGATTCATTGCTATCAGTCATTGTCTCCTCTCTCCCTTTTAAAGATGCTGTGAGAACTTCAACCCTTTCTAAAGATTGGAAGAAGGTATGCAAATTAACAAGAAACATAGAGTTCAATGAACTCTTCTTTGTTAAATTTGATCAACCTCCTGAAATTGTTCATGCTCAGAGAATGGCATTTTTGGAGTTCATGAAAAAATGGATAGAAAATCATGGAGAAAATGTCATTGACAAATTCTCTTTAACAATGTCAGCTCCTAAAGTATTTAGTGAGGACATTGATCGATGTATTACATTCGCTATAAGAAATGGAGTGAAAGATTTGGAATTAGATTTCACCTCACCAACATGGATCAAAGATAAGTTTTATTATAATAATTTTGTGGCTTCCGTTGATTTGAATAGTTATGTTTATGAGTATAGTGGACTTGAATCTTTGAAATTGTACTCATGTGATTTTTCTGCTAGTGAAATGGTTAATTTTCATTCACTCAAAGAAATTTCTTTGGGTTTTATGAGAGTAAGTATATGTGCTATTCAGGCACTTTTAACCAATTGTGAAATGTTGGAGAGTTTAAATTTTAATATGTGCTGGAGTTTGGATGAAGATTTTATTCTGAAGGGAGAATATTTGGGGTTGAAAAAATTGGTTATCAATAAGTGTCATTTTAAGTCGAGTACTTTCAGAATTAATGCCCCAAATTTAAAGGTTTTCGATTATCACGGGTCACTTTTTGATATTGATATTCAATCACCTGCATTGGATGAGGTTAATCTTGAATTTTCCCTTGAGCATGGATGTCAAGGACATGGTTCTTACTATCTTCACAAATTATTGAAAGATCTCCCTTCACCTAGAGTAATGACCGTTTGTAGTTATTGGCTTCAGGTACTTTGCTTTATTCTTAAGTTCTATTATTATTTAATTTTTTGGTGCAAATTAGTTCAATTAATTGTTATGTATATTTGTTTTCCTTAACTTAAGAATTGTCTTTAAGTCTAGTCATGTAAGACTGACTCTTTAATATGACCAGGTTCGACTTGAATTGTATTTGAATATAGAACACAAAAAAGCTTATGTTAATAGTTAAATAGTTAGTTTAACTTTGTAAATGATAAATTATTTTTTTAGGATAAATGATAATTTTTTTATTATCTTTATTAACGGTTTGTGTATGATATGAAAAGAAAATTTCTATTCGAGGATCAAAACGTACGCGTCGTAACATGAAGGTGAAACATTTAATAATGAAGACCTCTTTGCATCAGTTTGAGTTTGAGGGAATCACATTCATGCTAAACAGCTGTCCTAATCTAGAGCATCTCACAATTGAAATTGTTGAGAAAAAATATATGAATGTAAGTGTTACAAAAATTTAATTACTTTTAAATGATTTAATGTATATGTTATATAGATTTAACCTTTTTTAGAGGGTATATATTATAAGAATTTAATTTTTATACATTAATGTCGGCATAAACTATTTTCTACATGTATCTGATTATATTTCTAACATATAGATGTTTCAGATATGAGAAATTACCATGATAAAGTGATATCATAGTTTAATTTAATTAATTGAATATATGTGCATAAAAAAGTTACATTGTTTAATTTTTGGGAATTTTTTTTGTTTACATAGTCAAAATATAGAAATTAACTTGGGTTTATCATTTGATTTTCATTTTGACAAGTCATTGTAATTTTTTTTTCTATATATTGTAAAAAATGACAAGAGGAATTTTATCATCACATTCTTTAACATACATTCAAACACACTCAGTTTTATAGGTTAGAATTCATACGAGTTCCACTAAATTATTCATCACAACAATTTATTTATCAGACTCTCAAGGTAGATAAAATAAAAATCAAACATTTTTTTTTTAATAATTTAAAGGTTATGATTGATTGACAGTTTTTTTTTTTTAACTAGTTGGATATCAATTAAATTCTATATTTCATCTGCCTTTTAAAAAAAATTAAGACATTGGACTTTATTGTTGTTTATAATGCAGATGTTTGAACCAGTGTTCCCTATCATCCCAGAAAAATATTGGATTGATACTATAAAAGCTTACAAATGTGTGAAATCACATCTAAAGAAGGTCGAGATTAAGAACTTCAAGGGAACTAAAAATGAGCTTAGTGTGATTACTTACTTCCTCCTTCGTGGGGAGACCTTAAGAAAGATGAGTATCAATTTACTTAAAGCTGACGTGAAAGGAGAGGTTGGCTCGAATGATTCTGCCCGTCGTGAAGCAGCTAGATCTTTGCTCACAATTCCAAAAGCTTCAACTAATTTGGAGTTATTGATATGTTAATGAACCTTTGAAAGTATTGTATTTGTTTGAAACAAGGTTTTATTTTATTTTTTCCATTACATTTGCTTAATTGCTAAGACTTTGGTTTTTTAGTTGGACTTTACTTCTGTAAGACTTTTATTTGGAATTGATTTTAGTGTTTTATCAATAATACTAATGACCCTTCAATTTGATTTTTACTAAGATTTATTTATGTGTTCGTATTTATATTTTTATATAAGAAAAATTATAGTAAAGGGCCAACATTGCATTGGTTTGAGTGTAACAAGCTTGAACCTCTTAAGAAAAGTCTTAAGTTCGAACGATACGGATAGAAAAAATGTGGTTTGGAGAGTAGGCCTCGTTAAAGGTGGCCGCTTCACATCAACAACTTGGTTACTAAGATCAACTTGTATCATTAGATCTTGAAAATTTCTCTTCTCCCAACAAAAAACGACTACTCTCATACAAACTAACTAAAATATCCACCGCGTGAGTTAACTCACGCTCGGTAGGCTGAAATATAACCTACATGAGTTGACTAACGTTGAAGTTATAACCTACATGAGTTAACTCACGTTGATTATATTTATGATTTTCTAAATAAGCTTTGAGAGATGTTTTGATGTAAGATGGTAAGTTAGTTGATTATGCAATGAGCTAGTGGAAGATACATGAGAAAAATCACCTCACCCATGATTTGGAGCTAGTAGATATAGTATTTATGGAGAAATCCCTATGGAGTAAGAATTTAATTGTCCACGCTAGATATTTCAACAAATGTACTAAATCGTTAGATCATTAAATTGTATAAAAGGTTCTTGTATGAATTATGCAAGATCCCTGAATTTGATCCTAAATATTACTTAATAGCATTGACTTTGGGAAAAGTGCTAAATATTTTTTATTATTTTGGTTACTACGTGGTAAATGATTTTATGATAGAAAAATAATTTTGTGTGATAACATTTTTAACTTTAGAGTAACATTTCATAATTTACTAATTAATTAAAAATAATGTTTTTCTATTACAAAATTTTTTTAAAATTTTTTCATTGTTGCTCCGAAATAAAACTTAGTCGAAATTCTTAAAACATTAAATTAATTGAAACTAGAGTTAAATTTGATCATTTTATAGTGGAAGATGAACCTACCTTTGCATCTCTCATTGAGTTAAAAAGTAAAAGTAAATAAAAAAATACACTGTATCGCAAAAGAAAAAATACAATGTATCGGAAAAGATTATTACAAAACTTTATTCTTTTATAGAGAACTCATATTATCCCCTGTATGCACTTCAAATAGGGTATCATTCAATCATCTTTTCTTTGGTAACTGTAATTGAACAGACCTAGAAGGTCCGAACCAATTACACTTTGTGTTGTGAGAGAACAAAGCTCATTTAGAATATGGAAATAAGGCCTTACAAAGAGATCAAATCAAGGTTCATCGAGGTAACCACGTCGTTAGGCCACATGGTGCGGCAATCCAACCTCGTGCAACACCTCAGAAGAAATATCATCACATAATGACCCGAAGATCAGAATAACAACCTTATATGACATATTAGGAACCACCTCGTCTGAGATACCAACATAGCACCTTCTTTATCCACTGCCTCGAAACAAAACCAACTTTTAAATAGCTACCTTTCTACTTATGTCTTAAGTCCTAGTTTTATCTAGTATAGTATTTTGATTTTTTTTTTGTGTGGCTTACTTTAAATTTAGTATCTTTATTTTTGTGTCTTCTTATTTTTCTCTCTTAGTTTGTTTCCTTCACATAATAATGTTGCTTTCCCTTATCTTATTATTTTTCTTTCTTTTGTATCACTTTTTCCCTTTATTTTGGTATAACTTTCTTTATCTTTTTTTCTTTTTTTTTTTTATCTTTTTTTTTTAATTTTATCTAGTACAGTATTTTGGTTTTTTTTTTAGTCAAGATAAGAGTACTATTTAGACGACCTTTCTTTAATCTTCTCATGGTTGCAATGTGGCAAAGCTTTGGAAAAAAATCGTAAAACAAAAAAAAACAAATTGGAAAAAATATAGAAAAAAATGGCATGCTTGCCATTTTATACATAGAACACAAATAATAATAAACAAAATCAATATGGCATGCTCGCCATTTTAAACAAAGAGCACCAAAAAAATATATACTAAAATGGCTAGATTGCCATTTAAAATAAAGAACAAAAACAAAAAAATTATGCTTGCCAACTAAAATGTAAAGCAGCACATAAGTTCAGTAAAAAACCTGAAGGATGTTGAAAAAATGATCATGCTCACCAACTTAAATAAAGAATAGTGGCAGATATATCATTTTTTTTTGTGATAGGGGCAAAAAACATACTAAAAAGAACATCATTTGCATTATTTCATACTCATCCTTGTTTTAAAAAGGCTTAACATCCTTGGTTATAAGGATTGGTCAACTTAGACTTAACACCGTAAGGAGAACATCAACCCAAACGCTTAAAAACTGGTTATAAGGATTGTTCAACTTATACTTAACACCGTAAGGAGAACATCAATCCAAACACTTAAAAACCAATGAAATTGTGAATCATAGTAGAGTTTATTCAATTGTGCATTACATTCGCATATAGAGTATTATAATCAGGGGTATACATATTCTTAGTTTTATTTTCAGTTTTCACCTTTTGTTTGTCTTGAAATTTCCCTAAAATTATTAGTGATTGTCATCATCAGAAAGAAAGAGATTGTTAGAACCATGTATGTTCATAGAACAATATCTTTGTATTATGTTTTGATAATAACAAGACTAATAATAAACAATTTTTCTATTAATTGTGTCCATGAGCATGCATGATCGTATAAGATTAATAGTATCTTTCCTTGAACAATATTCAGGAGGACCAGATGCTACACCAATCATAGTAAGGATTATGCCCGAAAGACGATCCTAGAAAATTTCAACCTTTCTTTCCCAACATTTCAAAATTAAAACCATGAAGGGTTATGTTAACCGGTGTCCGGTGTCCTCGGAGTACGGGTTAAGGAAATTAAAAAAAGGAAATTTTAAAGTGAAAATAACATTTTTTATGTTTTTAAAGAGTTAACAACACAAGTTCCAATATAATACTTTCTACATTTGATTCCTTAATCAGTACCCCGAAAACACCGGTTAACATTTCCCAACCATAAATATGTGGAAAACCCTTAACTCCCCACTCATTTCTCATGTAAGACTCTCCTAACTCATCCACCAAATACCACTTCGACCTTCACCTTTCATACCTCACCTAAAGGAATTTATAATTTTTTTTCAATATTTCTTCCTCAATAGAATTAGGTAAAAGAAAAACACTCATACAATAGGAAATAATAGCTTGCGCGACTAATTTAATCAACGATGCCTTTCTCGCCTGAGACAACATCTTACTAATCCAACACAAAATATGTCTCCACAGTACTCAATCATTATTGTAATTAAAGATCAATTTTTTACCCCTACCTATCATAGATAGGAGCCCAAGATACTTGTCAGTGTCTATACACTTTGTGACTTGTAAAATATTGGATAGGGTATTTTTCAAGCCAGGTGCAACATTTCTACTAAAGAAAATCTCATATTTTTTGTATACTAATCATTTTTTAGAAGCATATACATAAGTATCTAAGATTTTTTTTTGTCAAATCTGTCTCCTTTTTATTTGCTCTAAAAAAATAGGAAACTATCATATGCAAATAGAAGGTTGCTAATAGTGAAAACTCTTCTACAAACATTCATGACCCATGGAGAATGTGATTATTTTTTTTTTTATGCCTGTTTGATTAGGGCCATCAACCATCATTCCCTATGCACATAGGATAAATAAATAAGATGATAAGAGGTTACCCTGCCTTAATCCTCTTTTCATATGACCCACTCTATTCTAATTACCCATCTCCATAAAATTGGAGGCTCGGCTCATAAAAAAATTGGTTCCTAATAAAATAAAATTATTTTTTTAAAAAAAAAACTCTTATTTAATTGAAAATAATTAACATCCGTAAACATAAAAAATAATCATGTAACTACAAAAAAAAAAATCATATTCTAATAAATAATATAAAAATACAACTTCAAACAAATATCTTTATTAATATTTTAGGTTGTTATTTTCCTTAGTTAGTACAAAGGCAATAAAAAAAGTTTATAATATTTTTTAGAAAATAATATAATGTTTGTTGTTAGAACTTTGCTATTTTACACAACAAGTAAGAAAAAGAAATTAAAAGAATAGTTCTAACAAAAAAAAAGAAGAAGAAAATAGTATATTATGTTTTCATCAAGAAGAAAAGAAATTAATCTAGGAAGACAAGCTGGAATCCGGAGGGAATTGAACCATGACTTTGGAAATTCCAAAACCAGAAGCTGCCGCTAGGTCGCATCTGTGGAAATGATAAAATTTGCCAAAGTAAGTAACAATTATCATTAGTTTATGTCTAAGTCTAATCAATAATGGAATGGTTAAAATAGGTCAAGCCAATAAAGTTAGGGTTAATAATCATTGTGACCTAAATCAGTTTATGAACATTCATAAACACATAAAATGCATTAAAAACGATATTAACCGAATAAAATAGTAAAGTAATCAATTGAAACTCATAGAATCATTTAAAGTTACATAATTAAACAATTAAAGGGAAGATCCTATTTCATGACCTAACCTAGAAAGGATTAACTACTCATAGCTTCTAAACATATACAATTAGATATGAATAAAAAGCATGAGAAAACGATCACAAGATTAGGATTCATTGGCTCATGAATGGCTCTGGTCGCTCCAATCCTTTCAAATTCGCATTCATGCCTTCGTCTACTCGTCAAAAGGTGTTTTTGGGTTGTACGCATTAGATTACCTAAATATTAGGGAAAGTTGGCTCACGATGCGAGAGCCACATAATTGATCCCCTTGGTTTGTCGTTGTATTCTCACAAAGTGAGCTCATAGCCTGCAATGTGAGATAGAAAGTGGCCAACACCATGACTAAGTACCCCTACATGATTTCCTGTTATCAACATGATCATTGATTTCAATGATATTAGCATTTAGGGTCGCTTGGCCTTTCCAACCTTTGGTCTTGCACTTGAAATGATGAATAATTTATGAGGCAATAACTACATTGTCAATAATGGATCTTCCTGCAACAAACCCAGATTTCTCAACTGAGATACATTTATTCAAACTTTTTGTAATTTGTTAGATAATGTCTTGGATAGTATTTTATACACACCAGACTATAAAGAGCTATTGGCCTAATATTTCATGGTCTTAGGTTGATCAAATTTTGGAAACAAAATAATATTTGTATCACCAATAAGAACATGAGGAAAGTTACCTTCTTCAAGCCACTGCCTACATGCCACAGTCACTTTCCCACCACAAAGAGACCAAAACCTTTTGTAAAATGCGGGATTCAAGACATTCATACCAAGACTAATTATATAGTGCATTTGAAAAGCAGCTTCACATAATTCTTCATCTTGAAAAGGAGCAATAAGAACCAGATTGTCCTCAAGCTATAAACACGACTGAATTGCTTGTAGAACTGAGTCTTGATCCCAATTTGCGGCTGTAAATAATTTTTCAATGTATTCCATACCTAGCTCGCAAAGGACCTTCATGATAATTCACCTCCATATTCTTACCATTCATCAATTTCGTGACCATATTCCTAATTTGTTTTCTAGATGTAGCAACAACATGAAAAAAAACTTCGATCTTTAAAAAAGAAGAAGCATGAAAAAGCATAGAATTCATATCACCTTCCCCTCGTCCAGAAAGCTTTGGCACGTTGTATCCAAAACGTTTCCTCTTGAATTTTACCTTATCTTACTAATATTATAGTTTTCCAATAGTTTTTATTCTAATATTTTTAATATAATTTTTTTGTGAGGGTGTCACCTTTTGTTTTTTCCCTAAAAAAAACCTTATGTTATTTTTACATGTTAATTTGTATGCTTTTTTCATCTTTGTAACTTTATATTTTATTTTAGCTAATTAATTATTTTATTTAATTACTTCATGTTATATTTTTCAATTTAATTTTTTATTTTTCTTTATAATTTTTTATGGGTCCCCTAATTTGGTCCTTTTGGTTAAGGGTCCGGCCATGGACCTCTCCAATATACTGGCTATAGCCTGTTCAATTTATTCAGCTTTTATTTACTCCCTCCGTCCCGGATTAACTGAGCCATTTGCTCATTTCACATATATTAAGACAAATGTATAAATAAAGAAGAGAGAAAAGTGATTTTAAGTGTTCTCGTTAAGTATTGGTGCATTAATATTAGAAATGATGAAAATAATATTAATTAGAGTTATAAAGGGAAAAAAGTAATTAATATTGTATTGAAAAGTGAAATGGCTCAGTTATTTTATGACACTTTTTTTTAGAAAATGGCTCAGTTATTATGAGACGGAGGGAGTATTTATTTTCTGCTTCCTTCCTTCTTCTATCATCTCGATGAAATCACAGGTCCAACTGGTACTACTTTTCTAGTTTTGATAAACATGTTTTTTTTTTTGGGTACAAGATAAACATGTTTATTTGTTTAATAACTATTAATTATTATTTAACAATATAAACTATTAATTCAGTTTTTTGCATTTTTTAAGTTCTAATTCTGGTTCGATTCACAACTACTGAAAATTTGTAAATAAAAAAAAGTGATGTAGTATCTTCCATTCTTAAATCAACATGCTAGAGATTGTTTCAACCATGTCAAAAACAAAAACCTAAACTCACTTTGGTAATCAAGCTTTTCTTATTTTTTGAATAAATAGACTTTTGACCCGTACGACACACGGGTATTCTCGACTATAATAGAGACCAATAAATAATCTTTAACCCGTAAGATCGTGAGTCGATCAATAAACGCAAATTAGATTATTGGAGATACAAATATTACAATCAAATGATAATAAAATAAATTATAAAGCAAAAAGATAAAAAGAGTACAAAATTATATTGTTGCACGGGTCAATTTTATTTATTACTTTTATAGTTAAACATAAAAAATTAATGCAGTTCATGGTTCCTAACAAATTATTTAGGGTAGCCAAGTTTGCATGAAAATTAGGGTATTATGTTTGTACACGTATTAAATAAGTGTACAACAACTTGTCAAAAAAATCTACATAAACAATAGGTTAAGTGTTGCAGATCTAACAAAAAAATCTACATAAATAATAAGAATTGGCTTGGGACCTGGGAGTGTGCTCCTCCTCAAGGTCTCATGTTCGATTCTCTCTGGTGCCAATTTGAGGGGGTTAGTTTAGCTTCTTCAAAAATATTCATGGTTATTAGAGAGAGAAATGAAAAATTTAGGGTCAAAATTTTAGGATAGAGTTGTTGCAAAGGGATTAGTGGAGAAAAAAAATTAGGTTAAGACTTAATAAAAAATTAATAAATAAGGATAAGAATACCCACCAAAGCTTTAAACTTGAAAAAAAAAATGCGGCGGAAATAGTGCTACAACCTACAAGTATTGGATCTACAAATCTTCACCAAAAATGATTCCTCATAACAGTGATGACCAAAACTTCAATCCCCTAACTAAGCAATTAAGAATGTGTGGTTTGGAGAAAGGGATAGAGACAACAGTGAAAGGAATACAAGAAAAGGGGATACCTTTTCATTTTAATTTTTATCTATAAATAAATCAGCCGGTCGGTTACATTACTTAGTGTGACAGGTAGAAATTAAAGGTCCATGACTGAACCTTTTTCCAGAGGGTGTATATTAGGGGTTTCCATTTTTTATCTAATGAATAATATTGCATTACACAATCCTTAAAAAAAAAATTGCAAAAATTATTGCATTACACTAGTTGTCAATATAAAAAGACAAATAGAGATGTAAGTCAGTATTTTTTTTTTAACTAATAATAATAACATTTTTTTAAAAGAAGTAATAATAATAACATTAATTTCCCCAAAAATATATAAATAAATAATAATCATAAATCAAAGTAAACCAAGTCATTAATTTAAGTGTTTAATGAACTCAACAAAAGTACAACCTAACTCACTTATTATCACATACCTTCGCCAAGAATTTAACAAAAACGTAAATATAAAAAATGCAGTAACTAATCAAAATACATCGTAGTTGGGAGTTGAAACCCTAGTTGGATGGTGCAGGTCATGTCTGTCTGTCAGTTCCCTTTGAAACCGCTTACTGAAAATGCAATACACATTCTCCAATTCTAAACGCCAACCCCTTCCTCTAAATAGGTAATCTTGTTTTCTTTTCCAAATCTCGTACATCAAATTGTACTATTATTCTCCTTCCATTAGGAGATCTCTCTCTCTCTCTCTCTCTCTCCAGATCTTTATGCACCAACCAATATATAAACCCTTAACCCTTAAAGTTTCTTTGTTAGATTTGAATTAAATTTTGGACTCATAGGGTTAGGGTTCCTCTACCTTACCTTTTTAGCTGTAATAACTTCCTCCTTACGTGTTAATCACGGAGAGATCTGATGAAACCAGTCGTTGCTTGCCGGTGGAGCATCATCAGGATTCACAACCTTTTGAGGGGTTTAATTGATTAGTTTTCATTAGCCCTTTGATGAGATGTGAATCCTGATGATGCTGCTGCTGCAATTAATGACTAACACTGCCATCAGTTTCTTGATCTGAAGGATCGATATCCAGTACACTATGCTAGGTTGGAGCAAAATATTGGTAATCTAGTAATTATGCTAATTTTTATGTTATATTATTTATTTTTTTCATAGTATATATAAGAACTTGCAATGTTTTATTAAACCATGATTGTGGTAACAAAAATATTGTAGAAAATTGTGATAAAATACAATCTCAATCATGGTTGCACTGGGATCATTAGATCCATAAAAAACTTTGATAATTTGATTAATTTGCTTCTCAGACCGTGCTTGCGTGCGGACATTTTTGTTAAAACATTTTGCACATGGTCTAGTAATCAAATCATTTTTTTGCAATACCTTCATTATCTATTTTAATTTAGTGGTAACAAGATTTAAATAAACCTAGACATTGTATTCATGGAGATAGTTGGTGACTAATCATAAAGTGAAGCACAACCATGATATGAATGTTCTCTAGTTAGTATACCTGATGTCAATTTCCTATCTGTAATCCCTAATCTTGTTGCATTTTGAGTTGTAATATTCAGTAATGATGGAGTTTGATCATTTCACTCGTTGCATATGTGTCTGAAAGAAGACACACCCTGTGAAGCTATTCAGGTATGTCTGTACCATGGTGAAACTTTTGTGTACTGAATAAATCATTCAATGCTTTAATTTACTTCTTAGATATTTGAGTTGGGGTCACATTATTATTTCTCCTTTATCTTTTTTCTTTATATATACCTCTTTTTTCTCCATTATTATTTAGATCTTCATTTTATTCTTGAGTGAACAAAATCTTTTACTATCAGATCCATTTGGACATGACCCGTTTTAACTTTGACATATATCGATGTTTGAACTCTGATCACAACTTCCAAATTAACAATTTCGACATTTTTGTTATTTGAGCTAGGACTTGTACATAGAGTTATAGTTGTTTTTTTATTATTTGTGTAATTTAGGAAACCGTTTATAGCTAATTAGTAATAAAAAAAATGAATTCACTAGGACTCTCTCATAAGTCATAATTCATAAACATCTCAATTTACCAATGACTACACCTTTTACAACTTAGGACCCGTTTGCAATGACTTATTGTTGAGATTATGTAAAATTGTTTATGTAAATAAATAAGATTTTTTTTATTACATTATAAATAAACTTTTATGTCAATTCATAAGTTTTTACTACCGAAAATGTATTTTCATAAACTGATTTTTTATAAACTATCTTGAGAAACTTTTGAATAACACATAATTTATTTATTTGTATAAGCTTAATTATAAGTCAATCAAAACAGACCCTTGTTATTTTTGTTATATTCATAATTGGATACCAATTAAGAAAGGGAATGAGATAAAATAAAAATGAATAAAATTACGATATTATGATTTGGATATATTATGATGAAATGAAGCTTCCATTTGATTCTTTTTAAAAGTGGAATAAAATAAAGAGCACACATATATAAGGAGCATATCAAATGAAAATAGTGTTTTTATGTGAGAATGATAGGAATGATTTTGAGCCATTAGATTAAAATTGTACAGATATTTATTAGATGGAAATATGTCCATTCTTTGGATGAGAGCATGTATTTTTTGTGGAAATATGTCCATTCTTGTTAATGGGAGTACCACAGAGGAGATTAGTGTTCAAAGGGGTCTTAAACAATGAGATATGTTGGCCCCGTTCTTGTTTTTACTTGTGGCCGAAGGGTTTAGTGGAGTGATCGTTAATGCAGTGTAAAGAAACTTGTTTAAAGGTTTTGAGGTGAAAAGAGGGTGAACTTTTATTTCTCATCTACAATATGCGGATGACACCCTTTATATAAAAGAAGCATCGATTCAAAACCTTTGGACCTTGAAGGCTTTGTTAAGAGTTTTTGAAATGGAATCGGGTCTAGAGGTTAATTTCTATAAGAATTTGTTGATTGGAGTGAAATGTTTCACTGAGATTTATGGAGATGGCGTGTGGGTTCTTGGATAAAAATACAAGTGAAAGTAAAAGAGAGGTGTGCAAATATAAAAATAATGGTGTACGGATAACATAATTGAAATGCATAAAATGTACAGTTAACATTATTGGAATGCTAAAGTTTTCACCTTTTTTTGGCTTCTGTATGCCCCATCATAATGTTTTCCTATAGGAGCACCATTCAATAATTTCGTTTTCATGAGAAGAGATCGTACATACAACAAAGGAATCTATCTGAAAGGAACAATAACTTCATATGTTGGTTATAATTTTTTATGTTCAAATGTTGAGCTTATAGTAACATATATATAGATTGCATCGCTCTTATGTTTATGCTTCTGTTGGTGAAAGTGAATATCCATTTTTCTTTGTTATATATGTGTTCTTGGTGGAATATGATCTCTTTTAGTAAAATTCATAACACGGTCCATTTTGGACTAAAAAGTCTCCCTTCTTTTTTTTATAGGCGAAAACCTGTTAAAAGTGTTGGGTTATTATTTTCATGCGACAATTGTTCTATGAGACCTTCAGTTTGCCTTAAACACTACTAAAAAAACATAAATGGGTGAGGGAAATTTAGTGACGGAAAACATGAAATTTGTCTCTAATTTTGTCGTTAAATTTTGTGATCAAGGGATTTGTGAGGGATTTTATTTTTTCTGTCACTAATTTCTCTCCTCGATTTTGTTTTTCCTAGTAGTGAAAATCATTCGGATTTATCGGATCGTAACTCTCAACCGTACAAATATATTGTGAGTTACAACTCAGTCGCTATTTTTTGAATCGAATCGCACCTCTCGGCCAGATTATTTCAAACAACTCAGTCGCTATTATTAACAACCCTCATATACAAGTGGTGTATATTTTGGCTGAGGAAGATTTAGACATTTAAGGTCCAGCTTAGATAGAACTAGGGTTTTGCTTTGGACATTTGAAATCGAATTCTGCTCTTCTCCCAACACGTTTTGCTCATTCTCAACCAAACTTTCGAAAATACTTCTGCGTGAATTAAGTCACGCTGTAAATACACACTGGAATATGGATGAAAGAAACCAGCGTGAGTTAACTCACGCTGAGGCATTTTCGTAAGTTTGGTTAAAAATGAGCAAAACGTGTTGGAAGAAGAGCATAATTCTTCGAAAACCAAGCCTTCAAAGCCTCCAATCAAACAATGTTCGAGGAAAACCATGAAGTTAAGTTTCGTCAACAAAATAAAAAGGAAAAACCCCAATGCTCTTTTAAATCCATACAATCACTTATAATTTTTTAAGTTGTAGAAACCAATGCAAAATTTTAATAGTAAGATCGTTCACACAACTCTATTAAGTTCTTTTTACATTAGAGAGGATCCAAATCCATAAAAAAAAAAAAAATGTAAAGTATATGTGCATTTGTTTCATTATTCATGAATCGTACATAAAAAAACTGGCCGTTGAGAAATAAACAAGAAAATATAATTAAGAGCAAATAGTCACTTTAGTCATTGACTTTGCACCTCGCTGTCACATAAGTCTCTGACTCAGGATTAAATACAAACAAGTCCCTGACTCTACACTTCTGTTGTCACTTTAGTCTCTGCCGTTAAAAAAATCTGTTAAGTGATGATGTGGTACGCAGATAAGGAATATGACGTGTCACATGGATTAAAGTGAAAGTAAAAAATGGTCACTTTGGTCCCTGAATCGAAAATCAATATCCTCAATTTACTGTTAGATCCCTAACTGTGTATATTTACTGTTAGTTAGGTCCCTGAATCGAAAATTAATATCCTCAATTTACTGTTAGATCCCTGTGACACGTCAGGGACCTAACAGTAAGTTGATGATATTGATTTTCGATTCAGGGACCTAACTGACAGTAAGTATACACATTCAGGGATCTAACAATAAATTGAGGATATTGATTTTGATTCAAGGACCAAAGTGACCATTTTTTACTTTCACTTTAGTCCCCGTGACACGTCATACTCCTTGTCAGCATGCCACAACATCACTTAACAGATTTTTTTAACGACAGGGACTAAAGTGATAACGGAAGTGTAGAGTCAGAGAATTATTTGTATTTAATCCCGAGTCAGGGATTTATGTAACAGCGAGGTGCAGAATCAGGGACTAAAGTGACTATTTGCTCTATAATTAACTACAAAGTCTCTCACAATGTAGTGAAATAAAGTTTGAATTCTCGCTCATAAAGATACTAATATTTAATGTACGACACACCTCAAATAGGATTATCTTTAATGAAAAAATCTATAAAAAAAAAAAAAAAAATTAACTATACAAACCAATTTTGTTTTTCCTGTGGTAGCTTAACCCTCTATTTTCAAAACTTCTAAAGTTCATGTGGATCACCATTTTAAAAATTTGTCACGTTAAATAAGTAATGAGTCACTTGTATTTGTGAAATCCATGTTAATTTTTCCTAATCATAAGTAGAGTATAGGAGGAACAATGATTACTATGCTTTTATTTTCATGAGACGAGAATGGCAAAACAAAATCTTTTATGTTGACGGGTTAGCCTGCCAATTCCCTTAGAATGTAGCATTTTTAACATAAAACAAATATATATGGGACAGATTGTTGGAACCATCATGAATTCTTTAAGAGTTGCACAATTGTAATTGTGATTTTTTTTTAATGAAAGATGCCTATGCAATTCTTTTCTTTTTTTTTCCCCTTTTCTGAGAGGGTTTTTCTTTTGGTCAAGTGAAAGTTTTTATTTACTTAATTAATTCTTTTTTTTTTTAGGGAACTTAATTAATTCTTATTTCCGTTCAAATTGCAAAGTAGCAGCATGTGAACAAGTTGCCTTTCTTGTTCAATATATATTTTTTATATGAAGTTATGTGTCAATATATTTGACTACTACAGGTTTGCGTGTATATATAATTGGTTTGAATCACATTTACTATATACCCAAAATCCAACTTTCCTATCAATGTCCTGCACATTTTGTTTGTGAGGAGAAAAAAACAATATTCTTCACATGGAGGCATGTGATATTTAGCGTGACCAAGAAAAGGAAAAGTATCACGTATGTATTTTTTTCTTTTGGTCGAAGTTTAAACCCCGGACTTTATATATAGTATGCATTGTCCTTATCAGCTGAGTTATGGTGACGATGACATAATCACGTATGTTTGATATCATCATATAATCCTGCGTTTTTATAGTTTTATAAACAAATTGAAGGTTATCTCAAGCACAATCTTGTTATTTTTAGCTGCGATACACATAAGAAATGAAAAAAAAAAAAAAGTATATATGGATGGTTAAAGTTTGTTAGATGCGGCGGAAGACTATGTCGCTACAATATGTGAGGGGGTGGTGTACCTACAAATACTTCAACTCTCAAGTCAATGAGTTTTAAAAGAGTCTAGAAGAATAGCCGAAATCGAGATGTATGTTTCACCCAGGGTTGGAGCCCTTTTTATAAATTATGTGTAATGAACGCTTGGTTCCGTTGCAATTATTCAGTTACTTGGATCCACACGTAAGTCACGTAGCGCCGATGGTCATGGTCGATATGAGGATTAATCTGGTGTAACGTTGAACATGAAGTAGCTTACACAGTTGGATCATGGATCTTTCGTGGATTAGATCTTGGCAATCCAAAACACCAATTATGATAGAACATGCACATGCAAAATTGAGAGAAAGATTAGAATGATTTCCGCACATTCACCATCTTAGAGAGAAAACTACAAAGGAATGATAAAACTATTATTGAATATAAGTTATGAGAGATATCAATTACACTTTACATAACTCATATTTGTAGGACTATATACTAGTTAATTATCAACTAACTGACCACTAACCATAACCATAATTGGGTTAACACCTTAATTAACTAAACTAACCCATACTAACTAACTAAATAACTAACATTAGAATATAAATTATACTTCCACAAATTACACATTTTAGGACTATTGCAAGATTAACTATAATCACTGATCAGGACTACTAAAAATTTATTGGACACAATATTTCTCTACCTTAAATCTCACGGCATTAGGTATGAGGTCACATCTGTTTATTCTTGGTTTTAATAATGTGCGACTAATCACTAACTTGATGTGCAGAACTAATTAAGATGGCATGATACAACTAGGAAAATTACCTATCTTTAAATTCATCATTTAACTTAGAATTGACTCCCAAATTTTTTTTTCCTGTTACATAATTCATCAACATGTTTGAGTAAAAAATAAAACAATCTGATGATGAATGTCTCTGTACATTGTTAACATACATCTAGGTACTGCCGTACTAAAACAAGATGGCTTGTTCTTAATTTCTCTCCGCCTGGACGAGGTTTTTTCTCCTTTGTTTTCTATGGTCTCCTTAAATAATCTAAATACATTGAATTTTGATCAAATTCCATTAACAATGGAGCATGGATTGCCAACTCCAATGACATTGCTAATTATTTTTATTTTTATTTTGGACGGGAGGTTGTTCGAGCTTAATTTGTTTCTTCTAGCATTGATGATGTTGTCTTGTTAAGAAAAGGGGTTTGGGCTACGATCAAATCCATTATAAATCAAAGGTGAATTTTATGTGCGCCCTTAAATTGCTCAACCTCTAAAATAAGTAAATTGGGAGCTGCAGTCCCATAGTAAAAACAAATTATTGAGAGCTACGATTAGATAAATCATTGTACCATAAAATAACTGTCAACTCATGAGTTTGTCGTGTCAAATGATGAAGTTCTTCAAGGACACATTTTTTGGTGTCACAAGCTTGGAAGAAACAATCGTAGATGCTCTAAGAGCATCCATGATAAAGTTATTTAATTGGATGTTTAAATAGGTCTTGCATGTATACACCATTCGTTTTATACTATTCTAATATTAAGGTTTAATAAGCAATTTATCTCTTCATTCCAACACATTTAATAGCTTTCACCAATAATTTTATGTTACTACATTTCAAGAATAAATTATTTATTAAATATAATTATCTAATTTTTAAAATATTAAATTATTTAAATTGTCGTATTGAAATATTTTAAAAAATTGAAAATTAAAATTTGAAGAAAAAAAATGGCTATATGATATTAAAAACGAAATGGCAATGTTGATTAAAAAAGGTATTAGTAGAACCAACAAATAGCATGAGTCTTATAAACACATTCATCTTTATAATCATATTTTTTTCTAACATTCATCTTATAAAAAATAAATAAAAAATAGCTTAGAAAATTTATAGTAGGGGTTCCTTCCTACTATGGATGCTCTCAGTTCATTGATTTTTTTGTGGATTAGGGATTTTGTAGATCCATTATCAATTCCGGTACATTGTTTGTGAATTTAGGTCATGGGTTTTAACGAGACTCGCACACATTCCTCTATGATCATCATCATAATAATCAATTAGTACATACACATTCCGGTCACTATTATAAGTAAAAATTTACATTTTGCATTCACTCATTTAATAATGTATATGATCTTTATTATAGACCAAATACATCATTTAATGAATGGATCTAAAATATTAAGTTTTATTTATATTAGTGAGCGGAAGGTGTAGTAAGAAAAATTATTGCCCAACTTTCCAAGTTCCTAGAGCATATTTCGAAAACCCAAAAATGTCTTTTCTATTTTTGGATTTTATAATCTGAACCTCTTCATAATGTGTACCCTTTCTCGCATTCAAATAATATTAGGTCTTCCGTAAAAAGTTTTGGGATAAAGATACTATCCTCAGCTACAAGATTTTTGCATAGTAGTAAAACAATTTATGAGTGTTAGTGAAAAAAATGTGAAGTTATTTATTTATTTATTTATTTTATGTTGAAGAGACCAACCAACATAATAAAGCATTTAAGCATGGCTTGCTTTAGTGCTGTTTGTTGCATATAGCGGTTGTTATATTTTACAAGTGACCATATAACATAACATGTGGAGTCTCTTAAACTTGTAAAATACTCCATGGTGCAAAGTGATGTTGATAAGTATTAAATAATGCATCTTCCTCAACAAAACAAAAAAATTATTAACTGATGCATCATCACGAAAAAAGAGGTTAACGGATACTTGAACGTGTTCTGTTCTTAGTTCATGGTAGGCAGGCTGAACTTTCTATGAACAATTAGTAAACATTTACAAGTGAGACATGTTTGCTCATATATTCACTATGCAGGGAGCAAGAAAATCTTTACTCAATGAAATTTGTAATATGTTGTGTTGAAAACTTATTTTTTTGAAGAAAAAAAAAGTTTGTTGTTCATATTTTGGTAATATACATCCCTCCAATGGGATCATTTAATCAATACGATCATATGAATTTCACCTGATCAAAGCTAAAATTTAAGAGAAAAATATTAATAAATATGTTACTAACACTTCTCGTAAGAGGTCATTTACAAATCAAGTATTTGTTCTTGAGATAGTAAAGAGTGGAGACAATTGAGGTAACATTTTATTCCATTGTTTAGGATAGAGAAAAATAGTTATTAATTTTAGCTGCTAAACTATTGTGAGAGTAGCTTTTCTTAAAAAAATATATTGAGACTTAACGTTTTATTTGAGTTGAACATTTTGTTAACACAATTTGAGTTTATCATTGGAGGTCCAGTTCGGTAGAGCTGTTAGCACCTCCTCAAAAACAGCCCTGAAGTTTGAGGTTTTGAGGGTTTTGTATGGTGCATAACACAGGAAAAAATTAAACGACAAATTTCAACAACGTAAAACGGAAGGTGTTCCAAAAAAGGAAACAAACCTTGTGGCAACCTCGTTCCCGCTCCATCTTCTTGCACCACATGTTTAGTATTATGTATTTAATAATTTTGTGCAATAAGCTTAAATGTTAATCTAAATGTAGTAATGTACTATGAAAGATATCATCTATTAATAAAATGAGAATTTGATTCATTTTTAGTCATTTTCAATTATGTCTTCTTAATATTATACATCAATGTTGTTATGTAAATATGGACAATACAAGGTTTCACATTTTATAATCCAAATTGTGTTCGGATTCTACAATCAGAACAAAGGATATTTTGAAGAAAAATATGACGTGTGAGAAACGCATAGGATGGAAAAAGTAATTTTCAACAAATAATTCTGAATATATTGAATCTCACATGTATTAGGCTTAGGCCCACAAAACAATTTATCACAAATATTTATGATTATTACTTTTCCCACCCTACACATTTCTTGCGCGCCCTATTTTTTTTTACAAAAATGTTTGCAGAGTTTCGGATTTAATAATCCAAACACATTTCAGATGTGTTCAGATTATATTATCTGAAATATGCTTATATATAAGTAGCAATCATAATCTCTTCTATTTAAGTAATTGTGAATATCGCTTTTAAAAACAACCAAAAAACAAAATAAAAAATGATAAAAAGATGTCAATAAATTCAAAAATAAAATAAAAATACCACCAAAAAAATCTAAAAATCAAATAAAACTAATGCAAAAAAAATCGAATTTTCCTGAAAATATTAAATTAAAAAAAATGAAAAATAGGGCTAAACGATGAAATTTTGAATTTTAAGAGGCGAAGTCTCGTAAGAAGTCCATTCTATGGAAGTCTTGATTCTTGATTATTTTTTTTCTTTATAATTTTCTGAAAAAGTTTGAGAGCAATCTGGTCAAGTAGCATGAAAATAGGATTTCCAACTATGAAACGGTGTGAACAACTAACAGTGACCTAAAACACACGAATATGGGTTAGGATTATTTGTGCTAATACGGTTCAGATTATATAATCTAAATTGTTTTCTCCTAAATTTTTGACACAAAAGGGATGTTCGAATTGTATAATCCGAAAAAAAAAAATTAGGAACGCGCCCTATATTTTTAGGTGTTTGGATAATAAATTCGAAGCAGTGAAAAACTCATTTTTCACTCAAAATAGAGGGAAAACTCATTTCATATTATAAAATTCTCTTGGCACTTTTGTAATAAAAAAAATAAAGTACGAGAGAAGGTTATAAAATGGGAAGGTAGCAATAAAAAGTATAGGGCACATTTTACGACTCTATGACCTTTTTAACTTTTTAATTATTTAAAAAGTTATTATTTTATCTTAAAAACTTTGAATTCTTTTTTAAAGTAAACTACAAACATTTTCATAAAAATGCAATAAAATTAAAATAAACCTACAAATAAAGTTATCCATATCTTAATATTATTACAAACCCACAAATAACTAAAACAAAATAATCATGCATCATCTTCATCATAAGTAGACTCCTCCTCACGAAAATAATCATTTGAGATATCTTCTTCCCAAGGAGTTTCCATATAGAACACACCGGTTCACACTGTAATTGCTCATCCATAGAACAAATAACAACGGCAACCGACAATCAAACAATATAAACAACAAAGTTCAACCAATAGCAAATCTAGCAACCTATGTGTATAGTAAATCCACAATCATGACAAAGAACAAGATAAAGATCGTAGAGAAACAAATACATCAAAATTGTTTAACCAACTCAATCCAAAATGATCTACGTTTGAGGAAAAGATGATATCTCTCTGATCTATTATCAATGAGTCTTTACAAAAGATAGACAATAGTTATAAGATAGCTTCAAAAGACCGGTTTGAATAGACCAAACCCTAGGTATTTAGAATTTTTATGAATGAAAGTTGCATATGCAATTCTTGCTTGCTTAACTATTTTCTATTAAAATGCCAAAGTAGCATGTGAACAAGTTGCCCTTATTATTACATTATATATAGATATATAACATTATGAAGTCAATTGCATGTGTTCAATACATATGACCACTCAGGATTGGGTATAGTCTACATTTTTCTGATATATTAATTGATTTAGTGATGCATACCCAAAATCTAACTTCTTTCCTATCAATGTTTTGCACATTTTATTTATGAGGAGGAAAAAGACAAGTTTTTTTTCACATGGAGGCATGTGATATTTAACGCAGCCAAGAAAAGGAAAAGAATCACGTATATACTTCGGCATTTTTATGGTTTTATAAACAGATTGAGGATTGTCACAAACATAAATTTGTTTTTCTTTTCCCTGTGATGCACATGAAATATAAGGCCTAGAGAACAAAACTTTCCCTCTTTGGTAAGTAAAGTTAACACATAGATCGAAGTTCCATCAAAACCCAATCTTCATTAACGCTAGTGTTATCCCAACTTTACACATTTTATAGGACTATCGAAAGTATCAAACAAAAACAGATTAATCATGATCATTGATCCGGACTATCAAAAGATTACGCAACACATTTCTACCTAAAATCTTATCTCCGTAAAGCCTATCCCAATATAGTGGGACTTCATCTGGGTTAAACATCTTCATCTGGGTTCAAACTCAAGACTTTGTTGTTGTGTGTGAATTTCAGGAGGTTTCTTACTTCGTCTGAACCAATAAAAAAATAAAAATCTCATGACATCATATATGTGGTCACATCTTATATATTTATGGTTTAGCATATTCATGTTTAATATAATGAGACTTATCACTCACACTTGATCCGGACAATTAGGAAGTTCGATTCAACTAAGAAAATTGACAATTTTCAAATTCACCATTTAACTTATTAAATAAGCAATTCAAGAGAAACCATTATGCATCTTGGTTATCTAGTAGGGGCCAAAATTAGAAACTCATTGAGAATGCCGTACTAAAAAAATATGGCCTGTTCTTAATTTGTCTCAGTCTCGACCAGGTATTTTCTCCTTTGTTTTCTATGGTCCCCTAGAATAAACTAAATGCATTGAATTTTGAACAATTTCCCTTGAGCAAGTTGAATTTTCATGAAAATTAAATTTATAAGCAAAAATTGTCGTCAAAACAAGCTAGCATGGGTTGCCAACTTCAATGACATTGCTGCTGCTTACACAAGAAGACTAGGTGATATTATTATTGATGTATTTTAGGCCATTGTAAATATTCTTGTAATTTGAGGTTGTCCAAGTTTAATTATATATCCTTCTAGCACTTTCGATTTTTTTTTTTTGTATTAACCCTCTCGATTTCAGAAAGAAAAAAAAAAGGTCATGTAATAGAGAGTTTAGTCAAATGGTAAGGAAAGTTTGACACTTATGATATTATATTCAAATTGATTTTTCATAGGTGTTGGAAAATTGATTGTTGTTGATTTTTCATAGGTATTTTAGTGTATTTTTGTTTTCTTTTTGGTGTAAATCTTGGAATTTAAATCTTTTTTATATAATATATTTTGTCATTAAAAAAATATATATTATATTCAAAGTCAACCCTATTAAATTCATTGCTTTCCTAATAAGTTTTGGGATAGAGATAGATAGTAATTTGGTGAGCTAGAAGATTACTCCATGATAAAACAATTTACGAGTGCCTCAGAGTTAGGGAAGAAAATGTGAGATTCTATCCTCGTGAGCTTAACTCAATTGGTAGGGATATTGCATATTGGGGTTCAAACCCCGGACACTCCACTTCTCCACAATTAAATTGTGTGAGCTCTATCAACTAGACTACTTGAAAAAGAAAAAAAAATGTGAGATTCTATTTTATTTATGTTGAAGAGACCGCTCCAACATGACAAAGCATTTAAGCATGGCATGCTTCTTGTTATAGCGCTGTCTGTTCCATAGCGGTTGTATATTTCACAAGTGACCAACCATAACATAACATGTGAAGTCACTAAGCTTGTAAAATGCTCCATGATGCAAAATGAAGTTGATAATAAATGCATCATCACAAAAAAAGAGGTTAACGATCCTCGAACATGTTCTGTTTTCTGGTTCAGGGTAGGTAGACTGCATTTCCTATGAACAAATTACTACTAATCATTTGTAAGTGAGACATGTTTCTTCATATTCACTATGTAGGGAGCAAGAAAATCTAAGGATTACAAGTTGAAGAAAAAAAATAGTTCTAGGTTTAAGAAGAAGTTTTTTAAGTAATGTATGAGGTAACGTATACTTTTTAGATATCCTTGAGTATTTTAGAACAAGGATGCATCAGGCCTTAAGTTCATGGTAAAGTTTTATTATTTGTTTGAAATTTCATTACTACGCACAAAACGGAAGTATTTTATATGTAAAACGATAGATGTAAGGGGCCACAGTTACCGACAATAGATTAGTCTTAGTGGTAAGAAATTTGGATCTCTTAAGCAAGTAGTAAGGGGTTCTCTGAACCACTCCCATGGAAGGAGGCTTTAAACCATACGCTACATGAACCGGACGTTGCATGTGATGATGGCATCTCAATATCAACCCGAGACTGTGAACTAGAGCCTTTTGGTCCCTCGCTGTGACCACAACGTCCACATGTCCTTGGTGGAGCATTTCTCACTCGCTCTTTGCGGACAAAAGCATGTAATGACTCCTTACCATGTCATGTCATACCAACATCTTCATTATCCATATCTACTACAAAGAAGAAGAAAATTAATCCTTTAGGAATTTTGTCAAACTCTTGGGGAACGTTAAACCATACTACTTTAATCCATTCAAATATAATAAGGTATGGAACTTGTGCGTATTGAAAATCAGACATGCATATACCCTACAAGCAAAACATGAAATAACGTTAATAAATGGGGAGGGAAGAGTGTCAAATTGAGTTTCTCATATCTTCGAATTCAACCTGTATTCTTAATGTTGGATAACCATTTTGAATCTATTAATAGCAAAAGTTGAGTACCAAATGCAAAACTATTGTAGTGATAATGTTGTCAATCAATAGTCATAACAAGAAATTGTAACATAAAAAATAAGGGGAGCTTTTACCTTAAATGTGGAGAAAAGTCAAATGCAGCTCATACGAGAACAGGAATAGAAACAAGATTAAGCTTCATTTGATGCGTAGAGAAGGAGTATTAGACTTGCCCATTTTTTGTGGGCTACAAAAAATCAAGCCCAGCACAACCACTATGGATTGTGCGGATTCATGAGCCAACTTAGCTCTTTTTATAGGGGTGTATATAGGTTGAGTTAACCTGAAAAATTCAGTCAAACCCATAAAAAAACCAAAAAATAGGATAGATGGGTATTGTTTTAAAAAATGAAAAATTCATAAACAATAACGGGTTTCGTGAAAATCAGATACAAACCAAATAAACTCATTTATCCAATAATAGAAAATAGTTTTATTTTTATTTTCATAGGGAAGGAGGAGAGAATCAAAGTTTTGGTCATAAATTAAGTTTAATTTCCAACACAAGACTCTATATTGAAAATCAAAATATATTAGAGTTACAAATTAGTATGTTACACTTGTTGGTTATTTTGATGTTAATGCAATTTTATGTCATGCAACTTTAGTTTGTTTCAAGTACTATTTGATGAAAGTTATAATTTGATAATATCATTTATTATTTTATGACGCTAAAATATAGTGAAAATAGTTACACAATTTAAAAAAAAATTGAGTAATTTTCATAAAAATATATGATGACTAATCATTTAGTAATTTGGGTATAACTCACTACCCAATCCAACCCGAAATGAAAATTAGTAAATTTGTCCAAACTGACCAAATAATGTATCAGCAAACTGAAATACGTTGTATCATTTCTCTATTTTATCGATCCAATAGATTAATTTGTTTATGGAACCCCGTGTCATTTCCAAGTTTAACACCGCTCTAGCTTCACTTTTGTCTTGTCACTTGTGCCCTAAGGGCATGTTTGGAAATCTAAAAGTAACAACTTTGCCTTGAAAAAGATAATAACTTTTAAAAAGTTGAATGAACGACTTTGAAAACTAATATTTTTATATTAAGTTAATTAACATTTTCCCTTAAAGCACATGTTAGCATTTGTCATCATTTTTTATTATGATAACTTGTGCCTTAAACTAAAAAGATAATTTTTTAAAATCTCAATACATTGACTGCACGATTTCTAAAAGAAGACTTATATACTTGGCTTCTTTAACTTGCTGCCTTAATACACAAGTTAGGGTTTTTTTATCAATGTGATGATTGAGAAGCAATGCAATTAGAAGCCTTTAGAAAGGAAAAAAAATCAATTGGGATTTGTCTTTGGTCCAAACTCCAATCGTAAATCGAGAATTAATCTCATAATCAATCAAAAGAGTACATTTTTGTGAGAATGCACTAAATTCTCGAAGGAGGCAGAGCCAAAGTCAACAATTATGATTTTACGAAATTACACTATAAAAATTCAGTAGTGCTATATACAGCGACACAAATTTTCAAGAATGCTTCCCGATACAGAAACCAACCAATTAAAAAATAGCTTTGGTGGAAATCATGGGTGGGGAGTAATGAAAAGATGTTGGTCAACAAAAAATACCCAATGGAATACACAGTCGCTATGTTTCACGAAATTACAATTCGTTGGAAATAGCATTATTGATAGAAATTAAGGCAAACTCGTGTAACTTACTCCCTCCGGTCACATTTATAAGCAAAAAACAACTTTTTAGATACATCTAATAACTAATGTATCTAACTAATAAATGTGACCGGATACATTAATTATTCAATGTATTTGAAAAGTCAATTTTTACTTATATATGTGACCAGAGGGAGTAATTCCTACTATTCTTACATGCATCGTGCATGGGTCAAAAATGAAGAAAAAAGTGGTACATCTTGCTTACTAGCAGAGGTAATAACTGAATGTGTATTTTACACCCTATGAGAAAGATAACAATTTCAAGCCATCCAATTTTCTTCAACTTAAAAGATTTGATCATGTTTTTAGGGATTTGGTTCTTGTTGCTGCTGACAAAAATAAGACAATAAAAACATATAGATATTCCATGCTAATTTTCTGTCTAAATGCAATTAACTAAACCAGTAAAATGACATGTAGAATTGCACTATTGGAGAGTAGATGAATTCAAACTCAAGGTTATGTTATGGAACGGATTTATTTGTTGATTTGATACCATTATGTTTCTTATGGTTCAGTTAATTTAACACTGCATAGTCAAAGAGAGCACAAATTTTCATATACCTTTTTATATTCGATTCTAGATATTTGCTTTCTTCGCTAGCTAAAACACTTAATTTCCCTCATATTTCATGGATTATTCCCATGTGAGAAGGTTGGAATGTGCATTCTCGTAGAATTCTATATAATTCTTTCAAAACAAAAATATAACTTCCAATTTTCTCAGAAATGTTAAGTTACGTGCCAAACACTTTTTTTAAAAAATATCGGGAATTAAATTTTCATATTTACATTACCGGATAAGTTATTGTTGAGAATAATTTTTGTGTCACTAAAACAAACGCCCCTTTAGAATATGGGTTGGGTGAGGACCGAGGAGTTGAGGGCATGAAATTACATTCTTACTCATTCAACTCATACAAAATAGATATGTAAGGTGAAGGTTACCTACTACTTATAAATATACTTTTTGATCTTATCTCATCTAAAGTGAAACTCTTAACACACTCTCTCATGCTTCGGATAGGACAGTTGAAACGTGATTTGAGAGAATCGATAACAGATGATCCGATAGAGGTGACTCAAGATTATGAATACTATATTTGAATTTTGGTATAAAACCTAACACAGCCCTAGTTTGTAAGGTGATGACTACCCACACCCTTAATAAGCACATTTTTAAGCATTATCTCATCTAATTGGACTATTTAACACCATTGTCTTTAGCCATCCATGTCATTTGCTAGTTCCTTTGTACCAAAAGTTACATCAAGAGGTGAATGGTTCTAATTCATGGTAGGTAGACTATCGGACTTTCAGCTATCAAATATTTGAGAAGATATGTATCATTGCTTACAACTTTTAGTATATTCAATTAGGTACAATCTAAAGAGAGCAATGAAATCTTTTGTTGGGATTGTCAGCAAGGAAAATACTAATTTGAGTAGACATGAAGAAAGTGGAAGAATTTCCTTATTGTTTCTTGTTTGGAAAAAAAGGTGATTTATAACCTAAAAATATAATCCGTTTCTATACTTTTTTTTTTTAATAAGCCAAACTTGAAACCTTGAGAAAAACACACTCTAAAGTCTCAAGCCAACACCATCAGATCAACTCAAGTGGGTTTCAGTTTCGATACTATTGTGACAATTTGTGGGGACATGAAAGTAGCTAGGCTGAGAATGAATAACAGAATGACAGTGATTTATGAAGGCATGTTGACACTTTTCAAAGACTAATAAAAAGTAGAAACTATGAAAATTTGAACAATCTGTTTAATGATAAACCAAGCTTTCAATTTTGCTAGGTTGTAAAATTTTCTTCACTCAAAAGAAATTGATATACAGATTCTAATATTCTTGGAGAATTCAATCAAGGGGACAAAAAATCTCTTTCAATAGTAATTATAGTCAATCCTTAGATGACAGAATCAGACAAAAACCGGATACCTCTCCCTTAGATATATGGTATAAGTTGAATATAATCCCCTCCAATTATTGTGGTTTACTTCTATAACATTTGCTCTGTTAATTAAGCATAATCTTTGTCACGCTGCATTTGATGTCACTTAATGATTACTTACAAGTATATAACGTTAATTAATTAATTAACTTACAAAACATTTTAAAATGGCTTGAAGTTTTATACATTTTCTTTGAACAAGTGAAGTTTTATAGATTAATCATCACGCATCACATATCTATCTATTAATATAAAACTACCTCTTATTTAAACTTTTGATTCTTTGAAACATATATACAATTATAACACGTAGTAAACGTTAACCTCCAAATTAAGAATTGAATTATCCAAATTAAGACTATCACTGAAATATAGTATTTTTTTGTAACTAACCCATGATGGCATGGTCCCATTAATTAATTTTCAATTTGGCTACCGAGCTGAAAGTGCTTCATGTGGTAGATGAACATAATATGAAACATTTTACATATTGTAGTTGTATCCTTTTGACCGAGTCAATTGGGCAAAGAAGCAAAAAATGCATAACAAAGAAAGAACACTTTATTGAAGACAAATTGAAAAAACAACTTACTAAAACTGTTAGAATAGTTGGAGTTTATTAGTATTAATTGGTTAGTTAGGATTAGTTGGAGTTTGTTACTCAATTAGTTAGTATAATTTAACCACATAAATAGGAGTATTATGTAATGTTTTGATCAATATAATTTTCTATGAATTTTAATCTCACTTCTTAATTCTCTATTGAATGAAATTTACTTAGATTTCACAAATTTAAAAATAAATCTCACTTAAAATGATGGAGCCTACATGAATTTCAATAGTGTGAGAGAGAATATTGTAGAGAGAATGTTAGAGTGTGTATTTTATTTTTTAGGCAAAAAATGAGGCTGCACAAGAATCAAAATGATAAAGTTTTCTTGGCCATTACTCTAAAACTACCACTTATAATTTGAAACTTCCCCCCAATGAACATATATTAAAATAAAAAGAACATGGTGACTAGGCCATAACCCAAAGAAACAACTATGGTGAAAGGAAAAAGATTGTAAGCCAAGAAAACAAGAAGAACAAAGGAAGCATATATCAAACCCTTGTAACAAAGTCAATAAAATATATAATCGAAAACCACCATATTTGTTTTCTTCATGTAAGATATGGAAATGCCAAAAAATTCATCGTCTTCATCAACTCCAAGCAAATGATCCGTCTGGTATGAAGCTACCAGGGAAAAATCAATAGATTTCTTAAAATACCCGTATAAAGAACCTTTTGAAGCTTCCTAATGTATTACACTTAATTTAATAACAAGGAGGAGGAGATCAATTCACTTTCTTAATCCGTGGAGGACAATTTTTTTAGTTTTAACACATTTGGAAAATAACTTCAAGATTAATTTAGCTACATTTCCAACTTAAGATATACTATTATTTACATTGTTTGGGTAAGGATATTTTTTTATCAATGGGAAAACAATAAAAAATGGAAATTGCTCTATGATATAAAAAAGTGGCGACGAAAAACGACGAAACAACAAGTAAATGAACAATTCGTATTTATGTGAATACTATTTCTATCCTTCACATATTTTCTTTCTTACCACCTTACCCATGTATGGTAAGTGGTTTATCACTTCGTCAAATTTTGTTAGAGTGCATGTCGCAGTGTATAGCAATGCTCATAAAAAAAAAAATATATTACAAACGAAGGAACTTAGTTCGCATATATAGAATCATCTAAACAAAAAAAACAAGACGAAGAACCACAAGTAGGGATGATATTGAGCTCATGAAAAAGTGAAGCATCAAATTTAGTGAGTCAATCAGCATAAGAGTTCCCTTCAAGCAAGGCATGAGCAAACACAAGATTTCAATCAGTCAACGCAAAGGAACGAATGTTATCGATAAGATTGATAGCATAAGGATGAGTGGGTAGGACCCCGTCCTTAATAAAAGTTAAAGTTGTTTGAGAATCTAACTCACAAATTATATCTCTAAAATCATGATCTCAAGTTATCTGCATCCCATAAGATATGGCACAAAGCTCGATTTTAATATTAGTAATATAACCATAACTCTCTGCAAAACCAGTGATACAACCATACCCCAAATCTTGATCTACGAGGGTTATTAGTCAAACTACCATCAACATTAACTTTAATAAAATTGTCTAGAGGGCCACCAAAAATCACATTAGTAAGGATATATTATTTACTAATAAACACGAAATTATTTTGTTTTGATATCTTTATTCTAAATCACAATTTAGAGCCTCAAGCAACAATTTGCCTTGCATTTGGGCCGGTTTTGGTGAATGTACTCCTCATTTCAAGAACAATGTTTACACTTTGTTTGATTTAGGAATGAGGCAGAGAAGAGAAAGAAAGTGAGAACATAAGTAGTCAAAATAACGGTATTTTTATTTAGTTTTTGTTATAAATGAAAACGAAAGAAAAAATGAGAGGAAAAAAACATATATTCATAAAATGGTGTAAAATATATCCCTATCTAAAATGAAATATGATAAAGAAATTAAAAAAATAAAATAGGACAGTCTAGTAATTTTGCATCAATTTATAATTTTTTTTGTTGGAGAAATGAATTTTGAGTGGGTTCCACCAAATATGCTTCTTTCCTTCAATGGAGTATAGGAGAGTACCAATTGTATAATTTAGAATTAAAAGATTGTTGTCTCTCAGATCATATAAAATAATTTATTTATTTTTTGAGAGAGAGCATAACATAATCTCATCATTGATTATCAATAACTTAACATTTTCTGTTAAAAAAAAAAGAAATTAAAAGATTGTGCAAATTGGATTTCTAATCGAAGAGCATTTATATCAAATAATACATAATTTTTATAACCATTAGTCTTCACCGTTGTGTGCGAAAGATATATCCTTTACATAAAAAAAATTATGTGCAGCAATTAGTGCTTTACTAGATTTTTCTTTTTTTTATAAGCTTTCCTAGATTTTTCAACAATTTATAATAAAATTGAACTATAACGCCTACTAACTAATCTATAATATATATATATATATATATATATATATATATATATATATATCCCCAACAATCATTCTAGATAAATGCTTCTTGCTCAAAGAACCTTCCAATGACTAAGACAAATAAGGACGTGGATCAACGTTATATATACCTTCCCCGTGGCAAAATGCATGAATCAAGCTTACGTAGTTCCAATTCATAGCAGCTTAATTGTATACATTTTCCATATTTTGGATGGCTACTCAATCAATTTTCTATTATTAGGATAAAATTAAGGATTATCTTTTTCAACGAAGACAAAAAAAATCATTGTTAACAAAGCATTAGTGGATACTAAACTATATATTATGCTTTCACCTCAACATAGTTTCTCGAACGCTAGTAGAAAAATCAAATACCACATACAAACTCTGTCTCTTTTGCAAGTTAGTTTATAATTTATTGGTTCGGGGTGCCTCACGTTCTGCCTTCTAGTAGGAGAAATATTTTGTGGTTGCAACGTCAAATAAAAATTATTTGAACACGTATATTAAAAGTACATATCATTTAATAATATGAAAAATATTTATTTTTTATTTTAGTTTTTTTTAATTGTGTATATGTTAAAATGATGTGTCTAAGTTTTGTGATCATGCAAAACTCTATCTTATAGGATCATCTATGTCTATCTAATGTGAGGGATAGTTTGGAATGGGTTCTCTTAATTTTCTCCCTCATGTTTCATAATCTCCACCATTAAAACACAATTTTTTCTTAATTCACTTTCTCTCTCCTTTATGATGATTAATAGATAGGGGTGGGAAAAAAGCCAAACCGAACCAAACAAAAAAAAACCATAACTAAGAAGTCTATAACTGAATTGAAACAGTTCGGTTTGGTTCAAAACTGTTTGGTTCAATTCAAAATAGTTTGGTTTGGTTTTACAACTTTTAAAATTTGCTTTCGTTTAGTTCTTTATATTTTTTCAAAGATACCAATAATAACAGTTTGCTTCGGTTTAAAACAATTCGAATTGTTTTAAGCTTCGATACCAATAATAATAGTAGTTAAGCTGTTTTAAATTTAGCAAACCATTCAATTGATTTGGTTTAAATTTTATCCCAAACCAAACCATGTTCACCCTTATGATTGAAATCATTTCAATGGATTTTGATATATCACAATGAAAGGATCCATTCTTGCAATTTGCAAACATCCCTTTTAGTATCCAACACGTGTATTATGTGGTTTATATAAACCACACAAAGACGCAAACGTTAATGAGTAGGGCCCATTCATAGCCTCATAGGATATCATTCACATGCGATGCTTCCTCTCTCCATGCTATACTTTCTTTTGACATACTACTACGTACGTTCTTTTGTTACAGTACAATCGGATTTCTTCTCATTCTATTTTTTTTAACATAATAAAGGAAAATGCAAAATAGAAGGTTAAATCTATTAAGTGTGGTTAATTTTCTATTAGTATGTCAGTTGGGTTAGTTAGAGAGTTAGTTGTGTTGACTAACTATATTGTACTTAGAAGGGAGTTTACTCGATGTACATTTTTGAAGGAAGAGTTTGCTTGATGTATAAATAGCAAATACATGTGTGAACAAAATAAGATCGGTGCAATGTAAATGTTCGGCAATTCTCTGATATACTTTCTCTTGTTTTGATGTGTGAGAGGTGTGAATTCACGTGTTTGTTCTCTAACAAAATGTACTTTTGATTCTTTATTTTTGTTGATTTATGATTTTATTCTTTTGTTTTTTACTTTGAAAAATAGTCTAACAACTCTTTTAAAAAGATTTAAATTTTCTCCATGAACATGAGGCTCATTTTTGCTTATGTATCAATTGAATAATATAAGGTGGTAAATCACATGGTGATGTAACAATGCAGATGTCGACAAAATATTGTTATTTTATTTTCTAAGTCATTAAAGCATTGTTTTAAGAAACTCAATATGATATAACCCGAGCTTTGTTTGACGAGTATTTGGAATTCACGTCTCCTCGTTATAAATTTTTATCAATAGTCTTATCTATTCGATGTGAGATTTGAGTTTTTCACCAAAATTTTTAAGATGGTATCATAGCCTTTGTTAAGATTTATTGGGTCACTTGTCATCAGGATTTCACTATCGGACCATTCACCATTTAAGTCTGCGAACCAAACCCAACAATGTTGATCGTTAGGGGTGCGTTAAAGAGTCTCACATCAAACAAAAGATTGTATGAGCATGTGTTTATAAGTAGGGGTAATCTTCACCTCACAAGACGACGGTTTTGTGGGGTTGTGTTAGGCTCAACCACGATTTCTAAGAATTTGAAAGAAAATATATTTATCATTTAAATTGTGACTAAATTAATTTTAGAAAAATGTTAAAGAGTGCTCTTAGGGCAATGGTTAAGAGGACAAATTTAGAAATGTTGTATCGGAAAATGGTGAAAAGTGATAGATTTGATTTTTGAAAAGTTAAAAAATTGCTGAATTTAATATAAACTTATCATTTTTAGTTTCTTTAACTAATGTCTTAAAGACATTGGTTAACATAACCTTTAATTTTATTATCTTTTGAGTGTTGAAATAGGATTACAGTATGTTGGCGGAAATAGAGTTGCAATGGCCAATGGGAATGCATGGAAGAAAAATAGGGAAATACCGACATGAAACAAAGGACTATTACCATTTGTTATCGATCGAAACTTCACATGGGTGCTTGAGATACTGAGAGTGCATTTAATTCAATAGTGTTCATATTACATACTACATACTCTGAAAAATAGAATTAGGAAGAGTCCAAGAAAGTCAAAGTCACACTCGTGCGAATTTCCTGCATAAAATGTACTGCCATGTATTTGAAAATTGTACAATATTTCAAAACAATGGGGTCCATGAATGGTACCAAACATATACTGTGACCTGAAGAAAACCAAAACTACTAAGGAGAAAAAGTTTGGGAATACCATTTCTGTTTTCAGTTATCCAAATTTAAAGATACAAAAACTGAAATAATTCAAATTCTATTGTTTAGTAGGTGTGGAGTAGAAGTCGCTTAAATGAGTCCATAAATTCTACTTCAACTGATAAAATATCAAAATTGTTAGATCAGACATTATCACTGGGATTCGAACCCCGGCACCTCCACTTGTGTGTGTGAGTTTATTTATAATGACTTTGTCATTTCGTCTATCTATTAAAAAAATTGTTTAAATGAAAAAAATCAGTGTTGTGTAATTATATATAAGCAAGAGGACAATAAAACCAATGTATTGAGATTTTGAGTTAAGATGTGATGTCTAATTCATTTGTATTTCTTGATTCATAGATTTTTTTGAATCAGATTTCTTGATTCATAGTAGATGATCATTTAGACTATCCTCATGACCCAACACCGCTACGAGAGATGTTGGTTACTAAAGTAAAAGACTCCATGAGTTGAAAGTCTTGGTACTGTTATGCATGAAGTGCGAGGAAGAAGTCTCACATTTGAGTTACGATGTGGTGTTCAACTCATTTGTTTATGGTCTAATGTGAACGATCTTATGAGCTCCCCTCATAATCTGGCAATGCTATAGTCGATGATTACTAAAGTGATCAACTATATTGTATGATTGCTCTTTGCCTAACATGGATAATCTCTCGAGCTTCCTTCATTTGAATGAGATGGTACAATCTTTCGGAGCAATAAGTATGTAATGAATTAAAATCTTACTCCTTAAAATGTAGAAGCATTAAAATTCTTGAAAGAGAATTTGTTTTACTGATTTATCTCATCTAGTTTGCGTTATTAGTCGCTACAGTTGCGTACAAATACGAATTCTATACAAAAATAATAATTCAAACTAAAGTTTCTCTTATGCTATGATAGTTACAATTGGAAGGACGTGCTTTTTGGAAAGGAATTGTCTATTTCATCAAACAGAAAACTAAAACAAGTAAAAATTACAAAGAAGCTACATAGGCACGAGGTTCATTTTGTTTGGACTTTGGAGTATAATGCAAGTGTGGTTTATGATGATAAATTAGACAAGTCTTGCAGTGATATTTCCCATCACGAACGTGACAAACCCTTTAATTTTGCCTAGGCATGACCATGATGATTGAAGATCAAAACTCATGAATGAATGAATGATCAAAATTTGATACGTCCATACAATTTGTTTTGTTGCACTTGCACATGCATGATGCACATGACCTTATAGCTTAATTAAAGCTTGCAACATTGGTGCTACTAGCTTGATCACGCTTCCTACTAATACAAGATTTCTTGATATGTCACTGTGGGATCATTCACCCTTTGCTTGATAGAAGGAAAAATAGAAAGTCTTCACCAATGAGGCACCATTTTGTATGGACCCCGAGTCCTATGTACGGTCACATCCCCAAATGATCATGCCTTTTTTGTGGGATATAGATTCAAAACATTAATTAGTGTTGCAATTGCTAATCTCGACTGTCCGATTTTAAATTAATGGATGAAATTGAGCATCGACCGTAGCTGCGTTAAAGAAGAAACCTCAAATCCTTTTATGTGATATAATTGAAAATGTATTTATAAATAATTTTAAATGTGTAGGAGATATTCCTTATCCTACCCTATAAATATAAACTAGTAGTAGTTTTTATAATTGATTTATAAATAGTTTTTTTTGAATCACCCCGTTATCAAATCACACTCTAGATGTTTGTTCGTGATATATTTTTCGAGTCAATTTTACGAAGTTAAATTAATCCGAATTCTAATTTGTTTATTTTTTCTATTTTTGCTCTTCCAAAGTAATCATTTTAGCAACACTAACTTGAAGCAATGTAAGAAAAGTATTTGTGTGTGATGTGTACATAGATGGAAATCAATAAAAAGATAGAGTATCAGAGAGTTTGTTTAAGAGTGTGGTTAGTGGCTGGTGGGTGGTGGTGGCTCGTGTACCGAATAATACACAGAAAATTGCAAGTTCAGAAGCAGAAGCAACAAAATCAACAACTCTTTAAGGCTTGCGTGCTTCCAAGAGTAGGTACTGAAAACTACTGACTATTCTTGATCGGTTTTCTTATTGGACAACACTAATTCACATTTTCTGCAAATAAATTTCATAACAATCAGTGGACAAAAATAAACAATCAGCTTGGTTGGTTGGTTATTTTTGGGAATGCAAAATAATAATAATAATAATAATAATAATAATAATAATAATAATAATAATAATGGAGATGCCTTTAATTTGCATATAGAAATTGATCCGAGGTGGACTTCGAGAGCTAGCTACTCAAACCGTCTGAGTTGCGGTTGAGGAATATGGCGTGAGTTTTCCAACGGAATGTTGCACTTGAAGCAAGGGTTCGTGAAAATAAACAAATTTATTAGTCTGTTTATTTCAAATGAACGCTTTTAAATTAAATAAATAATTTGACATCTTTTAATTTTGTAAAAAAATTTGATCTGATTTGGGTCTGATGTAGACTAAATCGTAGGTTCATATTCGTTGGTTTATTCTCACCCTTACTTTCAAGTAGTCTGAAATTCAACTCAATAGGTGATTGATGAGTTAGGATGATACATTTGCAAGATGTATGTATAAATCGATTGATTTTGGGGGAATAAGAGAACGTAAAGAACATGTCACGCAAGGTGGATCATCGTCAAATTTCTCGTTGTGATTGTGCGCGACGCTTTTGGGTTACTTTGAAGTGGATATGGGTCTTTAGTATATAAATATATCAAAATTTAATTTGGTGTCCCAATCCACATCGTGGTCCCAAATAATCATTTTTAAAATTTTATTCCATGGTACATAATTGAGTTGGTGTCCATATCAAATGTATTATGACTTTGTTGAATGATAGTACTTAATGAGTCCATCAAATTCTTGGGACCTCGGTGCAATTTTTGGTCAATGGAAGTAAAAAGTTCATAAGCCAAAACTATCATTTCACGACCATTGTTTTGGTTGAAATAGTTCCTAATTAATCTAGATTATGATGGCAACGTCTTGGCCAAACAACCTTGTCTGACAAATATGGTATAGTAAAGAATATCATGTGCCATGCTTTAAAATTGTGCTGAGTGAAAGAAGGAAAGAAGTGTAAATGAGAGTGCAAAACATGGACTATGGGCTGTTATTATTTCATGTTTAAGGGGAAAGATTAGTCTTCAATTGGCGAAAATTATTAAGGTTATTTATCCATAGACATATATTCTTGAATCAAATTTAGAACTATACATTTAAAGAGTTTTTGACATCTAAGTTGCATCTTATAAAGATCACTCACTGCTACATTTATTTAATGAGAGTGGTTAAGCATTTACAATTGTTTATATTTCAAATTATGTTCATATAAAAAATATATTAGAAAATATTTTGTTTGGTCTAAACCATCTGATTTTAAAAAAAAAAAATTAGACAATGATAATCTAAAATTTGAATGAAATGTAAATAAAGTCAAACCAAATATTATTCCAACCAAAAATTAAATTTAGATTCTCCGAATTTGTTCTTAAAAAAAGTTTTGAGAAATAAAAATATTTTTACCTCAAATTCATCAATTGATAACATAGGTGAGTCACTACATTCTGTTTCCTCCACTTTGCATGCTTCTCTTTTTATTCCTCTTATAAATGGCACTCCCTCCTTTAACTTGTCACTAGAGCTGATATGGATGCGATTTGATTTGAAAGAGGATATGATACCATAAATATTGTTGGGTTGTTTATCTAATTTTGTGAGTAATTTGGCAAAAGTTCTATCTAACATCACTGTTTGGCTACAATCAAGTACTACTACGTAACTAAATAAGATTGTTTTGGTGCAGTAGACATGTGCTGATTTTTTTGTTACAAGTAGACATGTGCTGATTGAATGTGATTCTTTTATCGTATTCAAAGGATACATTAAGTAAAAATTTGGATGATTTGTTAACCATATTATACGAGAAACAAATCTTTGTTAAACAAATATTTTTTAAAGGTAATTTAGAAAAAACTATTAGTTTATGAAAAAATAATATCCTTGTCAACCAGCTCTGAATACTAAAATAAACGAACTAAAATTCACTTCTTAGAAGTCTAATGTGAGCATGTTATTTTATTAAAGTATTTAATGTAATATTAGAAACTCCACCATTATTTTTGCTTAGCATTTGTGCCGTTTCTTGAGTCTTAAGCTTGCATGTGATTATGGATTATGGTATTACTTGTTGTGGAATGTGATTTTCAAGTTGTTATTACTTATATGAAGGCAAGCGAGCAACAAGCTCTGTTGTTAGGCATTTTTAGGTAGCAAAATCAATCCTCGTAAAAATATTTATGGACTTAGGAGACATGACATTGATATGCGTGACATTTGAACTCTACATAGAAGGTCAACAACTTCTGGTGCTAGAAAGTCAAAAGTGTCAAAAACAAATGGTATAAAAACATGTTGATTGTCAGAACACGTTTTCTTATGTTTGACCACTTTGCTTGACCCAACTTTTAGGGCTGTCAGTTCTGCGGTAAAAGTCTTGATCCCTAATCCTACAGTGGTAAAGCCCCAATTAAGTCCACACATGCATGTTTTCCTTCTACTCATTCGTACACCATAACATTTACAGGCCTAAGTGTCGATTTTATATCTAATGGATCAGTCAGAAAGTTTACATACGCCTCATTCTTTAATGATACTCGTGTCCGCCTGAATATATCAAAAAATGGCATTCCTATTCAGTGCTCTTCAACCAGTCTTAATCGACATTCTTTTTCTTATCCATCTTTCTAATTATCTCGTTAAAGCATATTTACAGGAAGGCTAACTCTTGTGTCGATTTTTTTTTTTTTGCTAACATAAGTCACCAAGTTCTTGCTCTTTGACAATTCTTCAATCTCATTGTTCTTTTTTGGTCTTTAAGCTCCATATTTTGATGTAATAGGGTATAGTATTATATATCCCTAGAGTAATTACTTAGTCTTTTGTAATTCCTTCTCTAAATATGTATGTGATTAAAATACAATTAAATATTTAGATAAAACATATTTAACTCTTGAGTACTTGTAATAGTAGTATTTCTTTTGCACAAGAGCCAAATGAGTGAAATGACAGAACTAAGCAATGAAAAACCTAACATCCTAAAACAGAATTATTAGGCAAGATTCTTAAATTCCACTGAGGAAATGACACTATTTTTTGAAGAAAAAACAAGAGGATTGGTAACGGACAAAAAAGCTTTATCTGTACACAGTAGAAGTAAATTAAAGTGGTTTCCACATCATCATCATCATCATACAAAGTAGTAAAAAAATTAGTGAACAGGAACAGAAACACTTCTTGGTCCCCCACACTTTAGAATCTCCTCTGTATTGGGCATTTCTAGCCTACAAAGGAAAAATGAAATGCCCTTTTTCACCACCTATGTTTCCCAATCACATGAGTCTTTTTCACTTTGGTAAAAATTAATGTACCCTCAAATTTGATCCTCTGTGAAATCTTTCCCATATCATGACAAACTTTCCTCTCAATTCACAGTTACTTCCGACTAACATAATTTCTCCCTCCTTTCCTATTTATTACTACTTAATTTATTAATTTATTTTTTACTTTTTAAGTAAATTTTACTCAGAGCACAGAAGTTCATGCATATAATACTAACTACTTTAAACTTTAAAATATTAGTATTAAAATATTATAATCAATACTAGTTTTAATATTTAATTTCATATGGTAATTAGATGAAACAAAATGATGCTACTTAAGGTATGTTTGGATCACAATAGAAAGTAGAAGGAAAGATGGTGAAAGGAAAGAATGATAAATGATTGAAAGTGAGTAGAAAGTGAATGGAAAGTGAGATGATTGTTTAGTTGTTTGGAATGAATGAAAGTGATAAGAAAGTTAATGAAAAAAAAGATATAAATTTGACAAATGACGTAAATACCCCACATTAAAATGAACTAATATATTTTAATTAAACATTTTTTTTTCGACATCAACTAAAATTGAAAAAATTAACAACATAACAAAATAAAATGAATGGATATTTAAAATAAAATGGTAAGCATGTAACAGTTAAAAAGGTCTAATATTAATATTATTATATTAATTTATTGGTCCATTGATACGTAAAAAAATAAAATAGCACAACCCACCATTCAAAGCAAGGTTATATTGGACCTTTCATTGAACAATGCTCTTCCATGCACTTTTTTCGCAGTTCTGAGCAGAAACAAATTTGGCTGTGGTCCCCACCAAATACAATCTTTCCTTCCTCAATCATAGGTGATCCAAACGAAAGAAGCCCAAGTTTCAAGAAACTTTCTTTCCTCTTGTCTTTCTTTCCCTACACTGTCTGTTGTTCCAAACAGACCCTTAGTGTTTTGCCAGCATTCAGTAAAAATTTATTTATACAGCATGAATTTTTATATTTATTTTTTAACAATTATTTATGCACCATGCCATGAATTATTCCTCTCTTTTCCCTACCAATTTTATTTTTGGTGACTTTTCCCCACCAAAATGAACAAAGTATCAGTGTAAGATTTTGCTGCATTCAATTCTCGTCTCCCCTTTCGTCACTGACGTGGGCATTGGGAACCCACCTCACTAAAATAATAGTTTTCTGTTAGACCACATTAATTATACTAAATAATTACTTTTTCAATATTTTTTTTTTTGAGCAATACTTTTTCAATATAAAAATCGCAAATAATATTTCATAATCTTCTTTTTAATTAATCAATTTGATACATTATTATTTTTTGGTGGCTGGGGCTTAAACTCATAACCTTGCATATATTATGCATTGTCTCTATCTATTAAGTCAAGCACACGAGGACAATTCAGTATATTATTTATATAAACAAAAGAATTTTATTTATTATTTTTATTAAATTGTTCAATTTTTTCATATAATATCCTTAATTAGGATTTTGTTAACAAGTGTTAGAGTTTAAAATTTTATTGTCCAATTTTTTTTTATTTTGTATCAAATTTTAAGTGTTGTGTCACCTTTTTTAGTAGTGAGTGTAAACCACTTGTTTTATTTTATAAATATTTAAAAATTATATAAAAAAGAGAATAATAACATTACCAAGCTAATTTATCAAGTATTAAGATATTAATTATTATCATATATACAAAATAGAAATATTATTAATTGGAAAAACTAATGCATGTAATTTTTTTTGGATTTAACCATCTGATTTTAAGAGGGAAAGAAATTCCGGTAATCCGAAATTCAGCTAGAAAGTAAATAAATTCTGACTAATAATTGTTTCATTAAAAAATCTAGGGGTGTTAATGGATACAGGAAAACCCACGAACCCAGTCACCCAAATCGATCCAAATCAAATTCACTTCTACCCGATATGTTCAGGTCCAAACCGCAAAATATGTGTGATTTGATTCGAACATTGGGTTTAGGTTTATGTATCTGTATACCCAACCCGTTTATTCGTATTCGTATTTCAAACCATAGTAAATTTTAGAATTTGTCACCTGTGCTAAACCAATTTTCCTGGTGTGTTGATGCTACCAGTATTGAATCAGTATATAAACAACGAGCATGCCAATTATTTGATACTTTAATTGTTTTTGTCGAAAGTAATCAATGATGAGCAAAATGCATAAAAGCTGCGTACAAACATAAGCAAAAATAAAACTTGGGTCTTGTTAAGGGCACTTGTTAAAGATTCAAAAAAAAGTAACAATTGATCACTTTTATGTAAAAAAATGTTACTTTTTAATGTTTTAATATGTTGAATGCACAAATTTCAAGACAAAATTTATATTTTAAACCTCTTATCAATTGCCCTAAGGGTACTTGATAACATTTCCCATAAAACTTAATAGTGTACAAATATAAGCAAAAATAAGTGAACTACCTAGGGTAAAAATCTGTATCAAAGCACAAAAATTTATACAATTGTCTTAGGCTAAATTATATTTTTGGTCCCTTAACTATTTAACTAGTATCGGTTTGGTCCTCTAACTAAAATTTGATTTATTTTGGTCATTTAACTTCTCTCTATTATATATTTTGGTCTTTTCCGTTAGTTTTAATTCAAAAACGTTAGGTTTTCTTCGTTTTCTTCTGGAATTTTTCTGGGATTCTTGTTGTTGAATGTTGATGGAGATAATATGAAGATGAAAAAGAGGACAAGAAGATGAAGAAAACCTAACGTTTTTGAATTAAAACTAACGAAAAGGATCAAAATGTGTAACAGAGAGAAGTTAAGGGACCAAAATAAATCAAATTTTAGTTAGGGGACCAAACTGATACTACCTAAATAGTTAAGAGATCAAAAATGCAATTTAGTCATTTGTTTTAATCATATTATCCAAGAAGCAGGGTTGTATATTGAAGTCTGGTACTATATTTATTTTATTTTTCTTAAAACAAACATTTTTTATAATTAAATGGGTACCCGTGAATCCAGCCCGAACTAATCAGTTCGAACTGAATTGGTTCAGTTCATTCACATTAATTTAAGTACAAGTTCCATGTTGAATCCGACTTGTAGTACTCTCAAATCTCAATGGGTTGAGTAACAGGTTTGACCAAAATTGATCCAACTCAAACTGTGTACACCCATACATAAATCGAAATCAAGTTCTCCTGAATAAATTCGTCATTGCTAAAGATCATTAGTCATTTGAGCTCAATTGCTTAGTTGGTGATGCATGTCATTTTAAAGAAATAAAAGATAATTGATGTTAAATAAAAAAAAATTAAAGGCATACTCTTGTTTTTTTTTTTTATACAAATTATTTTTGCAAATTTAACATTTAGTATAGGTTAGAGGGATGACATATCATTATTAATAATTATGACACTAACGACAATTTTATAATTGTCTCATGAAATTTGAACTCCCTTTTTTGAGATTACAATGTTAAGTCTTAATAAAAGGTGTAGTATATCTAAATTTTATCTTACAATTGTTGTCAAATTTAAAGATAGTCAAGCATTCAACTAATAAATCTCAACGTGAATTCCTTTTTTCTTCGAGCGATTGTGTAAGGAATGAACCTTGTCACTTGATTGATTGTGATTTCATTAACTCTTTTAAAGACGTCAAATATGGATTTTCGGTTTTCTCATAGGTCTTGCGTGTGTTAACTTAGGGCCCATTGATTTGATGTAGTGCCCAACGTTTGGCTTGGTTGACGTTCAGTTTTTCCCAATTCACGTGATCTTTATCACCTCATATCATGCTTTTGATAAATAGTCATTTTCAGTTCGTGAAGCTAAAAACATGGGATAAGAGTCTTTACGGCTAAACTCTTAATTTTTTACATGTCTTTGACTAATTCTGACACTCCTATAATCTTTATGAGACGTAATGAACATGAGCAAGATTCACCAACCTCATTTTCGATTGTTCTCAATTCAACTTACTCTTATTCAACTATTTTTACAACGGTTAAACTTAATTCGACTAATAGTCATCTTCAAGATTAACAATTTAAATTGTTTTTAAATGTAAACAATAAAAAATAGTTGAGTAAAAAAAACAATAAAATAAAAGCAGTGGGCCTCTCAAGGCAAAGGAAGAACCAGGTGACACACACTGCCACACACATGACACACCCTTATGTTACCATTTTTCTTTCCAATCTAACCCCTTATAAATACTCCCTCTCACCCTTCTTTCTTTCATCACTCATTCACTTTCTCACTAATTTCACTGCCCACAGTTTTCTTTCTCTCTCTCTCTCCTAACCAACAAAACCAATTTTTTTCTCCTCTCTCTTTTTCCATGGCTTCTTCTTCTTCTTCTATGGAAAGTGCAACCCCTCAACCTCCTCTCTACTTTGATGAAAAATGGAAGCTATCAAAGAAAGAAGGGTCAACAAGAAGCAAATCATCAACAACATCATTCATCAAAAACACATCAACAACACAAAGAAAGTGTGCTTTTGCTAGAAAATGTGCAAGACTTGTCAAGGAACAAAGAGCACGTTTCTACATCATGAGGCGGTGTGTTACAATGCTCATTTGCTGGCGTGATTACAGTGATTCATGAAAAATCATCAAAAGGGTTTATTAGGAACAATCAAAGAACTTCAAAAGTTCTCTTTTTTTATGCTTTAGATCCCTTTTGGTGATTCTCTTATGAAGCTATCTTTTTTATACATGTACATAAAAATATTATTTTTCTTAATTTTCTTAGCTAGAAGTTTTCAATTTTGATTTTTATTTTCTAATGGGTCATCTCTGTAACCTATGATTTTCAGAAATTAATATTATGTTAGAATTGAGAAATTAATTGAAAAATAGTTTTATTTATTTATTTATCATAGTTTTAGAAGTATTTAATGTTGGTGATGTTGGTAACTTTGGGATTGAGGAAGTGGTTTTTTGAGATCTCAAAAATTTCTGAGATTCCATTCAAAGTTCTGCAGCTGAGATGAGGTAAGCTAGACTGCTCTGTTCTGTACTGTGTGTGTGTATAGATCTAAATGGACTTAGGATGACGCAAACAATGTGATTTATTTATTTATTTAATATTTTTCATGCAATTAGTACTATTATTTTAATGACAACAATTAAATGATGGGAAGTTGTGAACTAATTTTGTTTTTTTATTGTTTATTTATCATTTATCATAACCTTGTGTGTGAGTGATGGGGGAGATAAAATAATATTAGTACTAAGTTTTTAATTGCATAGTTTAGAACATAGAACAAGCAAAAGGGTAAAGTTTCTAGAGTAGCTTGAAAATTGTATAAGATGGATTCAATTAGTTGTTACTCTTAGTAAAGCAAGTTTGAGTTTGTGGAAGAAAGTTGAGGTTTGATCTTTATTTGATTGCAAATTTGCAACTTTTGGTATTAACCCTTCATTTTTCAAGAAAATAAGTCAATGTTATTCAGAGTTTGATCGGAAGATAAGTGAAATCTTGTCGAAGATTAATTTGGTCAATATTCGAACACATAATGTTAGTTTATAGTTTAAGAAAAATGTTAATCAGTGTTTCCGGAACATTAGTTAAGAAAACTAAAATAGAATTTTTGTATTAGAAAATGATGAAAAGTGAAATGTTCCACTTTATGAAAGTCAAAAAGTTATTATTTTTAATATAAAAATTTTACTTTTAATTTTCTTAACTAGTGTCCGAGGCATTCGTTAACAAGATTCTTAGATTAATGATAAGTTTGCAAAAAAATATTTGAAATTTTGGATATAAGTAAGGTATGGAGGGTAAGGACTAGGGAAGGTAGGCGTTGCTCACATCAAAATGCTGACTGAGACGCCGGTGGCTTGAGTCTGATGTGATGGTGTTGTTTTCGGCACGACTCTTTATACTGTACATTTTTATATGTTTATTTGTAAATAATTTGCGATGTGAATTACAAAACTGTCCTGTACTTGTAAGATAGAGTTTAGTTCTTTGACCATACAAGGACCACTTTGACCCTATCATCTTCTACAAGGGGCACTTTCGGTGTTTCATCATTTATTTCAATATATTTTTGTTTGTTTCAAGTGTATTTAGTTCTACGATTGAAAACCAGACAACCCTTAAAATCGCGTCTAAATGTTGTATTTGCTGTGAATTTGAGGAGTTGGGATTGATAAATTGTGCTAGACGTGCAAATGTATAGTAATAATTGACACATTTAAAAACCACGACAACTCATAAAACCGCGTCTCAATGTTTTATTGTCGTGTTTGCCCTGGATTTAAGAAGTCGGGATTCCTAAGTTGTGCTAGACACGTGAATATATAGCAATTGACGTGATTCCAAACATAGGCGAAGTATATGTTTGTAAAACACCAAAATCATGATAGAAAATAGTGATGGATTAGAAGCTTCATATTTGAGTTTAAGATCAGAATTTGATATCATATTCCATATCTTGAACAAATTCCATACCGTTTGCAATTTTATAAACTTTGGCTCTCATTGAAATCTAAACATATTGAAACTAGATAACTTTAAAAAAAACTATTGAAACTAGATATATTTTATACGATGTTGAATACATGGTGTCGATTTAATCTTGGATTGATATATTGTGTCGAAATTTTGTGTCCAAATACTATTGTTTCAAAAAATTCTGTTTCAATATATCTAGCTCACGTTCGTGGTTGTCTATAACAAACACATGTTAGGAAGAAAAAAAAAAGTTGTTCCTATTATTTCTCAAATTAGGGTGTAGTGAAATGGAATTGCCTCAGCTATTTTTTTTATTAGCTCAATTGTAAGTAAGTGAAACTCATACATGGTAAATTTTTCATTTTGTGAAAATAAAAGGATAAACATTATTGAATAGATGAGCTGAATTGCATTAGATAAACTGAATTAAAAAAAATTGAGAATGCTACACTTAAGTAAATAGAAATTCATACAAGGTAAATTCTTTGGGGTTAGTTTATGGCTTTTGAAATGACAGACTGCCAGTGGCACGGATGATGAGTTGTTGACAATGGCACCACAACATAGAGCCAAATATTCTGTCAAGAGGAAGAAAAAAAAAGAGGGCCAAATATGAACCCTCACACAAAGACATTATTAGATGGTACACAAATAAAAAATGACATCAATATGAACATTCAGTTGCTTGTCTTTATGAACTTAACTCAAATAATCAGAATATCGCATAATATATAGAGGTTGAAGTTTGAACTTCAGACATCCTAATTATTCACCTTAAAACGTGAATTTCTGACCACTAAACTTTTTGAAAAAAAAAATCGATTACTTAGTGTTGACTTTTTTAGAAAAAAAATACTTAGTGTTGACTTATTAATCAAAATAGTCATATTATCGTATCATTTAATTTTTTTTTTACTCATTAAATGTCTACAAGACCTAACTCAAGTGATAAGGTCGATATTATTAAGTTAAAAGTCTAAATTCGAACATGAAATCTTGCATTTGTATATATAAGTTTCAAGTGTTGTTTGTCTTTAATTTACGGATAAAATATATCATAATATCAAGTTTATTAATGAGAAGAAAAAAAAAACAGCGGTTTTGTATTTTAGTGAAAAAGTTAATATTCCCATCCTTAGATTTCATTTGGATCTATTCCCACAGGAAAAACGTTTGAAATAAGGTGTCATCTTTTCAAAGGGTTGCAAGAAAAGTGAAAAATGGAGAGCATATATATCTTCAAGCCTAACTTATCAGCGCATCAACACAAGTATCATTTCTATCACTTTGGTCATCAAGCAAAAGTAGAACCTATCCATTCAAATTATCCTAATGAAGAATTCACCAATATTTTTCATGTTGATGGACACTTTCTCTAGGATGTAGCTCCAGAAATGTGTTACCTGGATTTTTTATCATTGAATCAATAAGTCTGACCATTATATCATAAACAAATATGAAATGATTTCTTGATCAATATAAAAATCAAGTTATTTATAGTGCAACATTATTCTACTTGTGTAGCATCTAAGAAAAATATGCATGTTTAAGTAAGTCTATAACACTTTTTTAAAGTAAAGTTCTTTTATTTTTCAAATAATTCAAAATTGTCTTAAATTTTTTTTTTTGGTGGTGGTCGGGGTTCGAACCTTAAACCTTACATATTTTATGCACTGTCTATACCAACTGAGTTAAACTCACGAGAACAATTGTCTTAAATATCTATTCTAACACAAGACAGGCACATAATAGACTAAAAACAAATGTTACATCACAACCAAAGTGAATATACCACACAAAGAAATACCTCTAAACCCTATAAAAACAAATTTCATCCAAATTATAAACTCAATTCCTTGCAAGGTGCTTAAGGATACATCATACATCATCCTTCATCAAGAATTAAAACAACCAATGCAACCAAGAATTGAAAGTAAAATTCTTGTTTTCAAATTTCAATAAATTGTTTTTGATATTTAGAAAATAAACCCTTGAGGATAAGTTTGTTAAGGAGAAAATAAACTTTGCATCATCTTATGATAAAGGAGAATTAAAGATTTAAAGCATCTTAAATCTGTACCAAAAAAAAAAGCATCTTAAATCAGTCCCTAGAGATAAGGATCACTTGAACTTTTTCAAGTTTTGTAAAGTGAAAGAAGAAAAATTAGCTAGAAATAGCCCTCATGTTTTAAACTGTTTTTGTCCTCAATGGAAGGAAAAAGAAAGAAAGATCACTCTTAAATCATTTTCCCTTTAATTGGAAGGAAGTAAAAAAGAATAATATGTCGGAACCAAGAAAATTGATTCGTTAGATCCATAGGTGACAAATATAGAAGAAAGATTAACATATTCTAAAGGACTAGTACTTTAAATTTCTCTCTTTATTTATTTAACTTGTTTTATGTACATTAAGAGTTTTAATTTCTTTGTTTTTTTATTGGTACTAATTTCTTTGTTGTATAGCCTTTATGTGTCAACCATAAGTTTAAAAAAGCTCAAACAGCTGTGCTTGAGTTTTTCATTGCAATCTTTATTCTTTCTTATGAAGTTATGAAACTTGCAAATATTGAAATATATACTCTTTATGATATACCTTTTTTTTCGTAAAAAAGTATTTCATTTTATCAAGTATAATTAATCCCTTTAAAAAAATTCTTAAAAGTTTAGGCCTCTAATTTGGTTGTTATAGCTAGAGGCTAAATATAGATAAAAAAAAAAAAAAAAGTTAAAATCATCAAACAAAAGACTGAACATATCAATATGAAAATATTTGTAGGAACTTCATAAGATGATATTTTATAATGACTAAAAACATATTGTACATACCTTTAAAAAAAAACATATTCTACATTCTTTTTAAAATTTTAAATTAAAATGCATCTTTAGTCTCTTTAAAACGACAACATTTCAAGTATAACCCTTATATAAATCACGACTTAAATACCCAAAAAAATCACGACGAAAAAACATATTTCACAAAAATTTATTAGTATAAAAAGAGTTATAAAAAATACCGTTAGCTTTATAATACACTTTTGAAAATTGACTTAGATTTTACATTTCATATTTCAAAGTTTTTTCATCAAACAAACCTTTATTCTTATTTCAAATTCTAATACTCTTTTTCAGAATTGTCTAGTTACTTGTTACTATATTTTGGGGTTGTAATACAATTGAATGTTTCTGAATTTTAGAAACCTTGACTATTTGACAGTGCCACTTTAACTGTTACTAGATCAATAAGGAATCTAATAGATGCGTCAAAAACATGTCACAAGCATTGAGATGTATATTGCAGATACAAACACTGAATTGAACACTGTTTTGTTTCTTCTTGTTATTTAAAGCTAGACCGAGTTTGACGAACATACCCAAAATGGGACCATTCTTCATATTTTACTGTTTACGTTACTGCAATTAATTCCAAATGACCCAACAATTTTTGTACCTAGAAAAATGACCCAACACCAACATTTTTCAATCAAGTATTCCCTTTTAGGTTAAATTTTTTCACGGTACATTTCAAGTTTCTCATGAGTTAAAAAAATAATTCCTCTCAAATATAAAATATGCTACAAAGCAAGCAAAATAAAATTTTGAAGTTATTTGTCAAAAAAATAAATAAATATGGAAGAAGAAAAAATGATTCATTGAAAAAATAAAAATAAGATTTGATATATGGAACTTTCATCTCATGCTAGTTGAATAGATTGCGACTTTTTTTTTAGCTAGAAAATAGGTTGTGACTTTTTTCTTGTACAAAAAACAAAAGATTGTGACTTTTGTTTAAGGGTTCCTTTAATATAAAGAAACAAATGGATAGAAAGCAATTTGTGTTTGTAACAACTTTATTTGTTGATAATTCGTTGTGGGCTACATATAACTTGATTTTGTTTTTGCTTTTGTTTTTTGAAAGGGTTTTAATTTTGTTTTTGTATCTTTTTGGTTTCGGCGGATTCTATAGCAGTAGCTTATGTTATTGTTTTTTTCTGGTCAAAGGGAAGATTTAGCTTTACTAACCAAAGCTTCTTTTGATGCACTTTGTTAGTAATCAAAGAAGCATCATTCTCAAAATTTTAGATTGTAATCTCCATGATTGTTCATGATTGGGATTTGGTTTTGCGTGACAAAAGGAAATCAAATAAGATAAAAAAAATGAAGGAAAAAAAAACTATTCTAAAGTTGAAATAACACCCAAAAATGCAATAGATTGCTTAAGATAATGCATTTTGCTTTAAGAAATATGGATCTGGCTATCAATTCACTTTAAAGTGTAAAATGGATATTATCAACTAAAAAATTTAAATTAACATGATGATTACGAATGAAATTTAATGTTTGGTTTGGCTTCTTGAAGCAAAAAGCACTTCTACAACACCTCAAAAGTGAAAATTGAGTTTTCAATCATGTTTGGTTTAGCTTTTCAGAATTGCTTCTATCCTCTAAAAACAATTCTGGATGAAGCTACAATTCCTAACTTTTGAGTTAACAAGAATCAATTCTCCATTTAGAACCAATTATTTTTCTTTATTGTCCTTTATCAATTCTCTTTTTTCCTGTTTATATTTAATTTGAGAAATCAAATTTAATCAAAAAATTTAACGAACCAAATTAGCCCCATAAAATATTTATGAACATGAGTTATCAAGTTTTGAATTTTTCTTTACGGTTTTTCCGTTCAGATTTGCTGTATTTTTTTCATTTACGCTACATTTTATAATTTTTGCCAACCATCTCTATTATTATTTAACTTTAATATATTTTATCAAAAAAATATATAATACATATAACAAATATTTTGTCAAAAAAATTTGGTTTAATGATCGTATTTATTATTTTTTAAATTAATATATAGAAAAAATTATTTATTTATTATTTATAAAAATAATATATCTACTTTTAGTATTGATCTGCACATTCATTCAACTATGTCCATTTATTTTTATTTAGCTATGTCCATTATAGTAATTATACATTCAAAAGCAATTTTGATCAAAACTATCCAAACAACATTTATTCTGTTTAATCAATTCTACGTTATTGTATCCAAACATAAATCAATTCTCTCAAAATCAATTTTAGCAGAATCAATTCTATCAGAATCAATTCTGTCCGAATCAATTATATCCAAAGTTGAACCAAACACACACTTATTTTCACTTAAAAATGTATAAACACTTGATTATAAAGTCATTATAAAATAAACTACAATATTATAATATGATTTCTAATTCTTATTATGTATCCAAATGCATCAACAACTTAAAAAGGTGATAACATAAATGGACTTCAATCATTTACGAATGCAGTATGATGTTGCAGTTGTTTGTAGAAACCGATAGATTTATAGTGTGATTGGTTTAATTTTTATTTACAAACACCGTATATTTGGGAATATCCTACCACGAAAAAAATTAGCCACTAATTATAACTTCAAGCTAGACATACATCTAGTCATACGTCTCTAATGGTTTTTTTCGAACATATGGTTAGAGAGGGAAACAACTCTAGAAATATTTCTCTTTAAATCTAATGATCCTTACAATTACAACACCATATAACAACTATAGAGGATCCAAACAAATCAACTTGACACATCTAAATCCACTTCTAGGTGAATGATTTACAAAATCTCCTTCGATATTTGAATTTGACTTATAGCATTAAATATCATTTGAGTGTGATTTATTACTATAATAAGTAAGTGAAATCATACATAGTGGATAGTACAACTGAAAGGAAAGGAAGCGTGGTAGTATATGTTATTTCCTCTTCCCCACATTTTTGACTATTTGCATGCTTAAGGTAATAATAGCCTTTCAACAAAGGTGATCATAGTGCAAGGGAATAGAGATAAATATAATCGTCCTATATCTATGATAATATTTCTTCTAAGTGTGCTACATATTTGATTAGTTTTCTTGATTATGGTCAAAAAGCAATTCACTTCTTTCATTACCCATTGTCCCCACTATGTCCAATCTTTAATTAGTAATTATTGTTGAAAGGTATCCAACACCATATGGATCTCATGATTATTATGGGATTTCAGCACTCATAATAATTAGTTCATAGCTCATGTTCCATAATAATTAAGCATTACAGCCGATATATACACACACGACTTCTAATTTACTTCCATCTAAAAATATAGAGTAAGTTATAAACATGCTCTTACTTGTTTTTGACGTGTCTTCAAAAAGATAGTAAAACGTAAATATTATTTTGTTCATCATTTAAAAGTATGCATTGACAACTGTACCCTCAACGGTAATTAATTGTCGCCAACATAAGAGCTAGCGACATGCGACAGCCAACTGTGGCTGGAAGTACAATAGTCTTTTCATGGTGTGGAAGAGAAATTAGGTATGTGACAAAAAGCAATTTTGTGGAAGAGAATTTTAGTGTAAATGACAATCTTCAATGAATAAAACTGGATTAGAAATATTGGGTCCGACTGAATTTAAGGGGTAGTACTTGGGTGACATAAAATTGAGTGACATTGGTGAAATTGAGCAAATACAATGTTACAACCCTTGTGAAGGAAAGAGAAAAAAGTCACTTCTGACATTGTGGTTAACCAATGTCACTAATGTCACCAATTATATGTCACTCAAGTGCTATTCAAATTTAAGGTACACTGGTCCACGTATGGTCAAGGGTCTCATCACAGCAAGCATGCCTTACAGTTAATGGATAGATATCATACTCTTTTTTTTTGAGAGAAGATATCATACTTTTTCTTATCATAAGTTGGTGCATTAATAGGATTTGACTATTTTATTAGAGGTGAAGAATCATCATATGCTATATTTCTAATCTAATGAAAAAATTATTTGAAATATTTTAATGCACCCTTTGTGAAATATAATTGCATTCTTACTTTTTCTCTTATTTTTTATTTTTTAACAAATTCTGGTCATTTCATTCATCAACATATATGAGTAATCCAAGATTGGATCAACTCTCTTTTAGAAAAAAAAAGATTAGATCAACTTAAACATAAAAGATTTGCATACAACTTTGTAACCCTTGCTAAACAAAGGACAATAAAATTTGTTTGTCTCCATAATAAAACTTAAAATACTCTACAAATGCTCAAAATATTGCCTGAGTGAGATTGATTTGTAGAATTATCAACAATGTTGCCAACCATTAATTTGCAATCTTGCTCAATTACTTCTGCTTCCCTTAAAACAAATTATTTCTGCTTTCATGGAGGAGGAGGAGTTTCCACCTACCACTTTCTCAAAGCTTTAATAAAATATCCGTAAAAATCTCTAATGCACGTACTAATACCAAAGCTCATTTGATCATCGAATATTTTTATTTTTTTTTATAAAGCCAAGAGAAAGGTTAGGCATTAGGGGAAAACGGTCGCATCCCAACTAAGTTGGCATCCAACAGAAACCCCATCCACCTAAGCGTCCAACGTCTATGTGTTGTCTATCGCTGACTGCAAGCCACTGTCTCAAAGAATCACACACCAATTGTATGGACAGGCACGAGTTCTAGGTCAAAAACATATTTTAACCATTTTTTTTTATTTCCTATAAAAATGATAGTAAAAAAAAACATAGTTGAATTATGTTTTTCTCATTCACCTAGTGTTTCTTCTTCTTGTAGATAAAATTGTTCGAATCAAAGACACGCACATACTTGGCTTACACCAGGTTGACTTTGTAGAAAAGAATGGACAATAGCAAGCAGACAAGATTTGAGAATGGATAATAACATAGTAAAAGATTTGAGTCAGTCTACAAACTTTTGTACTTCTTTTGTCAAAAAAATATTTAGAAGACAACTTCATATATTATCCATCATCCTAATTATCAATCTGTAACCACAGCTTGTCCGGTCAAAAAGTATTATAATTAAGCTTGTTGATTATAATGATGGTGAGATTATGCAATACAACTTTATTTTCATCGATAATCTTTAGGTTATACCGTTATTTATAATGTTTGTTGGTAGATTTTTTATTTTTTTAACATGACATTTTGTTGTTGTTGTCGTCGCTTATATTCGAGATTAGAGAGAATATTTCTCAATTCTGCCCACTCTCTCTTGTTTGTCTTTCTCGTGTACCAAACACAAAAAAAGTTGACATCATATCATATACTAATATACAATTTTTGGTGTCAACCTTTTGCGATAACATTTTTTTTTTAAATAGGTTTGTGTTAGGTTAATAACTTATTTTTGTGTTAGTTTAGTATATTAAAAATTTAAGATTAATGAATATAAAAAATAAGATTGGTGTGGGTTTTGACTCACAATACATTTACTATTTTGGGCCTGTAGATCTATTTTGATAGGCTTTGGTAAATTAGAGGATATACATCCCTTAATGTGTGTAAAGCTAGAAGAGATTTTCTTATCACACCTTTTATGATTCTCGTGTGCCATCTGTTTTCCATATTCCATCCATGTCCAAATTATATAACATGAAGCTTATTAATGAAATTTCGTTTATATAATTCGAAATCTATCAAAACTCAGAAGACCAAGAATTTTGCCATCTTGTGGTCTATGGGTTAATATATTTTGTATGATATAAACTGCACATTTGGTCTATATAATCTGAATTGTGTCTAACCTTAATGACATCAGTTTTCAGCAATAGTGAGAATCTTTATACTGATATATTCCAAATTATATAAATTGAATGTGTAAAATATGTGTTTGGTTTATATATAATCTGAATTATATCAACATAAATAAAACATAAACTAAACAAAGCATAATGATTATTGTTAAACTCTATGCCTATTCGCAACAAACATATTCACTTTCCTTGCACACTTCGTCTTAGACAATGCAATCATGCTCATCATATTACCTCTAACACGATTGAGGTGTGTCCCCATATGTCAAATGTTGAACAATACATGAACAAATCAATATGATGAAGAAATTCTAAGAAAAATCAAAATTGAGCATCCGTAGGCATATTTTGAATTTTATAAACCAAAATGTTGAACGATACATTTTGGTTTATAAATTTTGAAAATATTTAGTACACATAAATGAAAGAAGAAAGCACCGAATGTTTGAACAAATGTGAACTATCCTTTTGTTGTGGTGGGAAAAGTCTCAAATATGATGGATTCAAGAAACTTCACTTCAAAAATAGGTACAATGTAGCAAAATTCGGATTTGGGGGGAGGGGGAGTATTTTATGGAAAATCCATGACTTGAGAAATGGGAGAACGAGGTTAGGAAAGGATTTCATATTGACATGGTTTGAATTATGTAATCTGAAATGTGTTTTTAAGTCTTAGATTATATAATCCAAATAGAGATAAAATGAAAAAATGGAGGGTGCACCATACGCAAAAAGTCGGGTGCAATAAGAAACACTCAAGCTAAAATCACAACGAAAATATATAGGAGTTGTTTTACTACTTTAATAACATCGAATCACTAGCAAGTTGAATTGAGGAAATTGAAAATAGAAAGGGAACGAAACAACGAGGAATACCACTAAAAGAACAATATATATATATATATATATATATATATAGGGTTTTGCTAGAAAACATCTTTTATGAAAGTGTCTTTTAGCAAAGTTATAACTAAAAAGTGGAAATCACACCTTGAGGTGTGAGTTGCTAAAAGACACATTCATGAGTGGCTTCTAGCAAGACCCATATATATATATATATGAGAGAGAGAGAGTACCAAGACTATCCTTTAGATGTTGGTAAAAATTTGACTTTCGAACTTCAAGAAATTGATTTATCCCTTTCCTAATTTAAAAAAATGAGGGCATCGAGATTTCTATGAATAGAATTGATTGTGCCTTAGCCCAGACCCAAGAGCATAGTTTTAAAAATCGGATTGGTGATCAACTCGGTAAGGGTACTGCGTCACTGAGTCATTGATCGAACCATTGAATCACTGGTCGAACCGCATGACTAAACCGGATTGAATCGGTTGACTCAGTTATATGACTCAGTCTTTATAATTTTTTTACACTAAATAAAAACATATTTTTATAATATAAATAGAAATATCTTCATAGATGCCCCTTGAATTCAATTGCATATTTTTTTTTAGATATAATATTTATTCAAATAAATATTAAAAAAATATTTCACTTCGCATCTATAATACAAATAAAAACAAGTGTGTTAAGAAAATAGTTGTAATCAAGAAAAATATTTATGATTTTTTTTTTATAAGTAAAATTTTTATGAAATTATTTTATAGTGTATAATTCTTTTTTGATTCAAGTATGATTCTTTTTAATGTCAATTATATTTGAGGTTACAATTTAATGATTTATAAATGTTTTCCTATTTCAAGATATGTTAATTATATATAATTTACTTGAAGCAATTAGTTTGCAAAAGGTTCTCAGTGTGCAATGGTAAAGTGTTTCTCCTGTAGGCTACTTGTCACGATGTTCAACACTTGGCAATGCCATTTTTTACAAAAAGTTATTTAATTAAAATTATGTTGCACATCAAACCGGTCCAGTTTTAAAACATCGGTTCACCAATTTTCACCAGTTTAGACCGAGTTGTACTGGTTCACACCAGTTCGAATGCATGGCCGATCCGTTAGTTGACTCAAACCGGTCACCCCACCGGTTCCCGGTCAGACCGGTCCAATCGCGCGGTTTGGTTTTTAAAACTATGCCCAAGAGTATAAGATCGGTAATAGGAACCTTCAAAAATATATTTGTAAGAGATATGAATATTATAAATGAAGTTTTATGAGAAAATCTGATTTCGTTCTTTCACACATGAAAAGACTGAAGTTTCACAGAGGAGATCATAATTCCCTTTTTTTTTAAACATGGAATATGTGTGTGCGTTAAATGTTGCATCGTGCAAGCGAAAGAAACAAGAAATTGAAAATAAAAACACGGGAATCATGTGTATTTGATGCGTGGTGCCCCGTGCCCGAGAACACACATAACCAATATTTAAAGGGATGACTTCATCGTAATCAAAGATTTTTCATCCCTCTCTCTATGTCTTGGTGGTTACAAATTTGATGAGGAAATTAGGGTTCTTATGAGATTAAAACACCATATTAATTGATTTATTGTTCTGTATCTTCATCTTGAGTGTTTAATTCCTTGCCAACGTCATTAGATTTAAGTTGAACCTCTCATTCCTCTAGTAATAACTAGTTATTGTACCATTGTCAACTCATTTAGGGCTTTTATGAGTTGTGATTTTAATACGTTTTCTTTGATTATTATTAGCGGTAATAGCTTCTAGTATTGTCACTAAGTTTTTGGTCTGCGCCAATGGACTTGTTAAGGATTCAAAATTAAAATTGATAGATAAATTATGTAGAAAAAGTCATTTTTTGTTGTTTCAATGTATTGAATGCACAATTTCTAAGATAAAATTTTCACTTTAAACTTCTAAACAAATGTCTTTAGAGTAGTTGTTAGCATTAACTTCTTAACAATTCAAGTTCAAACAATCCACATTACAAATCGATTTTACACAGTTAAACGATCTCGTATGTTGATTTAAATTGAACGGTGGAGAACCTCGTCATTAGAGAATCCATTTCCACTAATTGGATTTCTAGTAGTTACAACAAAATATTGTAACAAGTATCAACCATTTGATTTCAAATTGACGGTAAAAACTGTTTTCTAGTTAAAAAATATGAATTGTTCAATCTCAAATCAAAGGTTTAGATGAGCTACACCGAAAAAACCCCACAACATGGAATCCTCAACTTTGGAGCGTATAGAACACGCGTGGACACTGCGCGTGGAGCGCTTACCCCCTTTGGATTCTTCTATTCTTAACGCTAATGTTCCATTTCTGAGAAACAGGTTCATCGGACGCATATGGCCACTCTTGTTCTCCAAAATACCTCGTTGTCTTTCAACCCGTTTACCCGTTTAACCCGATTTGTTTCAGAAGCTTCTTCACCTTTCAGCTGAGACCAAAAACAAGGTTATCACTTTCACCATCGTTGACTCTTTTTCTTCTTATTAAGCATTGTTTAAACCCTAGTTAATTCCCTTTATTTTATTGTTTTAGATTTTGATTTCCTTTGACCCTTTTGCGAGAATAACTGTTTTACAATGTAATTGTTTGAAAAATTTAATCTTTTTAAGTTTATGAATGATGGGTCTTGTGTTTGTAACACTGGAGAAGTGAAAGTTGCATGCTTTTTGGTTGAGGGTGTAATGGGTCTATTGATTTTGATTTTGTGTTGTGATGGGTTTGGTGATTAAATGTGATACATGAGTCTGAATTGTGGGGTCTATGCTATAATTTTGATAAATCATACATGTATTTATTTGTAGTTAGTGTTGTGTTGTGATTCTTTATATTGCGGAGAATTGTGGTCAAATGTGGTCCATTAGACCTCAAAAGCTGCTGCGTTGTGGTTTCAGCAACATAAATAACCATTTGTCGTGACTCGTAGCTCAAATTTTGTCGGACTTTACCTAAACCCTTCTCAGTGCCATATTTAGGATGTTGTAATTAGTGTTGATTGTAATTTGTTTGCAATGTTTTGGTTCTTTTGGGCAAAGCTTGTGTCAACGTGATCCATTTTTATGTTTTTATCTTCTTTGCATGCATTGCTTAAAGGAATTGAGTTTTGATATAATGTAACAATAGTTGTTAAGCTCACGAGTTAACTCATAGACTTGCTTGCACTGAGTTTATGAATCTTAGTAATAAAATCAAGTTAACTCACTTATTAATGTTTTTGAGTAAAATGTGGTATAGACTCACATAGAATTGCGAGTTTGAGATGATTGAACGAGTCTACGGCATAATGGTTATTTTCTCTTAAACATATCTAAAATAACAGTGGCTCAAAACACTCTACGGCTAAATGTATTTCAAAAACCTAAAATGCAATGGTTGAATGATAAGAGACTCTCTAGTGCACGAAACACTAATCTCACAGATGTAGCACACAAGTCCTTGATGTATCTAACATGCCAATGTGAAACCGTATTGAGTCTCAACGTCGTAGTTCCACGTAAAAGCATTAACAAAACCATAATTACAAGTTTGCAATGAATGCAATATGCCAACAAGGTGAATGAATCCAACTCTGATGTGCTAAACCTAGTTCTACGAACCTGAATCTTGCTCCGAAGAAGGGAATCTAGTCCTACTATCCATCCTTCACTCTTCAGTAATTTTGAACCTATTTTGATTTGTCAATTTGTCCTTTGTTTCAACTGATCATTCTCTTTTTGTGTGCTGATTACTTGTGAATTTGGTCATCAATTTTGAGTTGTGATGCTGTATTTTGGTTTGGTTTGGTATTGATTGCGTACAAAACTTTATCGTGGGTTGCTTTATTAATAAGAATGGTTTATGCTGTTTAGTTGAGGAGGTAATAGGCCTATTGATTTTGATTTGAGTTGAGGTGGGTTTGGTGATTAAATGTGATACACGACTCTGAATTGTATGGTCTACTATAGTTTTGATAAATGTACTGATTTGTACTCAGTGCCAGGGTTTTAAATAGCAGTCCAATAATGATAATTGTCATGTCGCAATCCTTAATATCGCGGGGAATCGTGGTCAAATGCGGTCTCAAAAGCCGTTGTGTTGTGGTTGGCCAACATAAAAAACCATTTATTGTGGCCTAGATCACTGTCGCGAATCTTTATTTAAAACCCTACTCAGTGCAATATTGAGGAAGGGTGTTGTAAATAGTGTTGGTTGTAATTTATTTGTCACGTTTTGGATCAGGCTGGTGTCAACCTAATCCATTTTTATGTTTTTTTTTATTGCATGAACTTCTTAAAGGGAAGAGTCCGTTTGAATTATATAATGTACTATAGTGATTAAACTCTTGAATTAACTCATAGAGTTGCTTGCACTGAGTTTATGAATCTTAGTATCAAAATCGAGTCAACTTGATTTCAAGTGTTTGAGTAAAATTGGGTAGACTCACATAGAATTGCGAGTTTGAAAATGATTGAATGAGTCTACAAACTTATCTGAAATGACAGTGGTTTAGTGTCTATTTAAAAACCCGAAATGCAGTGGTTGACTGATAAGGCTCTCTAGTGCACAAAACACTAACCTCGTCAATGTAGCACATGATATCCGTGATGCATCTAACATCTCAATGTGAACTCATATTGAGTTGTAGCTCCCTGTGAAAGCACGAACAAACCCTTCATTGTAAGTTTGCAATACGCCAGCGAGGTGATGTTCTGAACCCTAGTTCTACCTAGATGAATCTAACTCCATGGAGGGGGATCCAGCCCTACCATCCATCTTTCACTCTTGAGTAATTTTGAACATTTTGATTTGTCAAATTTTTATTTTTTTGAACTTGTTATTCTTTTTTTGGGTGTTGATGATTTGTGAATTTGGTCATTGATTTTAAGTTGTTATGCTGTATTCTAGTTTGGTTTGGGCAGATCATCGTACTTTAATTTATTGATTGCTTATAAAGCTTCACCGTGGTCTGCTTTATTACTGAGAATGTTGCATATTTACTATGCACATAGTATTAAATTATGTTTGGATTCGACTATGGATGTTTTAACCATAATTCCTGCATCGAGTAAACTCTTGTTTATGAGTCAAAGTCTACGGAGATTTCACGATCTTACACTCTTCATAGACTCTTGAGTTTTAAAAACTTGAATGCAACGTTGGTGAGGGAGAAAGAAGTCATGCTTTATCTTTGTTATTTTAACGTGTTTTGTTTTACAGTGTGAAAACCATGGGAGATGCAATTGATTTATCTGGGGATGGTGGAGTCATCAAGACCATTGTGAGGAAGAGCAAGTCAGATGCTGTGGCTCCAACAGAAGACTTTCCAGTTGTTGATGGTATGCTGGCCCATAATGCGAATACTTTAGAGTTCAGACTAAGTGTAGTAACGAACTATACTACTTTGTAATCTCTATTAAAAACTCCATAGGCGATAGGACTTGCATGGTTTTATTCTTTCTTATTGTATTATTTCTTTTCCAATCAGTACACTATGAAGGCACACTTGCTGATACCGGTGAAGTCTTTGACACCACACATGAAGACAACACTATATTCTCCTTTGAAGTTGGAAAAGGCAGTGTTATCAAGGCTTGGGACATTGCAGTCAAAACCATGAAGGTCAAACAAATTATGCTTTTGATGAACTGTAATCATTTAAATAAAGGTTTTCGTCTAATTTTTTTTCGCTGGTTTCAACAGGTTGGAGAAATTGCAAAAATAATATGCAAGCCAGAATATGCATATGGTAGCGCGGGATCTCCGCCAGATATCCCCCCAGAGTACTTATCTCATTTCATGCACTAATTATTTTGATTAAAAAAAAATGAAAGAATGCCAAATAGGAAATTAATTATCAAAATCTTTAGTCTAAGGACTTCATTAGTATAATGAACAAAGATATGCTAATATAAGTTCAGGGGAAGCTATGCAGTAAATTCTTGGTGCTTGGTTTGTTTCCTAATATAAGGTTTTCTTAGTAATACTTGAAAGAAGTTGCATTGCATTTACTTGTGAATGCAAATCTCTAACGGTTACTTGTTTCAATTTCCTTGCAGCGCAACACTTGTTTTTGAAGTTGAGCTAGTTGCGTGTAGGCCACGTAAAGGCTCCACTACTGGAAGTGTTTCGGAGGAGAGGGCTAGGCTCGAGTAAGTTGTAGCACATTTTATGCTAATCACGTTTTTTATTTTATTAAGGTTGAGTTGTTAGTTTTGTTAGTCAATGAAGGTTGCTATAATTGTGGTGAGGATTCAGCTCATATCCTACAAGGAAGTGAGTTCGAATCCTGCTATCGGTGTGGGAACCTCATTGGTAGGTAATATTCAAGTATATTTTTAAGTATGAATCTTCATGGTTTGGTTCAGGAAGAAAAATTGGACCAAACTGTTAATGGTTCTTCCTAAACCAAACCAAACTGGTATATGAAGGTTCAGTGCACCGGTGGTGCTTTTCCAAATCAAATTACCTTTAGAGAAAACCGAAATATACCTTTTGCACAAAACTGATTCTTTGTGAACTGAACTTTACCAAATTGCTATTATTAATTGACATTAGGATTGTCTAGAAAAACAAAAATTGGACCGAACTGATTAGAACTGTTCAAAAAATCCTAAAACCGAACCGAAAAGAACACAATTCGGTTCTTTTCAGTACGGTTTGTCTCGATTTTTAATTTTTTTAATAGTCTTATATGTAAGTGCTGTTTGAGCCTTGGTGCTTTGCCTAGCCCTAGTGAGCTCCCGCGGTTCAACTCCCCACATTTCGTTTATATAAAAAAGTGTTTCTGTTTGGTTGGAATATGTACCAATGTGATGTTTATATTGTGACTTGACATAAAACATAGTGAGCTGAAGAAGCAAAGAGAGATTGCTGCTGCAGCTAAAGAGGAGGACAAGAAGAAGAGAGAAGAACAAAAAGCGGCAGCTGCAGCTCGTGTGCAAGCGAAACTTGATGCCAAAAAAGGTCATGGAAAGGGTAAAGGGAAAGCAAAGTAGGGACTTCAAACATCTGCAAAAACTTATGTATGAAGATAATCAAATAGCTGTGTCCAAAATTCTGAGTCCATCCTAAATAATTGTTGGCATGAAGTGCTAGACTTCCATAATATGAATATAAGATGTTGGGTAGCTTGCTATGGAATGAGACAATGAGTAGGCAGTAACATGTTTTTTCATTTCAGCTATATTTTAATTTTGGTTCTTTTATGTGCCCAAGTATGGCTCACCACAACTTAATTAAATGCTTAGGGTTTATTTGAATTTATTTATTTGTGCTTATATACTACCATAAACATTTGTTAGACTCTTTTTTTGGTACAAACATTTGTTAGACTCTTTAGGAGAAGAATTTATGAAAACTACTTATGACATGCCTATATGTTGTTTTAACCTATTTATGTAAGCATTTCAAGATAGTTTACGAAAATAACTTATAGTTTATACGTAAAAGCATTGACTTTATTTTATTTTGTATTTTAAAAATAGCTTATTCATAAGTGCTTATGTTATAAGCTGCAAATTAAGACGTTTGTCCAAACATGGCCTTGTTCAGTTAATAAATGCTTATCGCATAAGTGTTTGTATTTGTGTATAAGCTGTTTCTACAATCAAAGATGGAATTAAGATAAATTCTGGACAAGCGGAAAGCAGTATGACAAATTTGAAACAACTTTTCAAAATAGTTTGAAAATAGCTTATAAATATATCAGAAATTATTTTTATACTAGTAAAGTAGCCTTGCGTATTACAAAAAATCCATTACCAATTCCGTGTGTCAAATGTAACCAAAAAAAAAAAAAGTCCGTGTGTCAAACAAGCTTATAATGAGTTAAGATGCTTTCTAGTATTTCTTAAAAGAAATGAATATCTTCTTTAACGTCAAAGCTTTAGGGATGACAAAGGATTTATATTACTTATAAAATTTTGAGAATGTGGCTTTATATTACTTATAAAATTTAGGCTTAATTACACTTTTGACCCTTAAGTTTTTTAAAGTTGTGATTTTGCCCCCCTAAAAAAAACAACTCTTTTCAGGCCCAAGTTTACTTTCTGTTGCAATTTTGGCCCCTAGCCCAATTTTGACCCAGCCAACGCTGACGTGACGCCCACTTTAATATTTTCGTATTTTTTAATAATTTTTTTTATTTTGTAATTAAAAAACTAATAATAATATTTTTATTTTTGTAATAAAAAAAACAAAAAGTATTGTAATATTTTTTTTTAATTTTGTAATTAAAAAAACATTTTTTTAATTACAAAAATATTTTTTTATTTTTTAAAATTAAAGATAATATAAATAAAAAAAATTACACACGTATCCGTTGACTGAGTCAAAATTGGGCTAGGGGGCCAAAATTGCAACAGAAAGTAAAGTTAGGGGGCCTAAAAAGAGTTGTTTTTTTTAGGGGGCTAAAATCACAACTTTTGAAAACTTAGGGAGTCAAAAGTGTAATTAAACCTAAAATTTAACACCAGGTATGGCACGGCCACGGCACGGTCATGTTAAGTGTAATGTTGATGTATCTTTTTTGAACAATTGAACAGAACAAGAATTGAGATATGAATTAGGGATGACGATGTCACCTTTGTGTTGCCCAAGACTTTACCCAATACACCAATGTGTTAAGTGACATGCAATTTTACACTGTTGACTTTGTTTTAGATTCAAGGCTTAATACATTGTTTGGTCCCTTAACTTAATTCTTTTTATCAGAATGGTCCCCTAACTAAAAAACGTCTCAAATTGGTCCCTTATGTCTTTTTCCGTTACCTCTTTTGGTCATCTCCATTAGTTTTTTAATATCTAATATTTTTGATATTAAGTAAAGTACAATAGACCCTACGTGATTCAAGTGTCCTCTTTTTGAATGGCCCCCTAAGTAACGGAGAGGACCAAAAGAGGTAACGGAAAAAGACATAAGGGACCAATTTGAGACGTTTTTTAGTTAGGAGACCATTCTGAAAAAAAAAATTAAGTTAAGGGATCAAACAATGTATTAAGCCTAGATTCAAATATTCTAGCGGATGCTTTCCATGCTAACCGTGTTAATATCACGGAATTCGGTCAAGTGGTCTTAGCATGAAGGAGTCTCTTTATTACTTATTTCAAAAACTCCTAGGTCGAGTTTATGAGACGACGAACAAATGATGTAGCTCACATCTTTATTATGGTTGTCACATTATCAACTAGTCTCATTATATAATCTGTTGTACGTCATTGTATAAACAATCTTGTTATTAATGAAATGCTATAAACATATTCCTTTAAAAAAAAGTAGTAATGAACATCTTAATTTCCTTTAAAAAATTAAAAGGATGCTTACCCGTTTTTTTATAAACACAGGGTAGAAGCTCAGGGAAAATAAAATTACACTTTAATCACACACGGAGTAAAAACTCCAACACAATCGACAATAATTAAATGTCTCATATGAGCTCAAAAATAGGTGACTTTTAAGATACACAAATTGTTAAATTTGTATAATCATACACAAGTTCATTGACAACCATAGACGTATCATATTTCAATTCAATGGATATGATTTTGTGGTACACTATATACCATACCATTGCCGATAAGTAAGAAAACTGATTTACATGTATTCTACAACTAGAAGTAAGTAAACCTGAATAAAATAAATACAACGTTTAATTATAAAGAATAAATAATTTTTTTTTTGGTCAAGTAGCTTAGTGGCTAGAGAAATTCACCTTTAAGATGAATAAGTGGGGTGTCCGGGGTTGGAACCCCGGCCCTGCACAAATTGTGCATTATTCCTTACCAAATGAGCTAAGCTCATGAGGACAGAATAAATGATATTTTATTTCAAGAACATTAAGACGTATAAGGGTTAACATAACGAGTTTTTATTTTATTTTTTACGAATGAGTGTTGTTCCGTTTTTATTCAAAAAAAAGGAACAATTTATGTGCAGTTTATTTTATTTTATTTATAACAAAAAGTTCAGACCGATGATAAAAATTTGTTTATTTTATTTGGATAATACCAAAAGGATAATATTTTTAAAAAATATATTAAATATGTCACTTGTTCATTCTTTATAATTGAATCTTTAGTCATTTAAGTTAATTCATGTGCACTCTTCATTTATTAAAAAACAAAAATCATGTGTTATATTCAAATTTTTGAATGATTTTTTGCATACTCATTTAAAAAATTATAAACATCTCCCCACAAAAATTAAGAAATCTTTAACAAAAGATGAAATAAAATTTGAACTTGCGTAAGCTAAAAAATAATAACGGAAATCTAGAAGAAAAAAATAAATAAATTATGGGCTCATTTATCATAGAGACATCTATATAATACACAAGACTATCTATATAGTTTGACATTATTCTGACAAAAAGCCTCAATTTATTTTGATTTAAATATGAACTAAAATTGTTGACGATAAAATAGTGTAAGGACTGTAAGCCAAGGAATTTCTTTTGTGTGCAGTCAATTTGTTTTTTAATAAAAACTAAAAATGAAATATTTAAATTTTATAGAAACTATTTATAATAGCAGTTATGTGGTGTAAATGACTTTTTGGTATTTGTTGGTGTTAAAATTTACTTTTTAGTTACCAATATTTGCACGGTATACATTGTGGAATTGAATTTTTATCACATACATACGGTTTACAAATGTATACCTTTAAGTTACTTTGCTAAATCTTGTTCATTGAATTTTAATATTCATATATCTATGACTAATAGCGCACTTGTGTATGGATACACTTATCAATTTGTGTATCCTAAAAGCCACCTATAAATCACTTCAAATCCAATTTCACAATTCAAGGAGGTCAGAGCATCTCTACACTTTGTTTCACAAAAGAAGTGATACGCTTTCACTTCCTAATCTAAATCTAACCACCGGATAATTGTAAAACAAACATACTATTTTGGCATGTTTGTTTTAGCGGTGGATTTATGACGTTGTAAGAGAAGCTTGGTTATTTAGCTTCTCTTAAATTATGGTGGGAGCATATACAAACGCACATTTGATGGTGGAAACTCCCAACCAAACATAAGCTTCACTACTACATTTGAGTCCACTTGAAACTCAACCCGCCTAAACCATTAGAATGTGTTGTGTTAAACTTCGTGTTCACTTTCGTTAATCACGATGAGACATTTTACTGAAAAAAGAGGTCTGGTGTTACATTAAGATGAATGAATACTATCAAGTATCAACCTCGAGACATTTTAGTAAAAACTATAACGAAATTTTTACCATCATGTCATAATAATATAAAATGTAGGCCATGCATGCAAGCAATAGACCCCAAAGTCCAGCTTCAATGTAGCTCAGATTTAATAGACATTGGATCTCACTTATAATCTTATGCCACATAAAGGTGAACAAAACCTGAGATTTAAATTAACAAGCCTACACTTCCATACTATAGGCCAAAATGACTTAATTATATATTAATTATATGGAGCCCAGAAATACCAAAAATCATTGTCTTAATATGAGAAATAAAATAGTAGTCTGTTTAATTATTAATTATCTATTGTCTTAAGGTACGATACAGTTAGAGAGGCCACGTTGGGTGAATGATATATAGTATTATATCCATCAATCAATTAAATAGAACACGAAATTTTCAACTTGATTTAGACTCTGCTTTTGATTGACAAAGGATACAATCATACAATATGTTTATGTTGCATATAGTAGTTGGTGATGTCCAACATTTTGTGACAAGATGATAGAAAAGGAATATGGAATTTTCCTTCCTCTTTCATACAAAATTATACATACAACATTACAAGTTGGTTCACAAAATAATGACATAAGTCGGTGACAACTCATTATTAAACGCATGCGTAAAAGATGTTTACATTGACGGTGTATATAAATTAAATATTTAATTTTAATACTGCCCAAAAAAAAGTTGATATTTGTATTTTTGTTGTTGTTTGTTTCCTTTCTTTATCCCTTAACACACAAAAATTGTGCATTGTCATGAGTTTTTTTTTATCAAGTATTCTAGTGGAATAATTCACCTTTTGAAAATGAATAAATGGATTTTGAACCCCGATTCCTACATATTACAATGCATTATCAATTGAGCCATGCTCATGAAAACGAGATTTAATTTATTTACAAATATTTTATCTCATGTAAAATTTATTTCATAAAGGTTAAATTCCAACAGCAACAAAAATCGTACATAGCACACAAAATTACCTATCACAATATCCGTAATGTTTAATATGCAGGGATGTTTAGTGTATATATATATATATATATATATTGTTTCAGTTCTGTATACTTCACAAATATGCTTAATATGCAGGGATGTTTATTGGCAATTTCTACATTTACGATTTTAGTTTGCAATTTTTCTTTACTAATTGGACATAGCAGAAACGACATTTTAACAACTTCATTGTATTTCCTTTTTGTCAAAAAAAAAAAAAACTTCATTGTATTATGTTTTTGTTGCATTTTGGTACTATAAGTTGAACATGTTCTCAAGTGTTGACTATAAGCTTGTAATAGAAAATTACTTAATTGGTTTTTTAAGGGTATTTTGGCACTAAATTAGTGTCCAAAAAAGTCCTTTTGAAAAACATAAGATAAGAAAAAAGTTTTTCTTTCATTTATTTTTTTAAGTTTTAATTTAATTGACATTTGATATCTAATTAACGTGGTCCTAATTCTTTTGCATTCAAAAATCATGTATTTTTGCATTCTTTTTTTTTTTTGAGTCAAAAAGATAATTCTTCTTCATTTATTATTTTCTTCAAAATTTCATTACGATACTAATTTAAATCTCACCTTTCAATTTTTCCTATTAGTTTTTTTATACATATATATTTTCTTTCTATCTGAGAAAATTTCTTTTTGAAGCTCGCAAGTCACAAGTCATAAAAGAAAAGGGGTAGGATGAGTCAAGGACCCTCCATATAAGGTGTTTATATCCATGAAGAGTATCCATTCATATATGGATTGTATATTAATTTTTTTTATTTATATAAATACTCTTTTTAAAGGAATTTATATAAACACTAAAATATAGACTAAAGACTCGACTTAATTCCTCACAGTTTTATCTAAGTCCAATTCAATCTCCGACAAAAAATCGGTCATTCAATTATGATGAGTCAAATATTTTGTTTGTTAAGTAATTTAGTGACTATTAATTTATTTTTTAAGATGAATAAGTGAAGTGTAAATAATTTAAACTTCGATTCCTACATATATTATATAATGTTCCTAATTAAGCTCACGCTGAAATGATAAGTTTAGTTTAATAGAGATTTGAGTGAACAATTAATTTTCAAGCAAATAGTTGCAAAAAGAAGAAGAGTGTATAGAGTATAATCTATATAGTCAAAAGTGAAACATAAGAGCTCATGTGTCCCTTTCCACATTGTGACTTCCACAAACACACAAACACGAAGACACACATATAAATGACAATTGAACTCGGATTCGTTGGATTTCACAAGAAATAATCATAACGAGTTTAGGTAAAAAAAATCCGCAATGAGAATGAGTGAGTCCTCGGACGATAAATTACCCAAATAAAACTAAACATGTATGGAGGACATATAATAAACTAAAGCAATTAACAAGACGAAATCTTTAATAATAATTTTTTTTTTTTGACACAAATTGAGCATAATACTTTTATTCATTCATTTTTTTGGATAATATAATAAATTGTTATGTGTTCTAAAAAATTTGTAGCCACTCTTTGAGGATGGATATGATAATACAATACTCAAACTCTACTCATTTTCATCACTACTAAAAATAAAAACTAAGAAATTAAACCAAGTTGTTGACGAGCAACGACGCAGTTTGTGTCCGTGAATCCAATTCTAGAATTAGCCAAATCATATTCCACCCAAACATTTTGTTGATGATGATGTCCAATAATAAAAGCCTCCATCCCCAACAAATCAGAGTTCCCAAAAGTGAAACAATAAATCCAATCATTACCCTTTGCCACATTACTTACCTTATATAACAATCTCTCTCCGGTCACCCTCAACTCCGCCCCATCAAACATCAATGTCACAGCCGGTAAAACAGGAAGAGCAGATCCGACTGGAACCCTAAAACACAAATCCATAACACCTTGGAAAACAAACTTCGAGTCACCTAGAGGTGTTAGTATATTTTTGGTTTGGATTGCGAATTCGTTCTTTAAAGCAGTGTAAACCGGTTGGCGTAGAAAAGTGAATTGGGTAGCCGAGTCCACCATGGTTTGACCTGCTCCAGTGTGATCGAGTAAAAAGGCGGATTTTGAAAGAGGTAACAATTTCTCTGAAACCCTAATCCCCGTGAGTTTAACCGTGTAAGCGAACCGGTTGAAATAAGGTAATGGCGTTGTCATTTTAACAAGAGGTGTGTAATGAAGAGGACCTAACCGTGGGAGAGTGGCGATGTTCCCAAGGAGTAACACGCCAGTGGAGTCCTTGTTAGAGATGCAATAAGAGAATTTTGGGAGCCGCATTTGATTGGCGAATGAGAGCGTCCCAAGATCCATGCCCATTAACCCGGTTGTCTTGGAGTCTTCATCACCGGAGTTAGTATCGGTGTCCATACATCCGAATACCATTCCACGTTGAGCGGGGCCTCCAACGAAGAAAGTCTTTGTGGCAAGGTTACCTTCCATAGAGGACGAATCAGCGTAGGAGACGATAACGTGGCAAAGTTTATTTGCATCACATGAAACAGGATTGATTAGATCTCGAGTTTGAGTCGTGCAGATAGGAGAGGTGCATGGAGCGGGGGTGTATGAAGAAGAAGCAAGTGGGTTGAAAATAAAGTTTAGGTTAGGGAGTTTTTTGCAATGAAGCCATGAGAGTTCACTCCCTGTGTCGAGGACCATGGTAACGCTCTGTGGAGGAGATCCAACAGTCAATGAAACCGTTAATGTTACATTGTGTTGGAAAGTGAGCTTACGTGGTGAAAGTGGTGTTTGTGGCAGTGTTTGTACTTTTAGAGGCAAAGTGACGAAGTTTTGTGTTTTTGGTGAGGAAACATATGAAGTGGCACGTGTTTGAATTTGAAAGAAAATAAAGAAGAGGAGAAGGAGAGGAATAGTGACACAAGAATAAGACATGATTGAGAAATTGAGGAAAAGTTTATTGTATATCCTTGAGAAACTATTCCATTTATAAGCATATGAGAGAAGTTAAATACTAATTCCATATCAAAACTATTAATTGCACATAAAGGCTAAACGATTGCAACATAATTACAATGTATCCCTTAAAAAAAAATATTACAATGTATCATATATATTTTTCGTGCGTACAATACCTCCTTTCTTTTTTTTTGGAGGGGACAATACCTCTTATATACTTGTCAAAAAAATATCATACTTGTCAAAAAAATATCTCTTACATCATCCATAATTGAGACATATATTTTTGGGTACATAAATAAGTTTTACGTGTACATATCACTTATTAATAATATTTTAAAAGTGATATCTAATAAACATTTAATCTCTCCAACCCAGCACCTCACACAAATATCTTAAACAAGATCCATTAACAGGGGTGGCCCTGAAGGCGGGCTTGAGGGGCGGTAGCCCAGTGCACCATTTGTTTAGGGGCACCAAAATTATTATTTTTATTTAGTAGTTAGTGTTATATATATATATTTAATTCACTTTAATTAATTCAATTGAAAAATTATTTTTACATAACTTTGATTATAAATAAATATTGTGCAAAAAAAATACAAGAAGAAAAATATTTTTACATGCCACTATATATGTTAGAGAGGATATAGAATAATGGATAATTAGTGTAATAAGAGTTGTTAATCAAGTAAACTTCTTAAAGTATGCATAGTTCAAGAAATTTGGAGATTACATTATTCTGTTTTTTTGTAAGTGTCTATACTTTCTGACTTTGGTTATAATTTGATCAAGAATTTGTAGTATAAAGCATTGAACATGAAAGCTAACTTTGTAGTATAAGTTTTATAGCAACTCTTAAGTTGTATAGCATTGACAATTTTTTATTCTTACTAGACCTCTACTCGGGCAACGCCCTGGCAATATTTGTAGAGTTATTTTTAATAGTAGATATACTTTATACGTAGAGTTTTTAAATATATTGGTACTAATGTCTATGATATCTTATGGAACTGAATTAGATGATATAAGTTGGAGAAAGAAAAGAAGCACCATAGATTAATAGATTAGGATTGTGGTTATGTTGTGCTCAAATAAATTTCAATTATTATTTTAATTTTTTTTTTAAAATGAGCATATGTACAAAGATGGTTAACATAATGAAGAATGTGAGAGGATTGGAGGTTACGTGGTTAAGTGGGAGGATTGGAGGTTATGGTGCTCAATTTATTTATGTTTTAATTTAATTCATAGAATCTATAGGATTGTGGTTAAGTGGGATGAAGTAATAATGGAACGTGGATATGCATTTTTTTAATTATTCCTATTTTTTATTTAATTAATTGATAAAGAACCTGTTTAAAAAAAAAGGTTATAACTTATATTTCTTTATTAAAAGGAAGGTGGGTAGTTTTTTTTAATTTAATTTGTATTTTCTATCTAATTAATAGAAAGAGAGTTTTTCTTAAAATTTGTGTTATGAAATCTCTCAAAATTTGTGGACTAATAAGCAAACCTGCAAGATAGCAAGCATCTTTGACCAAACAAATACAAAGAAGTTGAATTTTTTTTTTTTAAAGTAGAGAAGTTGTTAGTGAACCTACTAAACTATCATCTCCATGTTCTATGTCTCACGTTCAGTTTTTTTTTTTTTTTTTTGTACACTGGCATCTCAAATTGGCTTCCCTTTCTTTTGTTTCCAGGGCCTACTTTTGATTTTTTTTTCTTTCAACATTCCCTTAATGACAATACTTAAGGAAAATGGTGTGTGATATGTTATGTCATATGGGAAAGAAAGTGTTTCATGGGACAGTGGAGATGTAGTTTTTTTTTCTTTTAAAACTTTATTTATTAGTAAATAAGAAAAGATAAAATATTATTATTATTATTAATATAATGTGCATTTTTGTTTTGAGTGGATAAACGTTGGTTGTGGGTAGATTTTTCATTTTTTTTTATGGTAATATTTGTATACTTTCAATTGAAAAGCTGAAGTAGATGAGAGATAGAATAGAAAACTAAAATAAAAGGATAAACAAAACAAAAACATGAAATTATTTTAAGAAAAACAGAGAAGTTCCCATATTACATACTCAAAGATATACAACTTTTTTGGTAAGTGATTCATGAACATTATTATTTTTTAATTACGTCCCTTCACCACTACCTTTCAAACACCTCAAAGTTGCCCACAAAATTTGATGTATTATCCTTTTTCGACAATAACACATGCATCGTCCCTGCAAAAAAGATAAAGCAAAATCAGAATAAAAGAAAGAAAGAAAAAAATAATCAGAGAGATGGAAGATTTAGAGAGATTGAGAGAAAACGCAAGGATAAACAAAAAGTAGAAGATGGATAAAATGAAGGGAGTTAATGACACCAATTTTTGCTCCTCATCAAACATTAAAATGACGCCTGAATTTCTATCACAAACAAAATCACACCGTAATAAAATATATAGACAAAAGCGATCCCCAAAGTGAAAAGATCAAGGTATCAAACCATTAAAATTACTCCCTAAAAAAACCATTAAAAGTATGAAATTTAATAGTCGAAAAGTGAAAAGAAACGATTAATCACAAAAAGGTGGAAAGAAACTATAAAAACAACTAAATTTGTTAAAATAGGCCAATGTATATATAGAGAGACTATGATCTGTCAAAAAAAAATATAGAGAGACTATGAGAGGAAATGGCCGGATGAAGTTTAGTAGAAAGTTAAAATAGGGACAATATTTCCCTTCAAAAAAAAAAAAAGGGACAATATTAACATGGTATGGGTAGGGTAGTAGTGATGGTGGGAAGTTATAAATGATGATGATGATAATTTTTTAATTTAATTAATTAATAAAATTTAGAGCTTTAAAGGTGGGAATTAATGTGGGTTATGGGTTGGTTTTGACTTTTTTTAATTACACCTCGTATATTCATGGTTACACTCTAAAATGACAAAATTACCTTTTCATAAAATTTGTTTTTCCAAAAACCTCTTCCTTCTCTCTTGGTTACACCCCAAAACTCATTTTTCCTTAAACTCGGTTTAAGTAGGTCATGTAAACTTAGTTTAAGTAAGTCATGTAAACTAAGTTTAAGCGTACATACTTAAACTCAATTTAAGGTGGTCATGTAAACTTAGTTTAAGTAGGTCATGTAAACTGAGTTTAAGTGTACATATCAACCTTGTTCATTGATTCTACGTAATCTTATTTTAAATATGTACATGTAAACTCAATTTAAGCAGTTCATGTAAACTGAGTTTAAGTAGGTCATGTAAACTGAGTTTAAGTAGGTTCATGTAAACTCAGTTTAAGTAGGTTCATGTAAACTAAGTTTACATGAACCTACTTAAACTGAATTTAAGTTAACCTCAACAATGTAAATTGAAACCCTCTTACATTACAGTTGAAAAAGAAGAAAAAATTGAAACTAGCATTATTGAAAAAGAAGAAATTCATTTACTTATATACAATCGAGTATGAATGAAAGATATTTGGATTCACTCTTTAATCTTCCATAGAAATTGATTGAACATCAGATTGTTTGATCGTTTGTGGGTGAAAGAGGGTGAAACTCAGGGTCATTGAATAAAATCAAGGTTTTATGAAAATTTATATGAAGGGCAATTTTGGTATTATAAAAAAGTTTTAAGAAAATTTGGGTGTAACCAGAAATATATGAGGTGTGAATAGAAAAACTCTTTGATTTTTTGGAATATCATTTTTCTCACCGTTACTTTTTAATTCTATTACATATTTTATTTTTTATTTTCTTGATTTAATTGTTGAAATTAGCGCTTTAAAGGTGGGAACGTGGGTTGAGAGGAGATTTTTTAGAATTCCATTATTTATTTTAATTTAATCGTAGAATTTAGAGCTTTGGAGGTGGGTAGTTTTTTTAGAATGTCATTTTTTTTAAGATGTTATAGTGCATTGTGCAATTTTTTTACAATGTCATTATTGTTTTCATCATTATTTTTTTTCAATTCATTGCTTAACGTGGGTTGAGAGAGTGATTGGCAAAAAAAATTCATTATTAACTTTTTTTTAATCCCTTAACTACTTTAATGCTATTTTTTATTAATTAGTTCCTACTTTTTATTTAATTAATTAATAAATAATATGTGTAAAAAAATGTTATAACATATCACTACTTCTTTCCTCTAAAAAATGCCACTACTTCTTTATTAAAAGAATAGTGGGTAATTTATTTTTTGAATTTATTTTTCATTTTTATTTAATTAATAGAAAGAGAGTTTTTATTTTATTTAATTAATAGAAAGATATTAGTTTGAGGGAAAAGAGAAGTTTTCGGGGGAAAACTATAGGAAGATTTTGTAGGATTATAGTTATAGTTATACAAATAAATGATGATTAATTAATAGGTGAATCCTTATTTATTAATTTTGTTAAGTCTTAACATAATTTTTTCCTTCCATTAATCCCTTATTAGGTTTGCAACAACTATATCCTAAAACTTTGGCTCTAAATTTGCATCATATATGTTTTTTCATTTCTCTCTTTAATAACCGTGAATATTTTTCAAAGCAAAAATTTAATAGATGTCTTAATCCTTATCCTTATTTATTAATTTTGTTAAGCCTGCATCATTTTAACCTAATAATTTCTCTCCACTAATCCATTATTAGGTTTGCAACAACTCTATCCTAAAATTTTGGCTCTAAATTTGCATCATATATGTTTTTCATTTCTCTCTCTAATAACCGTGAATATTTTTCAAAGCGAAAATTTAATAGATATCTTAATCCTTATCCTTATTATTTATTAATTTTATTAGGTCTGCAGCAACTTAACATATTGGTTATGTGTGTGTGTGTGTATATATATATATATATATATATATATTTTGACAAGTTGTTGTACACTTATTTAATACGTTTACAAACAGAATGCCCTAATTTCCATGCAAACTCGGTTACCCTAAATAATTTGTTAGGAACCATGAACTGCATTAATTTTTTATGTTTAACTATAAAAGTAATAAATAAAATTGACTTGTGCAACAATATAATTTTTTATTCTTTTTATCTTTTTTCTTTATAATTTTTTTTTATTATCATTTGATTGTAATATTGTATCTCTAAGAATCTAATTTGCGTTTATTGATCGACTTATGATCTTACAGGTTAAAGATTATTTATTGGTCCCTATTATAGTCGAGAAGATCCATGCGTCGCACGGGTCAAAAGTCTAGTTAGTAGAAATAGAGTTGTGGAGGGAAACATGGGTAGTGGGTTTTTTTTCTTTTCATTTTTTATTTAATTAATAAAATGATATGGAGGGAAAGTTTGTAGGGTTTTTTCTTTTCTTTTTTATTTGATTAATAAAGATTATAGTTATAAATAAAATGATATGGAGGGAAATTTTGGAGGGAATTATTGGAAGAACTTATAGGATTATAGTTATAAATGATGATGCCTTTAGAACAAGTATACCTTTAAAATATGTGTACCTCTGGAAACATTGAGCCTTCAATTTTGTTATTATGTCACATATGAATTTGCGAATCTTTTTTTCCCTAGACTCTATAAAATTCATAGCTCCGCCACCGATTACATTTCGTTTTTTAAATATTAAAAATATGTGAGACCCGTAAATAAACGAGATACTTATTTGAAATCCTCAAGCTCATTAGGTACTCAAATTATCTATGGAGTAAGACCTTACCATTGTAGATGGTCTTATATATTTGTCAAAAAATATCTCTTATGTATTTGTCAAAAAATACCTCTTTTATATTTGCTCAAAAACAAAATTCTCGCAAAATATTAAGATATATAGAAACTAAATCATATCAATGAAAAAGGTTTCATTAAACAAAAAGTAAAATAAAAACAAACATAAAGAAAGGTCTCCGACTCGTTGGTCGATCGGAAGAAAATATTGTCTTAAATATCCAAATAGTCGATAAGTGTCTAACATGTTAGATTTTTATTATTATTTTGAGGTAAAGTTTTGGAGGTGATAAATACATAAAAAAAATGGAAAAATCTTTCACGTTTTTAAAATCATGCTTAAGTATTACACCATCACACATCTGATGTGATCATTTGATCCATATCATGAGACTTTATTATTCTTGTCATATCTACAATTAGATGGCACACATCTTCACAATTAATTTTTTTTCATTTTTTTTACGATTCAAATATGGTCTGATATATTCTTCTTAAAAAAAATATATATTTGATCTAGTATAGTTTCTAACGAACTTTGTAATCCATACAAACTCACTTTGCAGAAATTCATATTTAACTATAAAAAACCTCAAATTTTTATTATCAAAATAAGAATCAGACAATATTAAAATAAAAAAGAATCTTAAAAGTTAACTAGTAAATGTTACGATAACGAATACTCCCTCCGTTCCTTTTTAAGTGTCTTTTTAGAAAATTTCCATCAAAATAGCAAAGTGTATTTTTTCACGTTTTCTTCCAATTATACCCTCCTTTTAATTCAACAATAAATTCATATTTTTTTGCACACACTTTATCTTTCCAATAAATTTAATATGTTATCTTTTTCTCGTAACAAACAGTTGTTAGTTATTATCTTTTTCTCCAACAAATTCCTATTTTTTTACGCGCTCTCTCTCCCAAAATAAACAATTGTCAATTTTTTAAATATTCCGCACATCTTTTAAATTATTATAAGTCAATATAAAAATTATTCCAACTTCACATTAATCAAAAACTAAGAAAAACTTTACTTCCTTCCAACTCCTTTAATCAAAGTTAAGACTTCAACTATGGCTTCAACCAATGCTAGATTCGCATTGTGCGACATCTTATTTATAGAATTTTTAAATTTATAGAATTGTTATTCATCTTATTTATAGAATTTTAACTCTTCTTCGAACCATTGTTTGTAACAAAATTTTGTTTAAATTTGAAGATAATAAGAAACAAACTTTGTTTAAAAATAACAAACAAACTTTGTTTAAAAAAAACAAACTTTAGCTTTCCAAATAGATAACATTAATTAGATTTATTGAAAAAGTTAAGAGTAATTGAAAAATGGTATAATTGACAAATCATACCCTAAAAATACAAAAAGGACAGTTAAATAGGAACGAAAAACACACGCTAAAAAGACACTTAAAAAGGAACGGAGGGAGTATAAGTTATGAGTTTTCTAGGAATTATATAAAAGAAAACTACCAAAAACTAATAGAAAACATGAAATCTATGATTCACATATAGCAAAGAGAAACTTATATTTATCTATGATCGTAAATTAGAAACAATATTGACCTACATGTATTGTACGACTAGGAAATGCATCAACCTTCTATGATCGTAAAAGTGTTAATTTTAGGAAAGTTATCACTATCACTAGTTATGTGAACTTTTTCTAACTTCTTACATCCACCCGTTATTTTATTAAATTAAATTATATACTATCCAATTTTATATTGATGAGATAAATTTTTTTTAAAGAAGTCTCCGTGAGCATAGCTCAGTTGGCAGGGACATGCATTGTTATATGCAGGGACTGGGGTTCGAACCCCGGACACCCCATTTATTCACCTTAAAAAAGGTGAATTTTAGTCGCTAGGTTACTTAAAGAAAAAAATTGAAAGAAAAAGTGCACTCAATAATACTATACAATTTATGAGATACAAAAAGAAATAAATGTTCATTTCATTAACTATCACGAATGTATTGTTATTCTTTCTCCTAAATACACAAATACCTCAAAGGCTTTCATGAGATAGAAAGATTTGTTTAATTTCATATAACAACTAATTACACCATTATTAAAGATGACAATACAAATCGTATAGTCCTTGCCAATATTTTTCATATCACATTCCATCTTCCATTCATATTCTCATTATCTTCCATTGTCTATCCCAAATCAATAAGCAATGAATAAATTTTGTATCCTTCTTAGTATTGGAATTATGTTACCATGGTCTATTTCCACCATTTGCATCCATAGACCAAGTCCTGCGTGAACGTGGAAAAGGATTCTCATTGGTATGAGATGCACTATTATTTCTCATGATCATAGGTTGAGGAAACTCTCTAGTAGTAAAAGGAGAATGTTGATTCCTAACTCCACTTCCCAAACATCCAAACAAATTGCTCAACATTCTACGAAATCCACCTCCTCTACTTCTTCCTCTACCTCCTCTTGATGATGTCAATGACCATGAAATCCTTCTTGGTTCTCCAACATTGTTAAATGCACCATCCACTTCTGTGTAAACAATAGGAAGCTCCATGCTACTCTCACCCCCACTCCCATCACCCGAAAATCTTCCCACGGCAAACCCTCCACTCGGTAACCTCCAAATCGTCAACCCAACATTCTCGTCTTCGTTTGAATTGGAAATGTCATTGTTAATTTGTGGTGATTCGCAAGGCAATTCATGTCGACAAGCGGGACAAGAATTTTGAATTTCAAGCCATGGAAGTATGCATTCATTGTGGTATATGTGTTTGCATGGCATTTCCCTAGCTGAAATTCCAAGTTCAAAAGGCTCTTTACAAACGGCACAATGTGATTCTACATTCATATGACTCTCATTGATTTCAATTGTCGGTAACATTTCTACCGCGGATTTTAATGCCGGTAAATGTTGTTGATTATGTCTCTCGTTTCCACTATGATTAGCTTCAACATGAGAAAATTGTTCCATCACCCTTTCAAATCCAGACCCAAGAATAAACTCTGACATCCTAGGAGGCAATGGTCTAAGACCAGAACCGGCACCATCTTCGTAGAAAAGCTCAAACCCGTTATTCTCTTCACGCTCACGGCTCGTCCCCTCAGAGGAACCACCACCGCGAATCATGATAATTGGGTTAAACGGAGAAATGTCTCCACCGTTAACATTGTTTCTACGGTGGCGTCGAAAAGCATTTTGATTATGATTGTTATTGCGATGGCCTATCATGTACATAGCCGCCGCCATAGGGAACCTCATTCGACGGCCACCAACAGCATTGGCGGAATGTGTTGAATGTTCGACATCTTCCACAAAGCCGCTGTCACAATCAGGACATATTGGCATCCCTAGCCTCCATACCCTAACAAATTTGTTGCACCTATAACACCAATGTGAAGACATCTACCTATAGAATTGAATTGATGCTTTTTTTTAATCCTTATAGAAATAAGAAAAATTCCATGCCACACCACAATTGAAAGTTTGATTAGAGAAATAAAAATAAAATAAAATAAAATAAAATAAAGGAGATTCAAAATCTAAGGCTTCAAATTTCAATATTGTTGCAATGTGAGGTTGGAAAAACTATGAACTGCATAGTTTCTTTGTGTTTGAGAGACAAGAGAGAGAGAAGGGTTTCATAGTACATCTTAGGGAAGAGAAAATGAAGATAATGGCAGGTTCATGTTCATGGTATCGCGTGGAAGATGATAACAACATAACAACTATTCTTTCCATAACATGTCACAAAATTTGTTTTTTTACGACACATGGAAAGTTTATGTTCTAGTTAATAAAACGGCACATGTTTGTAAGAAAAACAAGGTTAAGAAACAAAACATGGATGAACAAAATAATTTCTATTTTGAAGCCTAATTAAGGAAATCGTTGTAATCGTTACAAGTGAAGTTGGCATGGAACTCTGTTCTTTCTATTTCTGGGTTTGTCTGATATTAGTATAACAACATGCGCTAACCTAGCCAGCTGGAAGAGAGAGGTAAAAATAAGCAAGTAAAATAATTTGGTTGATTATATGAAGAAAAAAAAAATCATTTATTTTGTATTAGAACATACAATTTTATACAATATAATTCAGAAAAGTTGTTATTTTTATTGATCAATATGACGCACTCAATTGTAAAATTTATTTTTTATTAATGCAAATTTAAACAAGCATAGTTACTAAGAAAAATTTACTAAGAAATTTAAAAATTAAAAATTTAAAAATTTAAAAATTTACTAAGGATGAATGTATTTTAAGGCTCAACGAAATTTAAAAATTTACTAAGAAAAATTAAAACGAGTGAGTTGATTTCCATACAACGCTTGTTTAATGTGATTAGTCGACGCCTCAACTATTGTTAGGGTGACTTTTGTAGAAGAAGAACACATCATCCTTCATATCATTCTTTATTTTCCTCTTGTTTAGTAAGAACTCCATGAATTTGGCATATAGAAGCCAATGTTTGGCCACTCCCCGCAATAAGTTGTTGTAATTTGTGCTCTCACTTCTTATATAACAATGATATTCTTGCTGCAACCGATTATTCCTTTGAATCTCCATTGTCATGAAGTTTGATGGGAACAAAGTCTCGTCTGCTTCCACCACCACGTCCTCCACTACTCCTAATGGATGTTTAATTGTTATGTCTACAAGTGTTAGATCTAGAGTAACGTTTGATGGCTTCACCTGAATTCTTATGATCTTTCTTAACATCAATGACGAAATCAAGTTAATGCTTTCACCTAGACCACACTAAGCTTATTTTTTGGATAGCTTCCTAATATTGAGAGAAATCTTTTCATGAATTTGTTGAAATTTGGGCTTTGTTCTAACATATTGACGAAAGGAAGGGTGATTTGAATCTTTCCCATGAGTTTCAAAAATTCGTTTTGTTGTCGATCCTTCTTTTGATTAACGTGAATGAACCATTTTTCTTTTGATTTTTTTAATTTGTCTTTATGTTCAAATACCTTTTTTAAGATTCTCCCCAAATAAAACTTACTCATTTTTATAAACTTTATAAGTGAAGGCCCGTCTAGTGAAAAATTTAAGAGAAAAAAGCACATTCCAAAACCTGTTAGCGAGTACCAAATGTTTGCTCTTGAATTCTAAGCATCATAGTAGAATATATATTCTTTTTTTTTTTCACGAAGAAGGTATATTCTTATTGAATTGGTGAAATTAATTAGAGTTTCAAAATGAATCAAACAGTAGTAAATTATAAGAAACCCTGAAAAAATTAAAGAAACAGAAATTAAACAAAAAATGAATCTATTTGCTATATGAACTTCAAATACACAAAAAAGCCAGCACACTTGCACCCTTACATACATACAAACAAAATTAAACAATTAATAAATCTTATTCTATTTTGTACGATCATTATTATTGTAAACAAGGCTTGAATGTGCTCACCACCTTCTTTACTCGATCAACCAATGAAGTACAAGACACAATGCCATCATTCCCAGCCAAAACCCTATATTTATCTTTTCGAGTAAAGTTAGTGCACTCAAACCCTAGAGTTGCAGCCAATATCCTTTGAACATAATTGGCCACATCGTGTGGACTCTTCCCTGACGAACATGTTGCTTCAACCGGCAACTGGTTCAAGAAAGTAACCTCATAAACTGGTCTTGGGTTCATGAAGAAGAAAACCGGGTCCAAACCCTTCCATCCCCTTGCAGTTGTTGCATGGAAGAACCCTACTCTATAGTTCATGGCGACCGGTACTATCCGGTCAGTTAGTTCGGCAAATAGGGCACTAAATCGTAAAAGGAAAGGTTCACGACATGTTGTTCCTTCTGGACAAACAACCAAATCTCCTTTGGATAACTCATATTTTATCCTCTCAGCGTCCACGTTTCGCATCCTCGTTAGCCTCACGGTAGGAATGGGGGAGAGGATTTCCGATAAGCGAGAAATAGAGTATGTTACAGCCGGGGTTTTACGTTGGAGGACGGAAGAGAGGACCACAGGGTCCATTAGAGTGCGGTGAGTACACACGAAAAGGACACCGGGGCCGCCAGCGGAGGGAGGGAGAGGTGGTTTACCCTTCACAATAACTTTGCCACCAAATAACCTAGACATGTGAGGAATGGCCCAAAAGGGTAAAATGGCTCCCAAGGTTAACCTGATTATGGCTAGTAAAATACCTATTGGGATCCAAAGGATGATTAGTAGGGAGGTGGATGGTGTTGGCCGCTTCACCAATCGACCGTCGTGGAAGATAACCGGATGAGGTCGGAGAAGCTGGCTATCATTGTGCTTTTGGCCTGTCCTAAATGGTGGTTGCATTTGTTCCTGCACACATACAAAATATGTCATTTAAATTTATCTTTGCTTTAAAGTAAATTAATTAAAATTATTCTTCATTTGCAAAAAAATAAATAAAAAATTACAATTACGAGTGTTAACAAATAACAACACATTTGTTGTAACGGCAAATTAAAGATACACAATTTTAATATTTAAGGCTCAAATACATTTTTAACCTCCATATTTTGGTTGAAACTAGATTATATCCCTCCCTATTTTAAAATTTGGAATTTTAGCCCTTCTGTTTTATATTTTTTAGGATTTTGACCCTCCAACATCTTGAAAAATATATTATAGCGGAGACAAAATCATGAAAAGTATAAACCAGAGGGGCTAAAAAAATTGAATTCTAAAATAGGGGTTGATTAAATTTCAGTCAAAATAGGGGTCAAAATTGTATATAGGCAATCCACTTGAGTTGGTGAGGTGATATTGGCTTTTGACCTTGAAGTGTGTTATTCACAAGATCTAAGGTTTGATTTTCCTTGATATCAATTTAGATGAGCTAGTTTATCTTCTTAAAAAAAAAAACTTGCATATAAGCCGATGTTTAAAAAGCAATAAGAGAATACCATAAAAAGAGAACAAAGCCCCAAAAATACAATTTTCATACTATAAAACAAAAACAAAAAAAACCATTAGTTGATTAATATTTTAAGAAGGAATTTTTCTAGTTACACCTAAGTTTTATCTGGTTACATCCAAAGACACGTTTTAAACATAATAAAAGGACCTCTTAACAAACATAATAATAGGACTAATATATCTTTGTTTTCAGTTTCGTGTGGATGTAGGTGTTTTGAAAAATTTAATTTAGTTACAAGGATATATATTAGTCATTTTGTTACATAGAAAATGTGTTTTGGGATGTAACTAGATAAATCCTGGGTGTAACTACAAAAAATCATATTATTTTAAACACCAAATCAAACTTTGCTTTCATTGCAATTTCTCACTTTGGTTAAATAATTTATAGTACCTTGCAAAGTTTGGAGAAAGAATGATTGCTTGATTTAGTAGTACTAAGCCTTGCCATACCCAAATTTGGAACTTGGTTATTGAAAAGTTTAGCAACTCTTTCAGAAACGGAAGTAATTGATTCACTTTGAACAAATCCTGTAGCTAAACCAAACCTATTGAAAACCAATTCACTCCCAATTACTTCATCAGCACGTAAATGTTCCTTAACAAACCTCTTCACCATAACTCCTGGCATTTTTGTTACCACAACCCTTTTATCATAAGAGCTAAAAATCTTCCAAGCTTCCATGTCAAGATCATCCATGAAGAATTTTGGTAAAACTGCTCTTGAAACTGATTCAATCTCGGATTTATGAATTCCAGCTACGGCTACGAAGATCATTAGCTTGAGACTTATGTCTTCCATGCCGAACGTGTCTAGGAACCGAATCACGGGCCATAGGGTTAATAGCAGAACGAAGCGAATCAAACCTGAGGCCTCAAATGCTATTAACATGAAGTAGGAGAATACATCTGAGTTTTTTAGAAGTGTGCCTTCTAATTCAGAGACAACTGAGTCCATTTGATGAAAAATATTCTGTTAGGTTTGTGTTTGTGAAAAAATAGAAAATGATGTTTTGTTATGATTTTCTGTGTTGTGAAATGTTTTTATAGTTTCACAATGTTTTTAGAAGTTGGGTTTTTATTGTTTTATTATATATAAGATAAGATTAAGGAAATTGAGAGGCTTGATTTATTTGACTTGTCTCTTTTGCTTAGGACTATAAGGCAGTTTATCAGTTTTTCAACCACCCTTGTGTTTCTTTTTTCTGTCTCTCTCTAAATACGTTTTTTTGTTGGGTATATTAGAGAAGAAAATAGAGGTTTATAAGCAACGTTTATTGGCAAAAACTGATTACTTAACACCAACGATAAAAAAAAAAGTATGGTAGATAGGTACTTTTGGACACCTAAAATTGGTGCTTGTAATTTTTGTATTTATTTAGGTTACTTACCATTAGTTTTAGTGTAGTGTACGTATCATTTGCAATAGTATGGTTTTGTATATTAATATAAGAAAAGACAAACTATATGGTGAGTTGGTGTGTTCAATAAGTTCTATTTTAAAATTAAATTTTATAATATATGAGTGTGATTTATAAAAAAAATAAACTTATATTATTCCTGACCAGTTCCACAGATTTCGAACTCAACTACTACTTTATGATAACAATTTAACTATAGACATGGTTGTTTTTCGTAAATTATCATATCGGTTTTTATTTTCTTTTTGATAAATGTCCTTAACATTGGTTAATCAATTAAAAGTAATTTACTAACATTTTGAAAATATAAGTTAAACAATGTTTTAAAGGACATTTTGAAGCCACATCATTTTAAAATAATTTACTTATTTTTTTCTCCATTGGTGCATCCTTAAAAAACTCATATATTTGGTCTCAACTTTACCTCACATATCAATAGTTTATTTGTATTTTAATTTATTACAACTAAACAAACATTTTATTCAGACTTGGCCCCCACAAAATAACGTTACTTGATAAAGTAATGGTGTAACCATTCTGGCGGACTCAAGTGAAAGGACCGATAAATTAGAATGGTCGGTACTACATGCTAACATGTATGATTGCTTAACCACTATGCTAACTTTGTCTCTAGTTATATTGACCCATTTTTTAAGGTTCTTAAACATTTCTATGTTGTGAGATTGCACAAACGGATATTTGCAAAGACATCTATCTATATGCTTTCGAGAATGTATTATCAAATGAAATATCTCATAATTTGAAAGGTTATGTGGTGTTCTAGAATTTGAACTCTTTACGTCTATCCTTGTTTTATTTAAATAATAAAAAATATTTGCTGAAATGCATTTCTTCTGCTATTTTGATGGATCTTTGCTTGTAAACTACAAATTAGAAAATGTATGTGTTGATGCTTATGGGATTCATAGAAAATCAAATATGCATGTTGAAGACATAACTTTGGTTGTTAATTTGAAAAGATACTTCATTATTAAGCAAAATGTTAGCAACTTCTAATTTTGAAAGTAGTTCAAAAAGAATAGTTGCACAATTGATAGTTAGATTCACTATGGTACTTATTGTCTTATGCAAGTGTTGATATGACACCCGTTAATACTTATATGGACACAAATCTCAATAAAAATATTTAGCCGCACACACAAAACTAAAAAAGATAAAATTAAAATATATCAAAATTATTTTTGTTTAGTTTTATTCATTTCATATGAGTGTGTCCAAAATCTAAATACGATTGACCTAGGGTTGTGCCCAAAATAAGTCGTGTTCTTCATATTGATGGTGGCCACTTTCAATTTGACCTCAGTGGTGTTTCTTTAGTTCCATCCTTGACTTGCTTTCTTTTCTTCGTATAGGCTGCCTTCATACTAAATTTGTGGACAAATTTCTATTAATAGGGAGAGAATATTTTGAACCTCAAGATTTCTCAAGGAATAAAGATCCGAATCAATTTGAAGAAATATAGATTTTTAATACTTCCTTGTTTGTTTGTAATTTGGTTGTAATGAGTGAATTGAAGTTGTGTCGGTTTCTATTTGGAGCTTGTATCTTCCTCATTTCCCTTTTAAGATGGTTGTGGGCCCTTATCACCTTGTGATGGTCGTGTCCCACCTAGGCCTAGGTATACATAATAATGATGTCATCATATTTTATTAGTTGTTGAATATTTTATTCTTGTGATAGATCCACGAATTGATCATATCATTCATCATGAGTATGGTGATCATTTTTCGTATTTCTCATTTCATTCAATCTTAAAACTAGTTTCTTAGACTCGATGACTTTCTAAACCTTAGGTTACACCACTGACAATCAACTTGGTAATGTCGTTGTCATCAATTCTTCTCTGCATTTGTTTCTAGCCAACTCACAATTGTCCTCAAATGATGCGCTAAACAATGATGATTTTTGCGTTTACTTAAAATGTATGAGTTTTTCTTTCCTCGCAATCTACCTTGTCCAGTTTTACCTTCGCGTTGCTTGTGATTCTTATACTACGAGCTTTGCTTTTCGATCTCCTTTTTTTTTTCCTTTGCTTTCTTGTGTTGATCTGATTTGCTTGCTTCAATCTATGGTTATGTAGTTCTTTCATCCTGTTTCACACACCCCTCACGACTAACTACTCAATGTCATTCTTGTTACAACTTTGTCGTTTCGATGGCATGGCCAATCAAAGATCATCTGAAGAGGAGAAGAAGAACTCAAAGAAACCTTGATCCAAAGAGATTGTTTTCCAATTTAAAATTGGTTTCCATTAGGCCGATATTTGAAATTATAATAGGGGTGGATCGCTTTTTTTTCATCGTCAAATTGTTTCAAATATACTTGCATCAACCATCTAAAATTCGGAGAGTTAAAACTAAAAACTATAATAGGGGTGGATAGCTTCTTTTTTTCACTCTCTTCTCCTTATGAAGGGAGTACAATGTATGTCAAGGGTTGGAAAACAATTTAACGTGGTTAATGTAAGTATATTTGAAACAGTTTAACGATGTGGGACAATTGTTTCAAATGGGTATACATTTAAGTTTTTCTCTAATGTTTGCTCAATGCTTATATATATATATATATAGCAAATTATATGGTACATCTAATAAATTTGAGTGTATCGGTACACTAATTCGTAAAATTAATAATAAATGAGTTCCTTTTTTGATAAAAAATAATTATTTTTTATCATTGACAACTATAATAATTAAATTTTATTTATCAAAAGTTTCGACGGAATAAAAATTAATTTTTACGAATTTTTATTACTCATAACAATGAATATTGATTATTTTTTATGACAAAATATAAATTTTTTAATATGATTCTTATAAACAATGAAATGATGTTTTTTCTTATGAATTGATGTTTTGTAATATATATATATATATATATATATATATATATATATATATAAGTTATGTGATTGGCGTCTGTCTCTTCAATCTCAATACAATCATTTTGGCTGGAAAAAAAAGTTATTTGAATGGTTAACTTTGTTGATTTCCCTTCAAATTAAATATATATGAAGGGTCAACTAAAGTCAAAGTAGATAGGAATTTATGTTGCTGCTCAGATTGGCCTAAGAAAACGAAACAAGTTTGGTGTCACCTACAAAAGATTGGATACATGAGAAACTATACATGAGATTGTAACTTATTTACAAGTACGGTTGTTCAACATCCTAGGTGACCCCTAAATTATAATTTACAAGTTGTTGTGTCTTGTGCTCTAGCATCCTGGAATGAGGAAATGTTAACTCACATTCAATATAACCAAATTGTCGTATGTGGAAAATTCTTGATCTCCAAATTTGGTAAGGTTGGTAGGAATTTGAAATTGAAGGACTATTCTTATTTTGAGAAATAAATATTGGTGTGTTAAATCTTTTTTGGTGCCAACAAGTAACCAGAACAAAGCAAAAAATATGCTATTTTATAGCCGCAATTCATTATTACTCTAAAATTAAGCAGGAGGAAACCTATAAGATTTTTTTTTTCCCACCTCGTGTTTTGCTTAAAAATACATGGAAAATACTATTTTATCTTCAGTTGCAGTTAATTACCGTTCGGTAAGCGACCTATAGTTAATTACCGCTTAGTCAACGTCAGTTAACTGTAGTTGGCGCAATTGCACTATCTTTGTAATATCAAATCTGAAATTGGTTTCACACTTTAATCACAAATCGACTTCTTCCTGTAGCATAATTCTTCAATAGATAACACATTTAGCCAACTCAGTTGTTGATTGAAAGCTTTGTATGTTTTAATTTCAAGGTTAGTTTCATGGCTGCAAATCTCCCATTTTAGAAACAACATTTGAGTAAATCGTTAGCTAGCAAGAACAACGTGATTGTTAGGATAAAGTATGGTAAATCTCTAAGCATAAATTTTAGGCTATTAACACATACTTGGGAATATAAAGAGCCCATTAATCATGGAGTAATACTTGGTCAACAAATAACCATAAGTTGGATCCTTCAAATTAAATGTATGACAAAATCCTTCAAGAAAAAAAATAACCATAGGATGGGCTAACATTGCTAACAATATTTTAGAAATGAATTAAGTATCATATGATTATTTATCACGTTCTTATATTTTTAATAGATTAAATGTATATCAAAGCATAAAGTTTTTTCTCTAACATTGTCCCCTCCGAAATCCTCCAAACATGTAAGTGCTTATAATCCTAAGGCTAGTTAGAGTTGTTTTGTTTTATTAGATGTCAAAACTATGATTATAGAATTGATGTATAAGAGTATCCCTTAAATTCTTATCATCTAACCCTAAGAAATCTCTAAAAACCATGGTTGTTTTTGTCATTTATGAATCTATTTACTGTACACTCTCCGGTCATTAATATAAGCAAAAATATTCATCCTCGGTCATTAATATAAGCAAAAATCTACTTTTTAGATACATTCAATTAATGATGTATGTGGTCTTTATTATATGTCACATACATCATTAATTGAATGTATCTAGAAAGTGAATTTTTGCTTATATTAGTGACTAGAGGGTGTATTTTTTAGATACATTTAATTAATAATGTATATGATCTTTATTATATGTCGCATACATCATTAATTGAATGTATCTAAAAAATAAATGTTTACTTATATTAGTGACCGGAGGGTGTAGTATATAAATCAATTCACTCCTTTTGAAAATCACTTGAAAAAGTTTGTGCAATTTGTGAATCTATTTATTTTTACATATGAATCGATTCTCTTCAAGTGAGTCCATGGGTGAACCTCTACGGAGGGAAGTTTACTGTTCAATTAATAATAGAGCATTCCTTCAACAACAAAAAAAAAAAAAGTACATGTGAAATTCAAGAATAGACAAGAAAACTAATGTTAAGAGGTCAAATGCTTCGAGAACTTTATGTGCAACATTGTTTGCAAACTTATCCTTCATCATAACCTAAAACCACCAAAAATAAAACCAAGATAAGAATAATAGTCCCAAAATTACACAAGATTCATTTAAAGGCATGCATCCTGCACAGTAACTGACATGGTACGTAATGCTTACCTTAGTTACAAACATGAAAAACCAAATTCAATTATTATCAACCTTATAACCCACAATAACTCGTTCGGCTTAAAACTTTTAACTTCAAAAGGTACTTGAATTGATTCAAAAGAGTGTTTGAATTGATTGAAGTACCTTAAATGGGTTTTAAGAGATCTTGAAACGATTCTAAGAGTAATTGAATCGATTCAAAGACCCCACATTTAAACATTATATCTGTTGATGGTAGTTAGTATAGGTGCTCCTTTTTCCAATATTACCAAAATCACCCACGACAATTTGAAAGAAGTCTATGTGTTAAAAAAAAAAAATTCACATAATGTTATTTTTGATTTTAAAGTTTTCCACCTTCTTCTTTCAAGAAAAAAAAATAAAAATTCCACCTTCTTAAATTCTTCTTTTGAATCTGTGTTCCTTAATTTATCTATATGATTTTTTCCAGTTGTCAATTTGTTATAAGGGAGGATTATTGGTACATTATGTTTTAGCATCGGTGCCTCAACATAGCTATGAAAATACATACGTTTCTCTTGCATTGGATTAAAATTAGACAAAATCTAGAGGTCCTAGCTTAACTGGCAAATTGTCGAAATTGTAAGGTCAAATGTTATGACCAGAGTTCGAACTCCGTACATCCACTTATGTGTGAGTTTATAATATCTTTGTCATTTCGTCTATCTAAAAAAAAAATTAGACAAACTTTATGTAAGACTAAACTTTTTTTTTTTACGGATATAAGACTAAAATTAAAATGTCCTTCTTTTTTGTCAAGAAAAAATCCTAATTTTATAGAGATTAAAAAGCATATTTGACAATTTACCTTATATATATTTTTACTGCTATATATTTTTGTTGAGGTTGAAATTTTCATGTATTTTTTATGGTGTAGATTTCTTTATATTTTATACAAGTAGGGAATTTAAAATTCTTTATATTTTTCACCTCGTTTTTCAACATTATTATTATTAGCATTTTCTATCAGATTAAATAATGATTACTTTGTAATAAAAAAAACTAAGGATTACATTGATTGCATGCAATAATAATTATATTAATGTTAAGTTTATTTTATTTTAATTTTTAAAAACTTTTTATGTTTATTTAATTAAAGTTTGTTTGAATAAATTTTTGAAAAGATTCTTGTCTCTTGATAATTTCAGTGGTCACCTCCAGAAGCCAATAGATTCTTTGAAAAAACAATAACAATGAATTTACTACATTTCTTTCCACCTCAAATTGTCTATATAAACAAGTATTTAATGTAAAATTACTTACATCGACAACACAAATAATAGCAAAATTAAAAAAGAAGAAGAGAAAAATGGGTTTCACCGAGAAGCAAGAGTTTTTAGTGAATAGCTCATGGGAATCATTCAAACAAAACCTTCCTGGCTATAGTGTTTTGTTCTACACTATGTAAGTGTTATATTGCACGAGTGTTTTCAGTTTGTGCTTTCCTTTTTTGCTTATTTACGGTTTAAAAAGATTGTGTAAATTAATTAACAAGAATATGTTTGGTTATTTTGATTAAAATAGTATATTGGAGAAAGCACCTGCAGCAAAAGGTATGTTCTCTTTTCTTAAGAACACGACTGAAGTAAAAGATAGTCCTCAACTTCAAGCCCACGCTGAAAAGGTGTTTCAAATGGTGAGTGCAAGCCAACATCAATTAATTTTTTTATTCGTCATTCAACGCCTATGGTTCTCTTTAAATTAAGGCTAAATTACATCAAGGGTCCTTTAAGTTTGAAATTTGTAATATATTGGTTCTTTAAGTTAATTTAGTCACACATAAGTCATTTGTATGAGGTTTGTAGCAGATTGGTCCTTTAAATTATTTTGATCAAACATAAGTCTTTTAAATTATAAACGTTTTCGATTTAGTCATTCTGTCACATCATCATTTTTTAAACTCCTACCTTAAAAAATTGGATGGTTAGTGGAAGGAGGGATGCGATTTTAACCGTTGTGATATCTACAAGACCCCAATTCACATAATTGAAACACTGAGGAGACTAAAACTTTACAATTGTGAGAGACTAAAAGTAAATTAAAAAATTTCTTCTAATCTATAATATATAATTATTCTAGTAATAAGAGTAGATTCAAGGCCTCTTCTAAAACACTTTTGACACATCCCCCAAATTCTTCATGTGAATGATAAGGTGACATCATTATTGATGTGAAACCAAACTTAAAGAAACTCAAAAGTCATAAGTGTTAAACCCTAATTTAAAATTTCACTCCTAGTCAAATTCACGATTTGTATTTTTTTTCAAAGTAAATTCGCTTTGGATATGAAACTTTGGTATCATTTCAATGAACGATGTCACATTAATTTAAATTTAGGAAGAAAAAATGGTCTATGCTACTAAATTACAAAGACGAAAAACATAAGTGTCACAAGTAACTCATAATCAATGGTGTCCAAAATTGCACAATCACAATATTTGGAGTGCCAAAAATACTTTTACGCCAAAAAAATAATATCAAATACTATTAGTATATTTTTCGAATAGTTTATGGCTATCATTCTTAAGGTATTTATATTTTATGTATTATAGGTGCGTGACGCGGCTGTTCAACTTCGAGCAACTGGAGAAGTAGTTTTAGGATATACTAAAGTGGGTGCTATCCATATTCAGAGAGGAGTTGTTGATCCTCATTTTGTGGTATGATAATATAATAAAATATATATTTAAGTATATAGAATGTCTCCTAAAAAAAAATGAATGGGTCCCCTTAATTAATAAGGATGCAAGGTAAAATAATATTTGATTTAATAACTTTTATGTGAAAACAAATTAGTTTTCAATAAGTATTTTTCATTTTTGTTAACATGCCCATTTTGTAAGTTTTAAATTACTATACCAAAATTAATGTTTTTGGTGTCTTGCAGGTGGTTAAAGAAGCTTTGCTAAAAACAATTAAGGAAGCATCGGGGGACAACTGGAGCGAAGAACTAAATACTGCTTGGGAAATTGCTTACGATGAATTGGCAATTTCTATTAAAAAAGCAGTTAAACTTGGGATGATCTATTGTTAGAAATATAAATTAAATTTGTAATGCTAATTTTTTTTAAACAAGTTTCTATAATAAATATTGTTGAAAATAATTATGCAAGATTGCAGTGTTTATCAAATTCCAAACAAAATCAAGTTCAAAAGTGGCTCGACCTTTGGTTTACTAGTAAAAGAGTGTGTATGTTCTGTCTTTTTTTTTTTTGAGCAAGTGTATGTTCTGTCTAAAGTTTAGTCTATTTGGTCTATTTAATGGTTGCAGCTTATGTTGGTATTTAGTAGCAACAACATAGTGTTTAATAAATCATGGGATGGGGTGACATTGCTAACAAGAGCAAATGACTTAAATTGGACATATATTTGAGTGCCGAGCTATATAAACATTTTGGAGGTTAAAAAAAAAATACGTTGCATTTCTATGATAGAAGTAACCTTTATTTATATTGGTATAATGTTATCTAAATTTGAAATTTCTACGGTATATGTTCGAAATTATTTATTTAGAAATGATAAAAAAAAAAAAAAAAAAGTTAAGAACTTAATGTAATGCAATAAATAGATACGAAGAAATAACTGTCTAACATTTGAATTCGGTATAATGTTAGTAGGTGATAATTAGTGTCAATTTGAAGTTTATATGTTTTTTTTTTAATGTTTATACGTTGATATCACAAAAATATAATAGCTAAAAAAATACATTAGAATAGACTTTATTTCATTTTAATTTATTCAAAAATTATAAAAATACGAACAGAGAATGTTAAAACAAATTCACACTGACGATCCATATCCTTTAACTAACTCTTGTTAGTTAGTTGAATTGAAACTATTTGACTTGTGTGACAAAGTAACTATTTCCTTGTTTAGCAAGTATAAAAAATATATGCGTAACTAGTTTAATAACAAACATTTGCTTTTGAATAAAAATTAAAATTCAATTCATCACATTCTATGTTCAATTCGTTTCTTTCTTCTCTTACTTGGAGCGTAAGTAAGCTCTTACACTTACAAATTGGTATCCAAAGACTTAGGGATCGTGTGTGAGTGAAACAAAAATGAAAATCTAAGTGTGATTCCTTCTTCTTAGTCTGAAAAAGATTGCTTGAAGTAATGGCTTACCTTGTAATATTACCATTCTTGATGGAAAGAATTGGGAACGATGGCAAATCCAGATGAAAGATTTTTTCAACTTTCAAAATGTTCTTAAAGTGCAGACCACGGCGTTTCAAGAACTTGGTGCAAATCTAATTGATGCTCAGAGAACTACGTAAAAAGATGGAGTTCAAGCTTTGCAAGCTAAGACATTCAAGAAAGGTTGAAGTGATAGGTTTAAGGGCAAGAAAAATAGGGGTAGTACAAAAAAAGGTAACTGGTCCAATTCACATAAATCTAAGTATAAGAAGAAACTGGAATTCTATAATAGAAGAAGAGGAGGGGCATCAAATCATAAAGATCGAAGGAAGAGTGTCAATATAAGAAGAAGATTTAGTGTTACAACTATGAAAAATGGGCCATTGCTAATAAATGTTGATTTGCTACAAGCAGTTGTTAACAACAAGCAAAACTGGTTATGGCATTTAAGGTTTGGTCACTTGAAGAACTTTAGATCCCTAAATTAGTTAGTATCTCAAGTATGGTGATATGTTTACCTATAATTTCAATTCCTGAGAAGATGTGTGAATGTTTCTTAGTTGGAAAACAATCTAAAAATGCTTTCAAATCCTACTATCCAACAAGGTCATCGGTTGTACTAGAAGTGGTTCACTCTGATGTGTGTCATTACACGGGGAAACAGATACTTCACTGCAATCGTTAACGAGTACATGATAAAGCTATGAATTTATCTAATCAAGTCAAAAGATGAAGTGTTTGATGTGTTTAGAAGATTTAAGAGTGTTTGGCTCAGTATGTTACAAACATATCCTTGATGCTAGAAGAAAGAAGTTAGATCGTAAAATCGAGACAATGATTCTTGTTGGCTGTCATGCTACTGGATCTTATAGGCTTCAAAACCCTAGCATATAGCATAGGAAATATTTTCCTTAACAAAGATGCCATCATTAATGAATTTGAATCATGGGACAGGCAAATGAAAAGCCTCTGTAGTAAACCATTGATGAACACTTTGCTAAGTAATCCTACTTATGATGAAGAAAATTCAACTGATTAGGAGTGCACCAGTGCTAGGGTTGTGAATTGTTGCATGATAGTGAAGTCATAGAAGAAGGTGATTTGGTTCACTTTGATAGAAGATGGAAAGATGCAATTAAAGATGAATTTATGAGCAATAGAAGTAAATGGAACTAGCCTCAATGAGCAATAGAAGGCTTGAACTGATGCATTACCCAACTGAGTCTCAAATTGTAGTTGTCTTGACTAAAGGGGTGAAAATGATAGGTTTTTGTTCCTTAGAAATGAATTAGAAGTAATTCACTTTGATATGTAAATGGTTGACTTGTGTGTACTAACCTACATTTAAAATCATGGATCTCAATGATGCAAATGATGAAGAGAAGTGTTTTAGTGATTTTGTTTTTTTTTATTTGAAATTGTGCTCGTGTATTCTATGATTGTATTGTATTTTTTAGACTAATATTGAATCTCTTTGTTGCATTTATTTTTAGAGCAATGATATGTGAACAACTAAATTAAACAACCGACAACTTGTTTACTATTTTTAAATATATTTTGCCCAATTTTGATTTTCGTACTCCCTCACAAAATTATAGGAACAGCATTGGTTGTTCAATTTTAGTTGTACAAATAACATAGCTCTTATTTTTATTGTGATGGTATAGACTCCACTTGTGTGCCATTAAAATAGAAATGTCATAATAATAACCAATTCAATTGTGACATATAAGTCAATTCAACTATTTATTTCCTCTCTTTCACATTTTTATGTTTAAAAAAAATTGTATTAACATGAGTCACATTTGAATTGACCAATGTCATTTCATATTATGTCACACAAGTACAATCCAAATGGTATAGACCTCATTGGCGTAGTATCATATTTATTTGCAACTTTCGTATTAAAAATTTCTTAAAAGACGATAAAAAAGAAGGGAACTTCTACGGTACACCTGCCAATTAAGGTGTACGGTACTCTTGTTTCAAAAATTTATACATTAATTATCATTTTTTATGAAAAAAAAGAGCTATTTGTTGATATTTAAATTTAAAAAATATCATTTCATTAGAAAAATATCAATTTCATTGTTTATAAAAATCATACTAATTTTTTTTTACATTTTATTGTAAAAAATAATCATAATTCTCTATTATGAGTAATAAAAATTCAGAAAATTTAAATTTTATTGCCTTGACGTTTTTGGTAAATAAGATTTAGTTATTATAATTATAGGTGATAGAAAATAATTTTTTCCTACAAAAAATAATTCATTTAACTATTATTTTATGGATTTGGTGTACCAATACACTCAAATTTTTGAGTATACCATAAAACTTGCCAAAAAAGAAAGGGTCTTGCTAACACGTGACCTAAAATATTGTTTAAAGAACCCACAAAAAAAATGTCTTAAAAATACAAGTCAAACACATGTTAAAGTCATAATTACATAAATTTCAATGTAAAATTTACTACTTTTAGATACTTAAACAATGACCTAAAGACATTTGTTAACATTTCTAATAAAGTTATTAACGGAGATTTATCAAGTGGCCTGCAAATAACAGGGGTTTGTATAATATTTACAAACTATTATCATTAACATGGGGTCTTTTTTACTGATAAAATTATATAATTAACATGGTCTCTTATTTGGTCGAAAATCATCTTAGTTGTCTTACTTCTTACAAATCATTTTGTTGAGTCCAGGGTAGTTTGAAAACTTTCTTAAGATGAGTATTATCTACTTGGCATTTTTACCTTCGAAAAAAGTTACGTAAAAACTTTTCCAAATCAAAGTAACCAAGTATTTTTTTTTTTTTAGGGGAAGGTAACCGTTTATTTAAAAAATAACAAAAACATAAAAATAATTTTCGAAAAGAGATATCAAACAGTCCTTATACTCTCATAAAAACGTTGTGTAGAAAACTTGCAAAGTTGCAAAACATGAACGTTGTGGAGACAACCAAAGTTTCATATTCTGTTGTCTCCACTTTAATTCAAACTGTATGATTTAATGTAATACAATTTTAAAAATGTTCATAAATCAAAATTCTTTAGAAAAAGCTTTGAATGAAACTTTTGAACATCAAAAAATCAAAATCCACCAAAATTAAATAAATAAATTTGAGGTCAACACAAAGCAACATATATCACATATAATTATTAATTATTAATAATAAATAAATGAAAAACCTCAAAAAACATGAAAGAATATGAACAACAAGGATTAAAAAGGTCAAAAAAGTTTAGCTCATAAAAACATGTTTGCATCCGGAATACAAGAGATTTGTCCTATGATATTACCTAGTAAAATTTGTACAGTCAAACACTTCCCTGTACAACATTAAAACTAGCTCATAAACATCATATATGAAAAACATGTACTAACTGAACCTGAAGTTTCAGCCTCAGCCTCAGCTAATCTGATTCTAATCCTCAAAACTAACAAAATGTACAGTTTTAAGTACAACTAACCATTTATTACTCACCTGTCTATTTGAATATAGACAGTGCCATTATCAGTACTAGAGTGATATGAAGAAAACAAAAGAAAAAGGATTTGGCCACTTCACTTGTACTATCTTCTCAGTTAGCTGTACATAACATAACTTTCACTTCCTTCTATACCATCTGTGACTGTGGTGCAGGCTGATTTAGTGTCAGAAAATTAATCCTCCTCTCTGCATATACATACACCATCAAATAAAATATTTAATTAGTTCAATAATTACACATAATGAAATAAATTAAATTAAGATAAAACAAAGTTGAATTGTTTTTAGAGAAATGATATTTGTACAACCATTTTGGTACAACTTTTCTACAACTTTCTCTCTCATACTCACATTATGTTTTCATTCTCTCTCTTCCTTTTTCTCTCTCTCTATTGTTTTTGACCAATGAGAAGAGAGAACAACAAAGTTGTCTCAAAGATTGTACCAAAATGGTTGTTAAAATATCACTACTCTTGTTTTTATGTAAGCTATAAGCTGTTTTCATAGGCTATCAAGGAGAATATTTGGAAATAAGCTAAAGACAGCTTATGGACATGTCATAAGATGTGTCATAGGCTATCCCTAACAGTCTCAAGAGGGCTTATTAGACTTCAGAACATCTAGGAGATTACTTGCAGATCCTTTCAGAATGTAATGAAAAGAGAAAGAAAAAAAAAAAATCATTATGCATGACAGTGATTAAGCTATCAACTCAATCACAAAAGGATTTGTAGATGATTTAGCTGTCGAGTTTTAAGCATGAGGGTTACTTGAGGTGCCAAGCTAACTAGAGATATCGCCAAATTAGTCTGTAAAGTTGATACATTCAAATTATTAAATTAAATTTCATGGTTGAATGGAAAATAAACTTTTTCTTCAAATAAATTTTTTGATATGCAAACATGCATATTTTGTGAAAAATCAAAAATGTCGAGCGAGTCCATAGATGAACCTCTAGGGAAGGAAGTGTAATATTCAATTAATAATAGAACATACAAGAAAAACTAAAATAAGTACATGTGAATTTCTAGAATACACAAGAAAACTAATGTCAATATAATTGTAAAACTGATATATGAGCCCGAATGAAAAAATAATGAGATTGAAAGTACCTCCAGCAGCAACCAATTTCTCCACGCGAGCAACAATATGCTTCCCATAGGTATACTTCTTCAAGGCATTCAGGTGAACCTTTATTCTATTAAGAATCAGCTCAAGTTGCTGGTCATCACAGGTTTCCAGAACTTTTTGTACAACATAGTTTGCAAACTGATCCTTCATCATAACCTAAAACCACCACAAAAATACAATCAAAATATAAGAAAATCAGAAAGTGGCAACATGGTAAAGAGATTAAGTAACACAAGACAAGAGTAACAGTACCAAATTTACACAAGATTTATCTAAAGGCACACATCCTGCACATTAACTGATATGTACGCAAGGCTTACCTTAGTTACAAACATGAATAAACAAATTCAATTATTAAGAACCATATGCAAAATTCTCTAGACTCCAGCAATAAATATCATGAGACTTAAATGGTAGCAATAGAACTAATAAAATCAGAGATGTAAATATGTCTGTGCTGATACTTTTGCGTATAGCCAGGCTACAAATACTTCAATGGCAGATCCGAGATTACTCTTAATAGTTAATGGCACCATTAATATGAAGTGAAAGACTAAAATCTGTTTAAATAAACACTGTTTGGCAATACGATTGAATTATGATCACAATAGCGGAAGAAACCATCATCTTATAATTATTTTATGTAAAAAAAAATACAATGGGTATAAAAACAATTTTCATGCAGACAAAACAAACTATAAAATGGACAAAGAACAGAAAAAAATTATAAGAGTATTTGTTAAAAAAAAAAAAACTATTTGAAGCCGTACTTTTAGGAGGAGATAACAAGAAATAAGAAAAGATGACTAAAAGGAGCATAGTGCAACAAAAAAGAGATGATGTAATAGGGGCTCATTTTCATGCACAAACCTGTAGAGGCTCATTGTCATCAGTGGAACCAATCATCTCATTCACAAGGACTTGACGCTCTGTAGGTGTTCCAAAAGAGAGACACTTTTCTATAACGTTAGAAGCAAACTTCTGCTGGCTCATCTGCACTATCTGCCCAGTGAATTCCTTTATTATCGCAGTACGTTCATGTGGCTTTCCATGCTCCAGCACATGCTGAAATTTTTTAAACAATCAAACGCTAAGGAAAATTAAAAGCACAAAACAAACTATTACTATCATCTAGTTTTTACTTGAAGAAATCTCATAATTGACAAAGGGTTTCATATACTCAAACGATTTACGATGCTAATTGAGATGCAACAAACCTGCACAACATAGTTCCCATATTGGTCTTGAGCTAGCATGGAAACGCACTGCAAAATCTCATCCATCATAATCTGTTGAGTTTTAGGATCATGGCAGTACTCCAAGACTCTCTGATTATCAGAACTTAACTAGTTTAGAATCATAGTCTATTGCCACTTATTATCAATTCAGTAAATGTATTCACACAAATAAAATCAAAAAGATGTACTTGTCACCTGTATAACACGGCAACCATATGGATGAGTTGACAGCGTCACAACTTGGTCATAAAACGTTGTAACGATAAACTTGATTTCATCCTCAGGTACACATTCAATACACTTCTGGATGACATGGTTTCCATTCTGATCACGCACGCATCGCATAATATGACCATCCAGCTCCGTAACCATTTTAGTCTTTTGATCTAAATTAACCACTTCAATAGCCTGGACAATGTAGGAAGAAAAGAAGATTACGAACTGCAAATGTTAACACCAACACAGATAAATCACGGCAGCATAATAACGTGTTGAAATGTCAGTATAAACACAAAATGAACAATTACATGTAACAAAATGGAAAACACTTTAGACACCAAGAGAACGAAGACAAAATAAAATAAAAGAATTGGTTTCCACTCAATAAATTAAAATACCTGACGACTTGTACCTAATAAGACAAAAGGCAGCACCTTGTCATTATTTCAACAGGTGCTTGCCAACCCATCAAAGTGATTTGTGTCATTCACAAGAGAGCAATCTGTAAACGGTTCTACCAACAGTTTCGATGAAAATTGGGGTGACATGACATATCATATTAATTAACCTTAGCAACGCGGATCAGCAAACCTAAACTTTGTGTCAGATCATGGAATGGCCAATAAACCGAAGGTAGCAAAATACAGTTTGCATTTACAATTCAAATAAATGCTCAAAACTCAAAAAACACACAAAATTAAGACATTCATCATTAATACTAAAAATTAATAATTCTACTTTTTCATTTATAATATATTTATCTTAATATATTATTTATTTTCAATTTTTAATTATTATCCTGTCTTTTTATTAAAATAAAAATTACATAAAAAGGCTGTTTTCCATAAAAGAGCCCATTTTAATGATTGAGCACATGGGCCCAAAAACAAATATTGGTCCAACTGTGAATCAGTACCTGCCCTAATTCCCCCCATTCAGTCATTAAAAACAAATCAGAGTCTGCTTACTGCTGCGGCTCACTCGTGGAAAGCCGATCGTTGGGCCTTCCACCCTCGTATTTTCTCGCCCCTTTTGAGAGTGTGATTGCTGCAAGCAAAGCAACACAGTAGATTTGTCGGACACCATCACTTGCAAGCCAGAATTAACACAAATGCTTGCCGAAAGTCGTTGAAGAGGAGGAGGCAAGGGTCGAGCAGCCTGACCGAGCAATAATTTTTGGGGATCGCAAGATCAAATGATCTCACGGTATTCGCAATCTTGCACGCGATCTCAATCCGATCTCACTGTATCCCGATTTTGCATGTGATCCAACTAGTTCAGGGGTGGTAAGATCATACAATCGTGCGACTAATTAGGTAAAACTCGGAAATCTTCTTTTCAATTGTAATTACATTATAACTGGGGGTTGATTGTGTACTGTTTTAATATGATTTTATTCTCGTGTACCTCACTAATTAGGACAGTATCAACTCTCTAATTAGACCATTAAGTGTAATAAAATTATAGAATATTGTAAATCATAAATGGATAAATTGAGTGGTAAATATCAGAAGGTGTAAATATTCAGGGTGCACAATAATAGAGTGGTAAATATCATAAGGTAGATAAATTGATGATCAGACAAACCTTTTGGATAACTCGGCAGCCATACATTTGAAGACTTAGGGTCAGCACATGACCAGTAAGCTGATCAGCCAGTTCTCTAATTTGTGCTTCTGTTCCATGCTCAAAAAACTGAACATAATTCAGAGTAAGTTAGGCATGCACAGAACAAGTATGGAAGTTTTTTTTCCCTTATATAATGAATTTGATACCCATTTAGACATACCAGCGACATACTATAAAGTTCAAAGTCAAGAACAGAATTACCTTCTGAACCACATAATTACCGAAGACATCAGTCATTAGAGTAAGTGCTTTTGGCATAATTTCATTGAAAACCATTGTTTTCTCTTCCGTGGAAGCTGTTTCAAGTTTCTGTTGGATAAAACGGCTTCCATACTGATCAGCACTGTTAAATAATATATTAAAAAAATGAGTTAGATAAGAGTTCAAAGTCAAGAAGAAAAACATAGTATTATGACCAAGCATTATGCACCTGAACTCAACAACATGCCCGGAAATTTCTGAAAGTTCAAAGCATTTGGTCTTATTGCTTTTGAATTCGTCGAGCAACGAAGAAGGAAAGTTCTCATCCAAACTACTAACAGCGTCAGAATGCCAAGCTCCCGTGAAACCTCCGGCAACATTCCTCATCCCAGCTAAACGCATGTTCCGCTCACTTTGGCTCATAGGACTACCTTGCCCATAGATGGAGCTTGGGAAGGGAGAACCAGCCAGTGGACTTCCTGGATATGACATGCCGTGACCATAAGATGGATTTCCATAAGAATTATGGTTCATGCTAGCTGATTTACCTAGGTAGGGGACAGAAAACTGTGCTTTTTGCTGAGCAATTAATGACTCTATATAAGCTTTTTGGAGGCCAAGTAAATCAGTAATTGAATTATTTCTCTGTGCAGCAGCAACTTCGCCTGATCTAAGATATTGAAGGTACAAAGGATCGATCATGGGAAGCTGATGAGTGCTACCTGCAGCATGATTTCCCAACCTTCTTGCATTCTGTAACTCTGACGCAGCATTCTGTAACTCTGACGCAGCCAACAAAGGTCCTAAATTTGCGCCTCTTGCCAAGCCTCTAGAGTCCATGGCATTCATTCCTAGCGGAGACGATGGAGCAGCATGTTCAAAGAAAAGAGGCAAATTTGCACTACCGTGTGGGCTTCCCATCATCGGTGGTGATGAAGGGTTAACAGCAAACCCAGCCATGTTATAGTTGGCGTGCGAGATATGTGTATCATCGACGTTCTGATAATGAGCAGGCGAACCACCTCTTCCGGTAAAAGTTGGCGTAGATCCTTTGAAATGCGAGTTAACAGAATATCCACCAGCCTTACGAGATTCTAGCTGTTCAGTTGCATACAACATAGAATCATTCATATCCAATCCAAAACTGGCGCTGCTTTTACTCGCTTTCAAATAGGGATTGTTCACAGAATGGCGCAGATATGGTAGAGAATCAGACTTGTTTAAGTATTGCAACTGCTTAGCATTATGAGTGTAATCTGATTCATTGTGCCTTGATGAAGGGGGGCGTTTCTCATCTTCTATTGCATCATTTTGAGACAGATTCATGCCAGCCAAAGCAGATACGAGATCGACGGGCTCATTTAAATTAGATGAGGCGGCATTAAATGAGTTTTGACCATTAAAACTTCGTTTGTCTGCAGCGTTGGACCTACCCTCGCCAATGGGTGGAATAGAAGGGCTGGAAACTCTCGGTACAAATTGAGCGTCAGGGGTGCCGCTCCTTGACAAGGAGGATCCTAAAGCTGAAGCGTAAGATTGAGACGCCAAACCATCAAGATTTCCACCGGACTGCAAATCATCCAAATCTTGATGCAGATAAGCAAAATGGTTTTCCGGTTTTTCAGCGATGTCATCAAACACATTACGGCCAGGCAGATGATGAGGGTGCTTGGAGGCAGATGCTGCGCTATTCATTTCGTCCTGCTATGAAAAACATCATAAAGAAAATGTTAGAAACAATAACTAAACAAAATGACAGAAAACATTAGATACAATAATTAACAAAACGACAAAATGATAAACAATATTTTAGTATATAATTTATCGGAACTTGTAACTTTTAGCTCATGATCATGAAAACTATAATAACATTTTTCAGTTACAAAGTAACACTCCAGACAAGAAATTTTAAATAGATAGAAATGAATCTCCAAATTTAACTTAGCTATAACTAAAAAACAAAAACCGGTCAACAAAACGGAAATTCGAACAATAGAAACAAAACAAAAGACATTGCTACAAATTCAGAATGACTTCAAAGTCAACTTAAACACATACATTAACAAGACAAGTAAGTAAACAGCTACCTTTAAGAGATACAAAACAGAAAGCAACATTAATCAATTCATTATCTATAAATCATATTACAATAATCCAGAAAGAATATCAATTACCAACATTACTTCAACTAGTATCAAACCAAACCATCAATCTTCAAAAAAGAACATAAGTAATACTACAAGGGTTTTTCAAAAATATCCACCGTCCCGCGCGAATCTCCGTGATTTCAGGGATCACGATGCGGGTGATTTAAAACCTTGAATTAAAATCTGCAACTATAATAAACACCATCCCGCGCAAATCTCCGAAATATTAGGGATCGCAACCCCGGTGAATTAAATAAAATCCTGAATACAACAAACATATAAATTTGAAATAATTAAAAACACACAACATACTCAAAGAACTCTAATTACAAGGTTAGCTAAAAAGGTCTAAATCTCATACAAACAACAATAAAAAAAACCTAAGAAATTAAAAACACATACACAATAATACAAAGAACTTAAAAACACATATGCAATAACACAATTTCAATTACAAGTTCAGCTAAGGGGTCTCAATCTCATACAAACAAACAAAATATCCAAATACAAACACGTGTTAAAAATTTGCCTAAACCCTCACCTGAAATATCTCAGCAATACTCCTCTGCCTACTCCCAAGCCCCAATGCTGGCAAGCCGATCAAGCCATCATCGCCGCCCCATTCAACACCATCCTCCTTCCCATTAAACACACCACCCTGTCCAGAAAAAACAGACCTTTCACCATCTCCAACCTCATCACCACCTTCACCATTCAACCTCCTCCGATCTCCAATCCCTCCAACCTTCAAACCACCCTTCATCCGCTGCGAAAACCGCCAATCCTCCTTCGACACCAACGGTGGAGGCAACCTAGGATTCAGATTCGCATTCTGATAATAATAATTCACATAAGATGGATCAGCACGAATCTCTTCTTCACTACCAAAACCCCTTCCACCTCCACCTCCACCGCCATAACTTACAGGAGAACCGCCATATAAACCACCAAACGCCGTCATAGACCCTTCAACAGTAGGAGGCGCCGACCCACTTCTTAACCTTGCAACTTCCCTATCTCTTTCATTCACCTCTTGTTGTTGCCGCCTTAAAACAGCTAAATCTTCACCGTAATCGCGGTTTTTCACCATCGATCGAACAGCTACATCAGACATCATCTTCTGGTAATTATCACTTACCATTCGATAAACACAAATACAAAATCAAAGAAACTTCACTTCAACAACTTCAACACCTACAACCAAAAAAAAAAAACAACCCAGATGAAAAAAACACGTTAAACTTCGATAAAAATTCAATCTTTAACCAAAAAGCAAGATAAAAATCACACCTTTAAGAAACAAGTTGGATTTTTTCTACAACCCAGCTGAGAATTAACGTTTGAAGATGAAAAAAATTATGTTTTTCTTGATGGGTTTTATGATTATGTTAATGGGTTGGAATTGAAACAAAGATCAATGTTGTTCAAAGTGAAAAGGAACAACAACGTTGAAGATCGATGATGATGTTTTGGTTCATGTTAGGAGAGAAACAGAAACAGTACTGAGAAGTGAAATGAGTGTGAAGAAAGATGGTGGTGAGTGATAAGCACGAGTGTTCCACACTTTTCAACCGTTGGATCTTATAGTGAAAGGTTTGAGATTGATTTGTGTGTGTTTAGGGATTTGTTATTGCACTAAGGGTATTAGGGTTTTTATTATCTTGTGTATTAACACATTCTTCATAAGTGGCGTTTTATTTTTTCATAAAAAAATATATATATAAATATATCAGCTGGATTTTGGATTTCTCAAAAAAAAAAAAAAAAACTGGATTTTGGAGACTTATCAGAATCGAATCCGACTTTAAAACTCAAAGCAAATGTTAATGGATTGACTTACAGATAATCCATCAAAAAAGTTCTTAAGTTAGTAGAGAAATTGATCTCAAATCTTACAATGAGTCAACTTCTTAGCAATTGGGTTGAAGATAAAAAAAAATATATGTAATAACAACGAAATCAAATTAAATCTTATTCAATAGTTGGCATAAAAAAAGCTTGACCACGCATGTTGCATTTTAGTAAATAAATTTTGCTATAATTACTATTGTTTTGAAGGTTGAATATATATGATGTCGTTTTGTCCCTTTTTTGGGTCGGTTTTGTTTGTTTGTGTGTATATAAGTGAGGAAACTAACGTTGTTGTTTTCCAGTATTTTAGTTAAACATCGAGGATATGTGAAAATTTTAAAATGCATGTTTTGTCTAATTTAGAACAACTACACCCTTGAAGAACTATTTGTGCATGGAATGCAAAGTATACAATTGTCTAATTTAGAACAACTACACCCTTGAAGAACTATTTGTGCATGGAATGCAAAGTATACAACTTTGGATGGAGAATTTCCTTTTGGTTTCTGTCATACCCTATTTTTTGACCTAAAATACCACTGACAAATGTCTATCGCACTGAATAATCTCTGACCTTTCGAACAAAATTTCGGCAAAGAAGAATTTTAAAATACCTCATTTTTTTGTTTCAATTCGATCTTCTCTCATTTTATTTTTATTTAAATTTCCATCTTTTATTTTAATTTTAATTTTAATTTCCTTTTTATTTTCATTTTGTTTTATCTTTTAAATATTGTTTCTTTTTTTTTTAGTCATAATCTCTTTTTTCTTTTATTTTTTTTATTTCCATTCTTTAGTCCAAAAATTGGTTCGATAATATCAAAAAACAATTTGTCAAAGGGATAAACACGTTTTCTTTCATCTCATCACAATCTGCCCAGAATTTTTGCTCTTGGCAACAAACCCTAAGCCTCAAATTCAACACTATAAAATCAAGTCCGCACACACATCAAAGGGAGGCCGAAAATTCATCCAAAACCTGCAACATAGAAAACGAAAACAACAACAATACAACAGCATAATACAACACATTGGGACCGAATTTCACAAAACACCACAATCTGCAATCGAAAATCACAGTCACACACAAACCCAACACAAATCATTGTCGCAGACCAGCAATCACACGACAATCACTGTCGGATCAACACCACAACAACAGTATCAGTAACGCACCAAACACAGGGACAATTCCACAAAACCTAATAGAACCGATCCAAACGCACACAACCTAAACCACACAATTCAACCGGATGAATCACAACAGACAACACAAGTCCTTTACTGTACGAAATCCGAATCCACAACAACACACACCAGCGGTGCCAAAACCCTCACGACCGAACACAACTCAAGCATCAAAAAGGTAGTCTTTTTTTCGTTTTTTCACTATTTAGATCTACACATTAGATTTGTTCTTCTAGAAATTTTAAGGACATAATTGAAACCAGGGGATGAATAGGAGTAGAAAGAACTAAAAAAATCAATAAAAGGAGAGAGACGGGATAATTGCTCCCTGCCACCCTAGTCGGCCAACCACCGCGCCGGATAATTGCTCTCTGCCGGTTTCTTCTTTAGAAACCCATAAAGTTGAACAAAGAAGAAGAAGACTGTGAGACAGAGAGAGAAGAGAGACGAGAGAAATTTGAGAGGAATGAGTGAGGAGAGAGAAACAAACAATGCAAATGAACATCCTAAAAACCTACAACCTTCATATATAGCCCTCTCTGATCTGGTGCGCGTGAGTGTATGGCTCTGCCATGCACCCTCGCTCCTGAACCTTCTAATTTCCATCCTAAGGCCCCTGATGCCTGATACATGATTTAATCTTGGGCTGTCTGATTTCAATCAGACGGCCCTGATTGAATCCTGAAGCCCAAAGGCGCCCCTGTTCTCTTTCAGGCCCATTTCTTTTATTTTTATCCTCACCCCTCACATTGTGATCGGACCCCCCTGTTTTATTTCTTTAGTTTCTTGCATGCATCTTATTTTATCTCTTAGCATTTTATTTTTTTCTTTTCTCATGCATTTTTTAGTTTAGGTTTATTATTCTGCACTTTTATTATTTGTTTATTGCATGTTTATTTTTCTTATGTCATTTATTTTCACTACATGGAATTTTGAATGTATATTTAGGCTTAATGTATCATTCATGCATTTTATTTTTCGTATGGCATTTATTTTATCGCATACCTTAGAATGTATAATAGGCATTTATGTAATAGCTTTAGGTGCATGTGTGCGTGTGTGGGTGTATGCGTTACTCTTTTTTATGCTCCGTAGTTTAAGTTAAAGGTCTTCGTGGTGGTCCAACGCCGTCATGAGTTACCTACGCTTTACTTTTCTGCTCCGTTAATTTAATTATTATTATTATTCAAAAAACAACAAAAACATGCAAATAACAAAACCACAAAAACATTTTTCATAATAAACTTTGATCCAAAATCAAGTGATTCCCCTTTTTATTTTCTTTCTTAATCAAATTTCAAATCAACTTTAAATCCACTTTGAGTCATTTTCTTCTAATTTAAAAAACACAAACACATTCTATTTTGCCGCTCTGGCTTTTTATTTTAAAACATTTTTCTCAAAAACTAATAAAAAACACAAAACCATCAAACGGTAATTTTTACTCCGAACTACGAGGTTCTGATCCCTCACGGGTACGTAGGCAAAGGACACTCGTCCTCCCGAATCAATAAAAATGTAGATAAATAGACCTCTTTCTTCTCCTTATTTACTATTCTTGGTTTTCGTAGAGTACTACGAACATAAGGGGTGCTAACACCTTCCCCTTATGTAACCAACCCCCGGGCCTTATCTAATTCAAATCTTTTTTTTCAAAAGTCGTGAAATAATTTAGTGAGTCAAAAGTTAATCAAATATCTCCAAAAAATGACACGACAGTTCCTCATTTTTTGTCTTTGTGAGATCTTTGTTGAAGATTCAATAGATATTACATGTTTTATTATTTTATTAGGTAATGGATAGAGAGAGACATTGAACATTGAGAGTCACATATATCATGTGAATTTCATGATCAATTAAATCACAACTATGTGTGCGCGTGTGTAAGGTCCTTTAAAGATAGGTTTTTATCACTGAAATTAAACTCACAAAATTGTGAGGTCTCAGGTTCGAACTCAGGTCATGACTTCCGGCCTTGCTATTTAGGCATTTGCTAGTTAATCTAAGACTGCCAGACAAAAATGTTTGATTTTTATCGTAGCTATATTATTCGTATGCATACCACTAAAACTTTTTACACCTATCGGTGCATGAAAAATAAACTATTATCATCGACCTTTATATTAAAATGATTAAATGTTTGATATTACTCTTTTTATATTATTCTTTTACAACCAAAACACCTCGAGCGCTATTTTTATAACTAAAAATCTTACGCGTCATTTCCATCTATTTTTACAAACCAAATTGACTAACGTCGTAGCTTTCTTCATAGGCAAATTTTTTTGTTTTTTGTTTTTTTTTAAAATATATTGGGATGGTAAAAGTATTATTAATTAAAGTTCAACTAGTGGTTATTTTATAACCGTTCGCTAGAGAATCATAAATTAGATTATTTTTTGAACAAGAATCATAAATTAGATTATAAAATCAAACTCTTACGATTTACTGTATCATAGACAAATCCTAGTAATTAATTTGTTGAAGGAACATAAAATGTGTTAGCAGCATGGATCAAACTCGAGATTTTCTTCGTAATACTCCTTCAACATCATAACTTGCTTGTTGTAATATCTCTTCCGTTATAAATTGTTGTGCTATATGTTAATAACTCATTTCCTTTTCTTTTTTAAATTAATATTGACAATAGAGCGGATCAAATGTATTGCATTAACTACCCTTTCATTCCTCGCTTGGGTATAGGGATAAGGCTTGTTAAGACTAAGCAATCAAAAAGGAGTTACAACTTTTTCTCGAACATCCAACTCAAAACCCCATATATCTTGTTAGTTGTTAAACCCTTTTTTCGATAATTTTCATTTTTACGTTCAAACATTACAATAGATACAATATCACATTCAATATAGATCTATGATACATGTATAGAATGTACTCGATGTGTATGAATTTGTCCCACATATGTATTATGAGATTGTTGTTGTCAAACTTGACAAAAAAATATTTTGTATTCATGCAATATCTTTCATCAATTACAAAATCAAATGAGGTAGTCACAACATCTCCACGGTAAGACCAAGCTGATAATTCAACAACATGTTTTTTCAGCTTAAAGAAAATTAAGCTTTTTCTAAAAACATAAACAAGATGTGATATGCATATTTGTCAAACTATAAATAGAAATATTTGTCAACATACAAATAGAAGATAACTGTGATCTCCCCACCCCCTGTTTCTTATTATCAAATGTGTTTTCAGGCTACCAGTTTCAGGTTCTTCAATATATAGAAAATGTAAATTCTTGATGCAGAAATTAATGCAATTTATAATTGATGAGTGACACAATTGAAGTAGTATGCATTAAGAGAATCGCTAAAAAATAATTATTGTAAACTATTACATTGTCATTTCATATAATTTTAACACCATGATACTCTTCAGAGACAGTGTTGCTGTGTATTTGACATGTGCAATATAAAATTATTTTTATTGACAAATATAAAAACAAGACAATTTTTTTATTCATTGTAATATTCGTCAATAATTTTGCAAAATTTAAAATCAACAATTTCCTCATAAATGTTGTTTTTCTTTCTACTATAAATAACATGTTATATATCTCATTTAGAATTTGATGTGAGGTATATTTTGAATTATATGGATCATTTTCAACCACATCATTGTCATGGACGGATCCATAAATCAATTAGATAGTGGGCTAAAATAATTATTAATGAATATTACATAATCGAGATATGTTTTTAGTCTCTATGACTATCTTTCATTTTATTTTTAGTTCTTTTACACTTTTTTCAGTCTCTACAAGTACAAAGTAATATACTTTTTGATTTTCTTTATACTGTGTTTGGTTGAAGAGAGATATATTGAAGAAAGAGGCTCCATTTTTCTCGTTTGAAATGAAGAGAAATTGAGGAGGGAGAGAGAGTTCATGGGTCACACACCTTTTTCTAGTCTACTCCATGCAACGAATAAATGAGCAAGAAATGTTCATGTTTCTTGAATTTATATTTTTATCATTTTCTGCATAAACTACTATGATAAACCTCTTTATGAGCAATAACTCACAAAATAGTGATTGTATGTGATAGAACAGGCTGGGGCGGCAAACTGTTTGAGTGGGGAGATGAATTTCGAAGGGAACGGTGGACGACACATGAGTGCGGGTGGGGAGAAGAAAGGTTTGGGTCTTTGTTTTACTAGTTGTTTTTTAAGTAAAGGACTTTATTTGATTTGTGAAATTAAACACATAGCAAATTAAGTTAATACAAGAAAAGAAACGAAGGGTTATCATTCCCTTGAGACAAAAAATAAACAAACAAAAAGTTATCGCTAATGTTAGAGTTGTCAAAATGGGTCGGCCCGGCCCGAAAGCCTGAATAAAATGTAGGTCTTGGGCCGAATTTTTTCAGGGCTTTTTAGCCTAGCCCGTAACCCGTTCGGGCTTCGAGCAGCCCGGAAAAAAAAGTAGAAGTGGGTTATTTTTATGCACTATATCAAGATTGAATTTAAGTTGATCATTTTGAAAATCAGAAAGTAAGAACTTTTGAAGGAAACTAAGATTGAAATCCTCAAGAATTTAGTCTTAGATGTCATTTAACAACTTATTTTGTTTAGATTGTGAGTATAAATAAATTCTTTTGTATTTTAATTTATTATGTCGTATACTAATATTCATCTGGTAGAACAAATTTCTTGCTCTTAAAATTACAGATTGGAGTCTAACTTCTTTTCACAGTAGAACAAAAACTATTTTCCTCTGTTGTTTAAAGTTCCAATTTTTAATATTCATAGTATTAGCTTTGGTGGTGTTTAAAGTTCTTTGTGCTTGTGTAGTGTCTCTGTGAGGCCGTTGTTTTTTAGGTAGCAATTTTTGGTTTTGTTACTAACAGTTTTGTGTTGTTGTGCCTAGCTTTTCTGTTTGTTTCCTTTTCCGTAATTTTGAGGCAGGGGTATGCGGTTGGGTTATGTTTATAGGGTTCTGTTGTTGTCTTTAGTTCACATGTGTCCTTTTGAATGTATACCTTTAGCCTCATAATCTGAAACTATCTTGTATTGGTTAAGTCTTGTGATTACTTTGTATGATTTGTTTATGACGCTGGTGTAAACAAAAGATTGGTTGTAGTCCCCTTAATTTAATGAGTATGCTGTTTAAAAAAAAATGTGTTTAAAGAATGGAAAATAAAAAAGTATGTGTGGGTTGACCCAGAAGCCCATATAGTGCCGGGCTCGGGCTCCATTACTTGAGCTAATATTTAAACCGAACTTTTTAGCCCGACCCTAAAAAGCTCGTTGCCCAATCGGGTCAGGCCTCAACGGACCAGGCCTAAACGAAATCCGGATTATTTCTATGGTTAGTAATAAATATACTTACATATAAATTATTTTATACTAAATTTTTTTTACTCAATTTTTCGGGTAACCACAACCATCTTATGTTGCACACGTTGACAATCAACAAATACCTTCCTTTTTGGGATCCGACATAAACGTTGATAATCGTCAACATTCAGTACATAAGAACGATGGTCATGAAGCTAAGATTTTGAAGACTTTTCTTTCGAAATAACCAACATTTTTGCACATTCCTTAACTAAATCACGAATTGCTACTTTTGCAAGTAAATTCAAATGAAAAGTTTGTAAGTTTAATCATATTTTAACGATTCAAAAAAATCTTCAATAACACAACTTGTAAAGTTGAGTATAATATTATAATTATACTTACTACTTAAATAATGCGGATAACACTCATAAAATATATTAAATGGTTTTGCTAACTTTCAAAATAAAAAATACAATTTTTTTAATATTTATTTATAATTTTGGTTTCTTAAGGGCACAAATTAACATTTTTATTTTCTACGAAAATACACTTAATTTTCAACTATTGCTTAATTATCCTCGCGTTTTATCCATCTATAGAGTTATATTAAAAATTGTTAGTTTCGATATTTAATCTTTCAAACTTAACTACTTTCAATGGATGTTCATGAGAAAGATGAAAAGTTATTAGAGTTAAAAAATGTTTTGAATAATGTATATGAACAAAGGTATTTTCGATATTATAATTATATATTTAGTTGATTTGGGTTTAACCTGACATTTTTTTTTGTGTGGGTTGAAATTTTTTTAAATTATCGATCATTTAATCCAAACCATTCCAATTTCATGCTAACAACTAATGCTTAAAAAAACATTGAGAAAAACAAACGATTCTATACGAACAAATATGAACATCCAAAAACATATTACCATTTTTCCTTAATCTAATGAACAACTGGAAGTCTCTCTGAGGAGCTTTATCATATTTCATGTCATATCGACTTTCATTATTCTCAATCTGGTTAAATATGTTGATTACAATGACAAAAATAATTATTGATGCATATATTGACACAAAAAAACATAAAACATTCAATATACAGAAAGTAAATCTATAATAGCGTCGTTCAATATAAGTTTTTATTGTAGCCGAACAATATATCTATTTCTAAAGCAATTGTATTATCTTGAGAGCGTTATAAACATTTTCAATATAAAAGCTTATATATACGTGGAATTACTCCGATAAAAAAAAACATAAATACACGCGTGACTCAAACTCTTAGGAATAACCTCAAGGAGAGTATAACAACAAAATCAAATTAAGTTTTATTCAATATTTGACATTAAAAAAGTTTGACTACACACACTGTTTTTTAGTACATAAATGTTGTTATAATTATTATTGTTTTGAAGGTTAATTACATATAATGTCATTTTGTCTTTTCATTGAGTTGGTTTTGTTTGTTTGCATATGTATAAGCGAAGAAACTATCATTGTTGTTTTTGGTAGTACCCTAGTTAAAATTAAAAGATGTTTGAAAAACTTAAATGTATGGTGTGTAATTATTATTGTTTATTGTTTTGAAGGTTAAATACATATAACGTTCGTTTTGTCATCTGTTTGAGCTAGTCTTGTTTGTTTGCGTGTATATAAGTGAGGAAACTAACATTGTTGTTTTATACAAATACTTTAGTTGAAAATAGAAGATGTTTGAAAGACATATAACCAAGGTAGTCAGGAACGAGTCCCGGCACGTAGGATCGTCCGTACCTACGTGCTTTCCACAACCAAGCGTGCTCCGTTCTTGCTTCGGTTCGTTTCTGGGCGTTTTGCAGTCAGGAGCGAGTTCCTGTTACAGGAACGTAAGAGAAAAATGAGTTGGGCTCATCTAAATTCGTTTGGGCTTACGAACCGGGTCGGGTCGGAATCAAAACCCGGTTCCGTATATAAGGTTTTGCCCCAGTTCCTTCATTCTTCTCTTCTCCCCTTCACGAAAAAACCCTACCAAAAACGGCCGCCATGTTTCCTTTCTTCATTCTTCCGTTCTCAGCTTCGAAACGGCCGCCGTCGTTGCTTTTCTCACTCCTTCGTGTTTGGAAACAACCTTAACAAAGAACGACCATGTCTCTGCTTCACGAACGACGGCCGTGTTCCCTTTTCGGGCGAAGTTCTCACCGTCGTTCACTCTCTTCCCTCACCTAAACCTGTTTTCCTTTTCTCCTCCATAACCATAACTCTGTTTTCATTTTTTTCCTCCCTTTATTCTGTTTTTCACATAACCTTTTGTAATGGCTTCAACATGGCAGTATGTTGTTTCTGTTGAAGGAGGAACAAAAAGAAAGGTGAAGTGTAAATTCTCTGAGTGTTCTTTTATGGGAGGTGCATATAGAGTGAGACATCATTTAGTTGGAACTGGTAGAGATGTTCAACCATGTCTAATGGTTCCTCTGGATGTCAAGAATGTTATGCAAATTCTGATTTGGTTGGAACTAATAGACAGAAAACTAGCAGAGATGAAGAGGGAATTGGTATAGATAATAAACTTATTTTGAAAGTTATGATTTAGTAAGTTATTTTGTTCTTGTATTGTATTACAATTATTATGTAGTTTTTAATTTTGTAAGCTACTGTTTTTAATGGTGATTGATTTTTAAGTTGTTTTGGTCTTTGTATTATAATTTTTATGTTTCTTTGTGTGTGTATGTGAAGTTACAACTTTGCCCTTGAGTGGGTTCTTCCGAACCGTGTTACGTTCCTCGACTTTACGTCCCTTCACTAGCCGATCGAACCTACGTAGAAACTCGTTCCTGACTATATTGCATATAACATATAACATACTTTTAGAGAAGATATACATAAATTTTTTATATACTTATTTTTGTCATTTATGTATCAATCATAATAAATGTACATATGACGTATTGCATTATTTATATATAAAATAAGATATTTGGTTATATCATATATATTGTTTTTCTAATCAAATATGATACGTGTATACAAAATGTCATATATAAACATGGTTGAGTCTACGAGAAGATTATAGATTTTCACAACATGACAAATCAATATTTAAATTCTAACTTATAGAAAAATATGCATGTAGTGTTTGATGTGTTTCAAATATGATTACCTCAAAAGATAACATATGTGAAACAAAAAAAATACATTAAAATTTTGACATATAAAATTATTGTGTTTGTGTGTGATGTACATACATTTATATGTATTTTTAACATGAAATAAATTAAATACAATTTTTTAAACATCAAATGTTTTTTTAAACATTAATTGTTGAAAATAATCGTAATACAAATCTTGATCTATAAATGAAATTTTAAATTCATTTTGCATAGGTTTTAATATATATAATATTTTAAGGGAGCCCCTAATATGGAACTCAAAAAACAAGGTCCTCCTGTGAATCTGTTCAAATAACCCATTATAGCCAGTTCCATACAAAAGAAAGAACCACAAGTTTCTATCCACTTGCCAATACATTTTGTTCGTTCACCCTTATTATATCTGCTGATACCTAGTCTTTCACCTCTATCTTCCTTGATAACTCAACAATCAACATTATGTTTGTTCACCCTTCTTTAATGGACTCTTATTATTTTTAAATTTTTTCAATAATGTTCGTTCAATTCGGAATACCCATGTCTAAATCATTTTCGATTCTAACTCTTATGTGGCTAGATGAGGAGAAGACCACCACCAAACAAGTAATTGAACATGGATCCCATGTCTTCCAACTCTTTATCTTCTTATGTTTCATGTTCAAGTTATGAGGGAGTTTATCTTCCTACCTTACCTCCTCCTAATGATTCCTAACTGAAGTATTATTAAAAGTTTCTTTAATGCTTTGTTTTTACGACATTTAGATCATGATATGACCAATTTTTTTTAAGAAAATTCTTCTTTTATATTTGAAAATTCACAAAACAAATAACATATAAGTGCTTAGTTTTTCTTTGACTATTTATTTATTTATTAATTATTTGTGTATATGCTCCAATGTTTGGGTTCATAGGTTAAGAAGATTCCAAATGTGTTTTGTGAGAGAAGAGTACACTTTGGTGATTATTAAAATCCAAAAAAATAAATAAATAGATAACTTGCTGGAGCCGGTAAAATAATAAGGTCCATTAGTGGACCTTTATCTTTGGGGACCATATTAGGGGCATCCATATTTTAAACATAGTAAAATAAATTTGAATTTAACGCAAACTAAAAATAATATTCTAAATGTGCATGCGAAATAATTATTCAAAAATTTAAGGATATTAAAATAAATTTGAATTTGATATAGACTAAAAAAGGGTGCTAGAAATTTTATAGGATACAAACAAACCACATTTTGTATACGGAGGAAAAACGAAAATTGCTTATTTTGTTGGGACAATTTTTTTTTTAACTTTATTATGTATTACAATTTACAATACAGTGGACAAAATTGTGATGTAACATACATCACAATTACACATTTAACATACACATATCAATACGGTCTCATGTCTTTTTTCAAAAAGATACACATGTCTGTTTGTGTGACACCATCTGCCTTTAATTATAAAATTAATGTTAAATTAATAACAATTGAGAAAAAAAACTTTATGAAGGGTAACTTCACCCTTTTTCATAAATTTAATCATATATGATTTGACTGTTGTTTATGTCTTATTATTATCTCATCAACAATGGTCTTAAGTTGTGACTAATTTTATTGTTATTATATTATTATTGTTAACACCTAAAAATAATTACCATGTTAGCTGAATTTGGAAAATATGCAATTAACCAATTACATGAGAAAGCCCTTGACATGAGTGAATGATATGTGATGCTAGAGCAGACAAGCGAGAGATTTTATCATTTTTCAAGATCACTAACTCATAACGTGGGACGTCTAAGACTCAAAAAAAAGTCAAAGACATTGTGGCACTAGGCAATGATGTTGTATCCATGATCTTTACTCTCAACATTATTAACCGTTTTTAGGATCAAGGAGAAGGATACAATCTCTAGTAGAGTTGCGCACAAATGGACCTTGTTAACGAATCATGTCGAAGAGAGGAAGTATAAGTCAAATATGGGCCCCAGAATCCCACTACTAAGGAAGATATCATGCAACACCGGTGAAATTTAGTCAAATATGAGTTACGTACTGTAAGCCACGATGTTTGGCTAATAGGCAATATTTTTACTATCAATACTTAGTTCATACACTCTCATATACACATCCAATCAATCAAAGAATTTTATTTTCTCTATTTATTCATTTATCTTATGTTTTTTATGCACTTCTTGGTGCAACTCAAAATACCTGTAACAATTTTACCAATCGCTCAACTAAAGTAGTTAGGGAACCCATAATTGGGGACATAGTTCCTCCCTCAATGTTAATCAGATGCAATAAGGGAACCCGAACACAATTTTACCAATCGCTCCACCAAAGTATACAGGGAACCCACAATTGGGGGACATAGTTCCTCCCTCAATGTTAATCTTCGAAAGCAAGAGAATCACAATTGAGAAAATTCATCCGACCTCACTAATTTCAGCTTCCATCAACAAATTTGACACGTCCTGTGGGACAATACGACCTTTACCATTGAAAAATATAGTCTGTCAGATCCATATTACATTTGGTGTATGCACTTGAGGCATAGAAAAGGTTTTGAAAATATAGAACAACCATCATCTTCAGCGACCAGAATGTTAAGACCTTCTCGACCGAATGAGCCTTCTCAACCAGAAGGAGTTTCATGGATCCTTATAGAGTTTATGAGGGACAACAAGTTGAAGCACCAAAGACTCTACTAGTAATGTCAATGTCTTTCATTAATTAACATATTGACATGGAGATACATGACATCATGTATCAAGTCTCCAAAAAACTTGTTGACGCTATGAAACCTATGGTTCATATGAGTTTCAACAAGCCAAATATTTGGAGGCTATGTGAGCCAATTCTGGTGACAATTCAGTCACAATACTCCACAAGGTATGCAAGAGAGTCAATATTAAGCAGACATTGCTCAACAAAGTCGGCAGATCATAGCATTGGTAGCACCTCAACATGTCCAAGCAACTCCTATACAACTGTCTTGGAACCCAATTGAGTTGATCTGATAGTGTTGGCTTGAGACATTGAAATGTGCTCCTCCTCAATCTCTCAGGTTTGATTCTCCTTGATGCCAACTTAAATGGACGAATCTAATCTATTCAAAAGGAACATAACTCAATCAATTAAAAGATAAATACATAAAATAAAAAAAAGTGATCTGTCAACATAGTTAAACAAACATTGGTGTCCAATTAAAAACATAAATTTGAAGACTGAAGTTTCAAATCCAACACCTATAAGTACCCTTAACAAATCCAACCACCAGGACATTTCATATATTTAATATTTGTTCTTTCAAAATAAATATTTGATATATTTAAGAGTTTACTATTGGATGTAAAAAACAAACTTTTTAATTTTTGTTAATAGAAAACCATTCTTTTAGATATTATTTACGCTTATGGTATAAATAAATGATTTTTTTTTTGTTTTTAAATTGTTGAGTAAATTACACTCCCCTCCCCTCAAAGATGCTTGAAATACACTCCCCTCCCCTCTTATGTTAAAATATACAATTTTCTCCCTTGAAAAATAAAATTTACACTCCCCTCCCTTATAAGATGCTTGAATTACAACCCCCTCCCTTGATAATTAAATATACATTACACTTTAATCTATTTTAACATAAATAAATATTTTTAGAGTAAATTACACTCCCCTCCCCTCAAAGATGCTTGAATTACACTCCCCTCCCCTCTTAAGTTGAAATATACACTTTACTCCCTCAATATTTTTTTTATGTTAAAAATTATGCTCCCCTCTCTTATAAGATGCTTGAATTACAAACCCCTCCCTTAATAATTAAATATGCACTACACTTTAATCTATTTGAACATAAATAAATATTCTTATAATATATATTAATTTTGAATCACCATTTAAGAAAAATTAATTCATTTCTTTATAGTTTAAATGTCAATGATAATTAAATTTAAATATATTGCTATTGATTTTATAAATTAGTGTATAAAATTAACTTTTAAATAATCATGCTTTAATGATTTTAGTAATTTTTCATATATTTTAATTTTGTTTTGGGTTGTTTCATATTTTATAATAGGGTTTAAAACTACATGTTAATAAATTTTGAATAAAAAATAGCAAAAAAATATGTATTCAATTTTTTATTATATTAAAATAGACCCACAATACTATTTTTTTAAGTGTGATAAATTATTATTTTTTGTTAGATTATTAGAAATAATAAAAAAGAATATTGAGGGAGTAAAGTGTAGATTTTAACATAAGAGGGGAGGGAGATGTAATTCAAGCTTCTCTTAGGGGAGGGGAGTGAAATTTATTCTAATATGTTTTGAATAAGAGGGGAGGGGAGTGTATATTTTAACTTAAGAAGGGAGGGGAGTGTAATTCATGCATCTTTGAGGGGAGGGGAGTGTAATTTACTCATATTTTTATGATAGATATTAATTTTAAACCACCCTTTAAGAAAAATTAATTAATTTCTTTATAATTTAAATGTTAATGATAATTAAATTTAAATATTTTGCTATTGATTTTATAATTTAGAGTTTAAAATTAACTTTTAAATAACCATGATTTATTGTCGTTAGTAATTTTTCACATATTTTAATTTTATTTTGGCTTGTTTCATATTTTATAATAGGGTTTAAAACTACATGTTAATGAAATTGTGAATAAAAAATAGCAAAAAAATATGTATTCAATTTTTTATTATGTTAAAATAGACCTGCAATACTGTTATTTTCGAAGTGTATTAGATTATTATTTTTTTGCTAGATTATTAAAAATAAAAAAATATATATTGAGGGAGTAAAGTGTAGATTTTAACATAAGAGGGGAGGGGGATGTAATTCAAGCTTTTCTTAGGGGAGGGAAATGTATTTTTCTCTAATATGTTTTGAATAAGAGGGGAGGGAATGTATATTTTAACATAAAAGAGGAGGGGAGTGTAATTCAAGCATCTTTGAGGGAAGGGGAGTGTAATTTACTCTAAATTGTTCGAGACGGCCATGAAAAAAATGAAGGACGGGGAGTATATTATCCAAAGATATGATTTTTCTACTTTAAAGTTTAATCGTAGTTTCACGTTATAATAAATATCATCTATTTATTTGAGATCAGTGGCTAAAATTTCACCTCAATTATATATAATAAAACAATCTCGACCATTTATTTTAAGTGGCTAAAATTTCACCTCAATTATACATAATAAAACAATCTCGACCATTTATTTTAACGACAGAAATTTATTACCGCAGGATGCAATTAGATCAAGACATCCCATTCTATTATCTAAACCGAGATTAGTTCACGTTAAAAATAAAAAGTCACACTAGTTCGACCACAATTGAATAATTGAATTTGCATCATAAACTAATGTATTTGTTGGTACAGTGAAATGAACAGATTTTAAACTAATGTAGTATATCTCTGTGATGGTACTCGTGCAATGTGTCGTGTCGGCTTTTGTTTCACGTCTACACTAGATTCTGCAGTGGATAACATTGTTGCTAATTTTTTAATGGTACGATAAAATATAAATAAAAGTCGAGTATCAGATTCTGGAGTTTCATTGTTGAATTTGAATACTTATATGTAATTTAATGCATAGAATATAATATCACCTGTCAACTTAATTTTCTGTTCTTCTCAAATAAACAAAATGAATTTTCTTTTCTTATTTGAGACTTATTATTATAAATTTGATATTACATTAATCTAGGGTAAACTGTTATTATGGGAAGAAATCCACAGCTTATACTCCTCCTCTTCACGAGGTATATTGACAAACTTTATTTATTTGCTGAAATACCACGAATATTGTTCTCTCTATATATTTCATTCTTTTTATTAATTATTGTTCTTACAAAAAAAACTAATTTTTTTTAACAATACACTTCTCTCTATATAATTTATTTTTAAAATTGTAAGTTTTTTTAAAGCAAAAATCGTAAATACTCTAAAGAAGTTTATTTACGCCTAAAAATAATCAAAGTATTTTTTCTGACAGAGTAAATCATTTATGAGCTATGTATATATGTTTTTTTTTTTGTTGAGAGAAGCTATGTATATATGTTGTCGATTGTACAAAAATATGTTAATAAATCATTTTTGTTTATCTTTTATTCGCAGATTTATTTCTCTGTTTCTCTCCTCCATTAATGTAAGCATAAAATGATTGACATTTTTATTTTCATTGCAAAATCTATACAGGTAAAGTGAAATTGACAAAAAATTAAATGTTATCCTAAAATTTGAAAATGATTGATAAATAGGAATATTTTCCTATAAGAAAATCAACATTGAAAAGGAATGAAGAAGTATCTCACTAAATCTTTCACAATTTTTGGGTAGGCTGCACGTGAGTACATATAATTTGAGAGGAGGACAAGGAAATATGTAATGGTTAATGAATTTGGGCCCTACATATTTGTAAACGATTATCACGCACCAAATACTTTATACCAAGTACAGCTAAAAAAATGTAGCATGAATAATATTTTTATTCATACGTGTTTTTTTGAGGGAGTTTTTATTCATACGTTAAAATGTAAATACAGACCTGCAACTATGTTATGTGTGTGTATATATATTGTTAATCCGGTTTTTAGGAGAATTTTTTTTGGTAATATATAGTTTGGTCGAAAAGTATATAAAATATGATTAAAATTTGTTCTATCGATCAAACTCAATTATTTTGAACAATTTGTTTTCTGTTGATCTCATTAATCACAAGAGTCCAATTATTTGATTTGTAATTTTACATTTTTCAACACTTAGCGTGAATGAGTTTTTCCATTATTATTTAAAAAAAAAAATCTAACTAATCAGTAATCACATACTCACATGGTAACTCCCTAATTTAAAGGGCATCTAAAACATCTTTATCGAATGTGCCAATGCCATTTGGATATCATAAATTTATTCCACATGAATATCCGATGCTTCAAATAAAGAACATGCATATAATTAATGTGGAATGGCTCATAGAGTCAAGTAATAAAAACTTCAGCCAGAGAGAGCACATGGTTTTACTCTGGCTTCTGGATAGGATTTAAGTTTTTAACATAAAATAGGTGTATACATTATTTTACTTTTCACATAGTAATTATGTTAATTGCAATTCTATTTTCTATTTGGTTGTTCTACTTTATATAGGACATTAGGACAACTTCTGATCTAAGGCAAAAGCCATTTCCCACGTTGTGACTCATCAGTCATCATCCATCCCTTTTTGTGGAAATTAACTTTTTTTTAAAATAAAAAAATATATACAATGTTATAGTCTAATAATGAGAGAATTTTGGATCTGAATATAAATTACAGGTTATACGAATAGAAGATTTAACTATTTGTATCTGGAGCTGTCAATTTATGCAAACTTACAAAATTTGTTTCAGTACACATACTTGAATGGGGAAAAACTATGTTATATACTTAACAAATTTTCACCATAGCTAAAGAGCGCCACTCAAATAAGCCCTACCGGCAAATACTTGATAAATATTTAAACTTTATTTCTTTCAAAAACTACATTTTTTTAAGAGGCAAAAACTACATTTTCCAAAAACAATTTTTAGCATTTACTTGGAGAGATCAACCCATTAAATGAATCTTAGTTACTTCAAAATGATTAATCTCTATAATTGTGTGCGAATCATATTTTTGATTTACCAAATATATAAATACTACAAAGTGACCTCAAACTCATTATGGATTGAAAAAAAAAATGACTACTCAACCCCCGACCAGGGCCCACAAAAAGATTGACTTAATGAGTTGAGGCAAATTTATGCAAAAATTGCTCTTCTCCATTAAGTATTGCTTACTCCCACGTGAAAAGTTAAAAATACTCCAAGTCACGCTCGGTACTTTCGGCGTGAGTTAACTCACGCATCTTGTAACTCAGCGTGGGTTAAGTCACGTTGCGAGTATAATGCCTACGCGACTTAAGTCATGTATGAGGTATTTTAGTCAGTTTGCATGAGAGTGGACAATTTTGAGAAATTATGCTATCTGAGTTGGTGCCATTATTTAAGGGCTTAATTAGTAGATGAAGCTTAACAACCTATCAAAGAAAAAAGCTTAACAACTATATTTGTATCAACTTCATATATGTAAGGTTACTAGTAGCTAGTATATATTCTTCCTTACTTCCTTCCTTTTTTTCTTTCATTTTTCACGAGTTGAATGGCCTATGGTAGACATTGGGGGGCATGAACATGAAGCACATGATATATTAACTTCCATTTATTAGTTTTGTTAGACGACAGTACGAGTAAAGAATTGCTTTTAGGGCTCGCTGGCTTAGGAGTAAAAAGACCAAACTAGTTGTACATTGTGTGGGCTTTGGCAAAATATCTGACCTGAGTCTCTCATAAAAACAATGTAGCTTTTAACCAAACATTTATCGAAACATTGTTTTTTCTTATGGTATGTACTATTTTCTTTCACAGTCGATTTTGTCATCTTGTTGCTATGTTATGTACTCGAATTAAAAGATAATATGAACAAGGATAATGATTGATATGCAACAACGGACGAAAACAACCACTAAGAATTTGTCTTTGGCAGTTTAGAGGCCACTGCGACCTTGATACCATACAGGAAATCACATGCATACTCATCAATATATTCACGACCCAGCACGATAGAGAAGGTTGGAATTGGTTGATTTTGAGGTACATAATTAAGTGAGGCTCACGTGCATGCAAATTAACAAAACATGGTCAATGTATTTTGTGTTTCAGAATCTTTATCTTTATCATTATTATAAATATTTGGGTTGTTAAAAATTTGAAGTACACGCGTTACTATATCATTCTATATCTTATTTAATGTTTTCTTATCCACCAATAAAAATGGATTATGACATATTTATTTTATATCAACCAATAAAAAAAAGATTATAACTCATTTGTGTTTCATGAGTCAATCAAAATGGATCAATGACTCATTTGTAAACTAATACATATTTTTTCCCTATATATAGACAATCATTTTTCATCATTTTCATCTTTCTCCTGTAAAAAAGGTTCCGTGTGTTTTTATTTACATGATTGTGGATTATGGGGTTGATTTTTTTATTTTTTATTTGTAACTAATTACTAAGTCTACCTTTTTAGGGTTCCCTTGAAGAACATGTGGCTCCAAATTTTGAAAATTGATTCAATTTCTCATATTAGTATATATATTGTATATCTTTATGTATGTTGTCCAAATACACAAGTTTTAGCTCTTTTTATCCTGGCCCATATAGCATGATACCTATTAGGAATAACCTTTATGAATTGTGGGTAGTCTGATCAGATGACATTACTTAAAATGCTAAATAATTAGTAATATTTATGAAACACTAAAGTGTTACCTTCTTTTAGCCACACATATATTTTATTTGACGAAAACAATTACAAGGTAGTTTAATGCAAAAATGTTAATAGAAAGAAAAAAAAATCATGATTTTTTAAGAAGGAAAAGTTCATGTTTTATTTAGAAAATAATTCATGCATACATGATTCATAAGTTTTAATAGCTTCGTTAATAATATAAACTCTAAAGAGCAATGAGTGCATTTGTTGTCCTTGATTCGCTCATTCATTAATGATCCATCAACTCTCATTCTTCTTCTTCTTCAAAAAAAAAAAGGTAAGGGAAAATAGTGAATTGTTGGTAATTTTATGGGTTTGTTGAAGAAAATGGACATAATTGAGTAATTATGCTACCAAAATATTAATCTCATTAAAATATTCCACACCAATTTAAAATGTCTAATTAACATGTATTATGTCAACTTAGCATAATGCATCTACAATTTTCCCTTTTCGGATTCCACCAAAGACCAAAAGTGAAGCAATTTCAAATAATACATGTTGAATAAAAAATATATATTGTCTTGACAAAATAAAATTGCATGAAAGTGAATGACATTAACGACTTAAATCTAAGAATAAAAATATTAAAGAAATGACACTCAAAAACTAACAAAACAAATTATCATAATGTTGAAACTTCTGGTGTAGCTTACGTTGGGTTCTATCATAATATTAGGTTAAGAGAAACCACAAAATTGAGATTGATAACGTATTTTCATACAAAATCTGTAGGCATATGTATATAGTTCATCTCACTTATATGTTATTTAACACTTTCTCTTCTGTCCAAAGTAGAATTTTCAACTCATATTTGACACATTAACATTTTTCCCTTAAGTTGGGAGTCTCTATGTCTCTAATTATGTAACATAGCCAAATAAGGTCAAATGAAGGCACAACATAGTAAAATAGGCGTGATGGTGGTAATTTAATAGAGGGAGATACAAATTTCTTTCTTTCATTAAAAGAAAGAAAGTAAAATGAAAAAGAAAGAAGATGAATAATGATAAAGGTAAAAAAAGAATTGTGTCTATGTCGATGATGTCGTAAGGAATGAAGTGTGTTTTTGGTAATTTATATGTGTGTTGAAAAAATTGAAGATTTTTGGGTAATTAAATTACCAAAAATTTATACTCAATTAAAAAACGCCACACCATTTAAATCTTTTTAATGAACACAAATTATGTCAACTCAACAATTTAATGATCATTTTTCTATAGTTAAATCATACCAAAGATCAAAAGTGAAAGACTTGAAATAATAGAGATTGATTAAAAAAACAGTGCATGGAAGCACACAACATCCAAAAACTTACATTTAATATAAAAATAAAATAAATGACATCCAAAAACTAACAAAATAGTTAATCATAATGTTCGGAGTTCTAATGAAGACTACGTTGGACTAAAACACCATATTAAGTTAAGATAGACCATACAAGTGAGATTGATATCACATCTTCACCAAAACTCTAACATATTAGATATATTGATCATCTCACGTAAATATTTCTTAACATCTACTCTTGCTTCTAATATGGAACTTTAAGTCGCAATTAGTACATTAACATATCTTCATTAAATATGAGACTCTCTTCATTTGAGATCTGTTGATATATCCAAAAAAAAGTCAGACGAAGGCACAACATCAAAAAAAAAAGGTGCGTTGATGGTGGGTTCATGGAGGGAGGTTTATGTTTCCGCATGAAAAAGAGAGAGAGAAAAATAGAAAAAGAAAGAATATGAAAAAGAAATTTGAACATAGAGAAATGATAAGGAAAAAAAGTAGTGTGTGTTTGTCCGTGAAAGTATTGATAATTAAGTGAGTTACTGATAATTTTATGGGTTAATTGAAGGAGTTAGAGATTTAAGAGTAACCATTTCACCAAAAAGTAGACTCAAAAATAAATCCACATTATTTTAAAATGTTTAATAAAAATGCATTTTATCAACTCAACATAAAATATCTGCATTTTTCCATTGTCTAATCCCATCAAAGACAAAATTAAATGAAAGTATTTAAAATGTATAGGCCGGATAAAAAAAATTGAATGAAAAAAGAGAGGCAACATCGTGTCATATCATCTCACTTATATGTTAACACACATATGACAAATTAACATCTCTCCCTCAAGTGTAGGACTCTCTATGTATATGATCTTATGAGATAGCAAAATAGCAGAGAGACAACATCGTAAAAATTGTTGGTTGGTGGCGGGTTCATATAGGGGTGCTTTTGTTTGTTTCTTTTACGCGCGGAGAGAAAGTAAATTAAAAAAAGAAAGAAGATGAAAAAAGAATTTGAACATGAGAGAAATTATGAGGGGAAAATTAAGGAGTATATATTTTATCCGTGAGAGTATATATAATATAGTGAATTGCTAATAGTTTTATAAATTTATTGAAGGCGTTGAAAATTACTTGGTAATTATGCTACCAAAATATTAGACTCATTACGAAGAAAAAAAATACCACATCAATTTAAACTGTTTAATAAGCATCTATTTGTTGACCTAACACATCTACATTTTTCATTGTAATCCCATCAAACACCAAAAGTGAAAGAATTTATAGTAACAGAGGTTGAATAAAAAAATTGCATGAAAGCGAACAACATCTAAAAGCTAAAATTTAAGGTAAAAAAATGCCAGTAAAAAACTAACAAAACAAATCACCATAATATTTGTTCTTTTGTGGAAACCTACAATGAGTTGCATCATCACATTAGATACATGGGTCACCTTAATTACCTATATGTTGGTCAACATCTACTTTTGCACACAATGTGAAAGTCTTACTCTCAATTGATAAATTAACATCTCTCCATTAAGTGTCACAGTCTCCGTATACGTGATCCACCACCAAGAACCACTCCCCCACAATGTTGAACCGGGATATGATATCATCGTTGAACCTTCCCAGGGAGACAACAATGGTGTGGATTGACGCATTGGAGAAAGAACTGCCACACAAGTGGGAATGATACCTCATCTTCATCCAAAATTTTAAGGCTATGATTTTTTTTTCAATTTATTTGTTGCTCAACCTTCACTATTTTATACAATGTTTGACTTTAATCGACGCGTGATACATCATAATGTTTTATATCTAATTTCTAGCTCGTGCTTGGCATGGGTGTCCATACTAGAAGTTTAACTCACACATGATATATTAACATCTTTCTCTTAATTGTGAGACTTTTTGTGCATGTGATATGATAAGATAGCCAAATTAAATCAAAGAAACAACGTATTAAAAATTATGGGTTGGTGACGCTTTCATCATATATGGATATTTTTGTTCCATTTGTTCATGTAAAGAGAGAAAGTAAATTAGAAAATAAAGAAAATGAAAAAGTAATTTGAACATGATATCAATGATAAGGGAAGAATTTAAGGAGTGTGTATTTTACCTATAAGAGCATATGGAATAATGAGTTGCTATTAATTTTATGAATTTGTTGAAGGAGTTGGACAATATTGGGTAATTATGCTACCAAAATATTATACTCATTTAGAGAATTCTAAATCAATTTAAAATGTCTAATAAACATTTATTTCGAAGGATAATAAACATATATTTTGTCAACTCAGCAACACATATTTTTTCATTGTCTGATCCCACCAAAGATCGACAATAAAAGAATTCGAAATAATAAAGGTTGAATTAAATAAAATTGAATGAAAATGAATGATATCCAAAAACTAAAATTTAAGATAAAAAATTAAACTAATGATGCCTAAAAACTAACCAAATAAATCATCATAATATTGGGACTTATGTGGGAGCGCACATTGAATTGTATCATCATATTCGGCTAAGAGTAACCACATAAGTGAGATTGACATCACATCACATCACATTAGTATTCATAGTCTTAAAACATTAGGTATATGCATCATCTCACTTTCAAAGTCTTAAAACATTAGGTATATGGGTCACCTCACTTATATACTGCTCAACATCTCCTCTTGCATCCAATTTAAAATTTTAACTCACTTAACACATTAACATCTCTCCACTAAGTGTTGAACTCTCCGTGTACGTGCTCCACCACCAAGAACTACTCCCGCTCCCCACAATATTGAACTGGGATATGATAAAAACTGTTGGGTCTTCTGGATGAGTCAACAATGTTGTGGATCGACACATTGAAGAAAGAGCAACCACACAAGTGAGAATGATACACCATATTCTTCCAAAATTTTAAGGCTTAGGTATGAGTTTTTTCACATAATTTTGGTTCCACTTCTACTCTTTTATCTAATATTGAGCTTTAAGTGACACTTGATAAATCACAATATTCTTTATCTTGAGCATAACGAAATTTTAACCTGTGCTTAGCATGGATCTATATACTAGTTGTTAATCATATCCCTTCTTTTGTCATTGAATCCATATGTGAAATGATGATAAATGCTCCTATTTTGTTGTTTAATAACAATTTTTTAAGAAATATATATCTTCCTTAAAGAAGTCATAAGAAGCAATTTTTACGGTAAAAACAATGTCAACCATAAAATTGTCACTTTAACGGTAATGAACAAGTCTGCCTAAAAATGACATTATGGTTTGTATGTATTTTTGTTCCACATAAAAGTCACTTTTACGACCATAGGTGACGTTGACACTTAAAAAAGCCAATTTTATTATGAGTAAATAGTCAATTACCCTCCTGAAATTGTAAGTTTCATCAATTACCCTCTTGAAATTAACAAAACTTCAATTACCCCCCTAAAGTTGCACAACGTTAATCAATTCACCCCTTCTATCAAATTTTTCTGTTAGTCAACATGACGATTTGCAAATACCCCCCTGAAGTTTTGCACTTATGTGCAAAATGCCCACTGAACTTGAAAAATCAAAATAAATCAAGACTTAGTCGGAATGCTACGGAACTTTTCATATCCTTTATATGTATTTTTATAGAGATGTCTGCAAAAAAATAGCTCAAAATTCGATTTCTAGGTCAATGTTTTGATGTTTTCGTTTCTTGAGTTTTAGGCACGTTAAAAATTTATATTTAATCTATCTCTTGTTGGAAAATTAAATTTTTTGTGGAAGATGTTGTTTTTATGTCCGAAACATGCGTGTGAAAAGCCGTGAAAAAATTTAAACGTCTAGGTCACTTTCAGTCGCACACATGGAAAAAAAATTACGATTTTGCGCATTTCGGTTGAAAAATCAAAATAAATCAAGACTTAGTTGGAATACTACGAAACTTTGAAGACACCTCTATAAAAATACATATAAAGGATTTGCAAAGTTCAGTAGCTTTCCAAATAATCTTCAATTTATTTTAATTTTTTGACCGTGACGTACAAAATCACAATTGATGTTGTGCAAAGAATTGCACTTAAGCGCAGTTAGTGTTAAACCAATTCATAGTAGGTTCACCACTTTTAACTTACATGGGTTGGTTGTTGATTTGGTTGGAATTAACCAAATATTTTGCATACCTCTAGACTTGAGTCACTTTCGAACTTGGGTTTTGTTAGGTATTTGACTAAGAGATTTACTAGCATAAACAAAAACAATATAACATTATAGTTTTCAACGATGTTTATTATAGAAACTTGTTTAACAAGTTTTAGTATTACATATTTTATTTATTAAATTTATTTATAACATTAGATCATCACAAATTTAACTCATTGATTTCTTAATTGAAACTGCCAATCCATCATAAGCAACTTCCCAAGCAGTACTTAGTTCTTCGCTCCATTTGTCCCCTGTTGCTTCCTTTATCGTTTTCAACAAAGCTTCTTTTACCACCTACAAAGCACCAAAAATATGGGTTACTGATTTTAACTCTTACAAAATATGTATGTTAACAAGAATGAAAAATATTTATTGTAAACTAATTTATTTTCAAAATAAAACCAATCATATCTTTTTAAATATTATATATTTTTTTTAATCTTTGCATCCTTATTAATTTAACTAAACAATATCCATAAAAATAATAATAACACGATACAATCAAATAAAAGCAATTTAGACTGCATCCACAAAAATACTTTATTATATTATCATACCACAAAATGAGGATCAACGACTCCCTTCTCATTGTGGATAGAACCCAATGTAGCATCTTCCAAAACCACTTCTCCGGTTGCTCGGAGTTGAACAGCTGAGTTACGGACCTTTAATTCAAAAAGTATAAATATAATGAGATCGATAACCATGTTAAGGAAAACTAATATAACTATATTTTAATAGTATTTGGTATTATTCTTTGACACGGAATGAAATCCCTGGTTAGGGTTTCAAACTTGTGAGTTTTGAGTTTTCTAATTTATTTTAAATTTTAAAAAAATTCATGCTGGCTAGAAATTTTGGTGGCACATATATAAATGATGTCCCCTCAGCATAAAGACGGGGACATTAATTGGTGGGAAAATTACCAAATTATATACTACTATTAAGAAGAAAAATGTTCATTTTCTATTTTAAACTGAATAATCTTGCAAACTAGCATAAGTAAGATAAAACTTATTAAATATGCTTTAATTCACTTTCAATCGCTTGCAATTGTGGAATTTTTGTCTTCTATGTTTATCAATTATTTGAATTGAGTCTTGCAGGTATCACAACTAATAAGAGTTAAAATTATGCCCCTCTATTATCACATTTATTATCACATGTCATAGTAGATATTCATAAAAAAAAGATGTTATATCGAACTAAAAAACATTTCCTTTTCATTCATTCACATTTAATAAGGAGGGAACATCACCATAAGTTGGTGCCAACATATGGCATAGCTTGTCTAGATAACACGACCAAAGAAGTATCATGGTGACATTATGTAACTATTCTTTGGCCACATTCGTTTGTGATAAGTCAGTGCCAAATTTGATTGACCTTATTGACTGAGAGTTAAAAGTTACACTATCATAAATGATTTGATGTCGTATTTGAGGTACATGGTTGATCTAATTTGAAATATTGGAACATGGGGAACCAACATTTTATAATTGTGATAGTTAGGACACTAAAAATGAAACGAATCATTGTTACTTAAATTATATACATTGGTATATTCCTTAAAAAGAAGTCTTAAAAAACAACTATACTAGTAAAATCTCTTTATATTATTATTTGGGTTGAATTAATTTAAATAGAGTCATCCACAATAATTGAAAAATGATTAAAAAAAGAAAAGACAATTAAAAAAAGAAAAAAAAAGAAAAGACAACTATACTAGTGTTTTTTTTTTAATTGATGTGCATTACACTTACCATTTCAAAAACTTTTGAAGCATGAGCCTGAAGTTGAGGACTATCTTGTATTCCAGTTGTGTCCTTAAGAAAAGAGAACATGCCTTTTGCTGCAGGTGCTTTCTCCAATATACTATTTTTTTCAAAACAACCAAGCATATTCTTGCTAATTAATATACATTATATCTTTTAGTTAACATTTCTCTATCTTTTATACTTACAATCAACAAATCAACGGAAAACACAAATCAAATACATTTATTTTGTTTTCTAAGATCCTAGTTTCTCTTTTCTGTTTTGTTTTCTTTTGTTTCTCTTCTAGCCTTGTAACAAAAATAAAATAAAATTAAACACATTTATGAGAGATAAAACTTACATAGTATAGAACAAAACACTATAGCCAGGAAGATTTTGTTTGAATGATTCCCATGAACTATTCACTAAAGATTCTTGCTTCTCGGTGAAACCCATATTTCCCTTTTTAATTGATTTTTTTTGTTTTTTTATTTGTTTTGTCGTTGTGATAATTTTACATTCCACACTTGTTTATATAGACAACTTGAATGTTGAAAGAGATGTAGTATATTAATGTGCTTGTCTTTTTAAAGAATCTATTGGCTTGTGGAGGTAACCATTGAAATTATTAAGAGACAAGAATCTCTTCAAAAACTTAATATTTCTTTTTTATTGAATAATGAAATAACTTTTAAATTTTTTAAATAAACTAAACATTAATATATATATATATATTATTCCATTTAAAAACTTTTATTATTAGTTAATAGAATTAAAAACATTAACAATAGTAACAATAAAACAAACATCACAAAAGATTGAGTAATTTTAAAAATTTCTTCGAAATATAAAAAAAATTGAAGAATCATGCACTATAAGAATGACATGAAAATTTCAACAATAACAACAACATGGGACAAAGATTTAAATATACTTTTTTTCTTTATAAAATTAAGACTTTTTAAGTTTTTCTAACTTTGAGAATCCTATATATTTCCTTACGTTGCTGAGGTAATCATAATCTTGAACATCTAAAAAAAGCGGTGCTAAAAAATATTAATTAGAGGACACAATTAAAAACAAATAATAAATGTTTTATTGAGAATTGAAGTTATTTCGATTTTTTTTCTTTTCAAATACTCTCTTCAATCACATTTATAAGCAATTTTTAATTTTTCAGATTTATTAAATAAGTGATGTATCTAAAACATAATATAGTCTAGATACGTCATTTATTTAATGAATATGAAAAAATAAAAATTGCTTATAAATGTGACTAGAGAAAGTAGATCGGTTGAAATAGAAGGAGTATCATTGCAGTAGACCAATAATAAAGTTTAATAATAACGAAGTTTTAACTTTTCAGTTAATATTTTACTGACAAAATTTTGATAAGTTTGATAAATGATTTTTTTTTAAATATGTAATAAAAGATTTTAATAATCTTGAAGATTTCCATTTTATTTATTTATATTGATTTTTTCACATGATTATTAGGTTTTTTTTTACCAAAAATAGTAATGACATAATCTATTTTCGGATGTTCCATTAATAAAATGGAGTATCTGGACTAAATGAAGAAAATGTATTCATGAACTTCCCTACTATTTGGTGGAAGTGGATCTCTGAATGCATTGGGACAACAACGACATCGGTTCTTATCAATGGTAGTCCAACATAAGAGTTTCCTATTGGGAGGGGTCTTCGCCAAGGGGATCCGCTCTCGCCTTTTTTATTTTTGTTGGCAGCTGAAGGCTTTAACGTGCTAATGAATGCAATGGTGGAGGCACAATTGTTTCACGACTTTGGTGTTGGCCGAAGTAGTGAGGTGCGACTTACGCATCTTTAGTTCACCGATGACACTCTAATCATCGGTGAAAAGAGTTGGCTGAATGTGCACGCTATGAGGGCGGTGTTGCTTTTGTTTGAGGAGGTGTCGGGCCTAAGGGTGAACTTCCATAAGAGTTTGTTGACAGGAGTTAATATATCTGAGTCTTGGTTAACGGAGGCGGCGTCGGTCATAAATTGCCGAAGAGGGACTATCCCGTTTGTTTACTTGGGGTTACTAATTGGTGGGGATTCGAGGAAGTTGAGTTTCTGGAAACCAGTTGTTAACAGTATAGTGGATCGCCTGTCGTCGTGGAAGAATAAGTTTCTCTCATTTGGTGGTCGATTGGTTCTTCTAAAGTCGGTCTTGCCCTCTCTTCCGATTTACTTTCCTTTTTCAAAGCCCCTGCATTTCTTCTATCGAATCTATTTAAAAAAAATTCTTTAGGGGGGGGGGTGAGGATAATAGGAAAATTGTTTGGATTAATTGGAATTTGATTTGTTCTCCTAAGGATGAAGGGGGTTGGGGGTTAGGAGGGTGGGTGGGAGCTTTTAATTTATCGTTGTTAGGAAAGTGGTGTTGGCGTCTGTTGGTGGATAAAGAGGGTTTATGGTATCAGGTCTTAAAGGCTCGATACGGTGAGGAAGGGGGGGGGGGGGGGGGGGGGCTGCTTTGTGAGGGTGGTAGACAGTCTTCGATGTGGTGGAAGACTATATGCAAGGTGCATGAAGGTGTAGGAGAGGGGGTGGGGAACTGGTTTGAAGAAAACATTCGTAGGGTAGTTGGAGATGGGAGGGACACCTCTTTTTGGTATGATACTTGGGTAGGAGACGTTCCGTTGAGATTAAAATATCCTCGCTTGTTTGATTTGACGATGGATAAAGAGTGTAAGGTGGCTGGCATGGGGAGGATGGGGTGGACGGTTGACGGAAGGGTATGGGAGTGGAGACGCTGCCTGTTTGCGTGGGAAGAGGTGTGTGCGAGGGAGTGTTGTGTTCTGTTAAATAACTTTGTTTTGCAGGATAACGATACTGACAAATGGAGATGGCTGTTAGACCCTGTTAATGGTTACTCAGTGAAAGTCTTATATAGATACATTACTTCCACATGTCATATTTTAGACAGGTCTCTAGTTGATGATGTCTGGCATAAACATATTCCGTCAAAGGTTTATGTGTTGGTGTGGCGCCTCCTTCGCAACAGGCTTCCTACAAAAGATAACCTGGTGCATCAGGGGATTCTTCTCATAACAGATGCGGCGTGTGTAGGTGGGTGCGTTGACTTCGAATCCGCTACACACCTATTTTTACATTGCAACGTTTTTGGTTCACTTTGGTCTCTTGTGAGGAATTGGCTTGGTATTTCATTAGTGACTTCTGGTGAGCTTCGATCACATTTTATTTAGTTTACCAAGATGGCTGGCATGCTAAGAGTTTCTCATTTATACTTGAGGATAATTTGGTTTGCAACTATTTGAGTGATTTGGAAAGAAAGGAACAACCGCATATTCCAAAATACGATAACTGCTCCTTTTGTGCTTATTGATAAAATAAAACTTCATTCATTCCTTTGGTTGAAATCTAAACAGGTGGATTTTGTTTATAGTTACTTAGATTGGTGGAAAAACCAGTTGCTTTGCATGGGTGTTCTTAGGTAACTGTTTATTTTTTGGATGGTGCTTTTTGTCACCAGTTGATGTAACTATGTAAATATTTGTGGTGTTTTTTTTCTTTTGTGCGCCTTGTGCGAGTGGAAACACCTTATGGTACTATATCTCATTTTGATTTCTTCAAAAAAAAAAAGAAGGTATTCCGTATAAAAAAGAAGGATGTCTTTATTTTATTTTTAATGTGTTGGAAATTCAAAATGTAGATTTTAATGAGTGTGAAATACAATCATGATATTGTTTGTTTCCTAAAAAAAACGATATTGTTTGAGTGTGAAGTGAACTCCATCTCATATTAGTTCAATTTATGTTTTGAATTGAATAAAAGAAACAACTTGGTTATGTGAATTGTTTTTAACAATTCAATTTATTCTAGGTTCAGATCGGTTCACATTTCAGTTTATTTTCTAAACCTTTTCTTTAACAGGCTTATATATGGAAGGCTGTGAATGGTATTGAAGAACACATGAAGTTCTCAAATGTAACTTAATTATTGGTAATGGAAAATGGCGACTTCAATATTTCACTTATACGTAAAAAACTTGATTTAGTATTGCTTTTATGAGTGGAAGTTTATATAGGTATTTAGACTTGTTTTTAAAGGTGGTTTTCGAGTTTGATTCTTCTCATTGTGCTTATATTTTTGCGAGGGTATTCACTTGCATATTGAGTTTGATAATAACTTTAATAGTGTGATTATTCATAAAAAAATGGAACATGCAACCAATCCGATTAAGTAACATTGTGCACACAATAAATCCCAAAACTATAGAGCACAACAATACAATATTTTAACAAGATGATAAAATTATTCGATTATTATCTCAAGTCTTAGCTTCTCCTCCTTTAACCTACTTAATAGGAGAATGCTTAGATTATTCAAATGTGTATAAGCATGTTCCATCATCACTTCTAGCAGTTGGGTCGAAGTTTTTGGCATTTGGATCCGTACAACCTTCAGGAACAGGAATACTTACTTGTTGAGCTGCCTTACCTGCATAGAAAATCAAATAGAAAAAAAAAGGTTACGTTACACGTATTTTTTATTTTTTTTATCCAATACATACTTTTTGAGTTTAAATAATTGTTTACTGTTCATTTTAGTCCTTATAAATATTTCGTTCAAAATAATCTATAAAAAAATTTCTTCCATTTTGGTCTATGATTGATTCTTTGAGAATTAAACTATTTTGCAACTAGTCCTTATAGATTTGTTTTCACTTCCTTGGTCCCTAGTCCCTATAATTTGCCTTTTATTAGAAAGAAGCAAAAGATATTCCAGGACTATTTAAAACAATTATTTTTATAAAGACTTTAATGGAAAAAAAAAGCATAGTATTATAGGGACAAAAAAATATTTAAGTCTACTTCCCTAAGTTCAATTTTGATGTGGTACATATTATAAAAAGTTTGATGTGGGAAATACATTATTATATGTTTTAAAAGCTTATTCTCTTTGATCAATGTTTGTATGCATGTTTAGACTGTCAAAAAAAGGGACCGTTTGCTACCCTTTTTTGGTGATTTTTTTTAATAATTATTTAAGAGTTTTAATATGCTTTTCACACAATTTTGTAAAAAAGATGAGAATCTATATTCAGGTAAATATATCATTGTGCCTGATCGTACACATTAAAGGACTAAGGGTTAGAAGTACTTCTCTATATCGTTCCAATTTTATCGGAGGTCCCCGAAGGAACAAGGGTTATAAACACTTGTTAGCCGTTCAATGCGTGAGGTTGAAGTCGAATAACAAATTGAGTCTAGACTTAGGTTTGTATTACTTTGCATCTTTCTCCTTTCAATTGTAAACCCTTACCAATGATTTACTTATCCTTGAAGGACTCTTCCTAAATCAATACCTAATCATACTTTAAATGTTTTCAAGTCCATTATTTCTATTATAAACAAAAGTTGTATTCATTATGGTAACAAACACAACATAGATTATATGTTTTGACTATATCTCTAAATTATTGAATATTAAAATCATTTTGTTTTATAATAAATGTAATAAACTGGCTTAAAGCTAAGAGATAAAAGATCAAACCATAGAAAGATCCACTCTTAATAGCATCTTGATTAGCATCACCAAGAGCAGCCCCTTCCAAATACTTGTCTGCCAATTGGACTCTCTTCACATTTTCTTGTTCTTGAACAAGCATGTTTCCATACTCCAACAGTTTCTCCAAAGTCATCTTGGGTTGATCAAAAGTTGGAGGTCCTTCTTTTGAGTTCACAAGCTTCTTCCCAATGGTTTCAATACCAACACCAGCAATCCACTTTCTCACTTCATCATCATATACTCTTGCCCTAAGTGCACCAAAGAAATCTGCAAAAAAATAAAAAAGTGCATGCCAATTATTCTTTTGTTCAACAGTCGATGTGTCCGGTCCAAATTTTGAATCAAATACATAATTTTTTATGAACGAACTTTCTCTTATATATAAAACCGAATGGAGTAATTTAAAAAGTTTCAACATTGTAGAAGAGAACTTACCAATGGATTGACCAGGGAAAGTGTCAACAATCTTAACAACATCTTCCTCAGGCACATTATCATGTCTAAAAATCCCTTTACAAACACCAATACGATCTTCTCTTGTAGGTGCCCAATAGAATTTCTCCATACGACCGTCACGAATAAGAGGAGCATACAATGTTGAAAAATCATTACCAGTAACAATGATAGGCACACGTGCATTCTCTTCTTTGTTATACATACCAGGAAGTTGAACATTTGTTGGGTTATCAGCAATGTTCATAAGTGTTGCATTTACCATTTGGTTGTTCACAGTGTATTGTGTTGTTCCACCCATACGACCAGCTCCAGCATCAAGATCGTTTATGAAGAGACAACACATTTTCCCTTTTCTTATTATGTCTGATGCTTCTCTATATCTTTGTCGAATTAGTTTTGCTGGTTCTCCTGCATTTCCACTTTCTAGCTCTCCAGCACTCATCATGATAGGGCTGGAATTGTAAAATATATGTATTATATAAGTTAGCGCCAAAAAAATGTATTAATACATACACATGTTGTGTCCGACATTTGCCGATGTCTAACACTCACATTTGGATTGGGTGCAGTGTGACTGCACACACATATCGGTTGTCAAGAACGATAGAACAGTCCAGATTTTAAAGCGGATTTTGGTTTTTTTAAATCTAAAATACTTGGCTTGTGATCTAGACTGTCTGATCTTGATTGGACGACCAAGGTACATGTGACTGTGCAATCACATAGCTGTGACTATTTACAATCCGGATCCGATATATGTGGTTACCTTTAATTACGTCTATTTTTCAAAATTATTATTAGTAGCTATGTGTCGTGTCTGGTGCGCGTGTCTGTGTTCATGCTTCATAGATGACATCACACATCAATAGTTTAATGCATATTAACAAATCTTTTAAATCAGTAGCATTGCAAATGCGAAAAATTGTGGTCAAATAGAATTCATGCAACTGTAATTGCGATTTTCATACGGTTGTCAAGAGATAAAAAATCTTGACGTTGCAACTATAACTGCGGTTACAAAACCGTTTTACAAAACCTTGATTTGAAGCTATGATTTTTTCTAGGTTGAACCGAAGCTATAATAGTTAGTTGTGCCAACAATTAATTGCTCCAAAAAAGAGTTTCAATTTTGGAAATGGAAGTAACTTACTTGATGCCCATCTTGGCAAAGACAAGCTCAGCTTGGAAAGATTTTCCTTGACCTTTACCTCCCCAGATACCAAGAATGAGAGGAACCTGAAGAAATTATGAAAATATTTTAATAAATATCTCTATATTTTACGAGTCTTAGTGGTAGTATCTGCTCCAATTAAGGTTCACAACATAACTGCAACCGTGACTGCAACCGCAATTTAAAACCATGATCTACATGAATAATAATATATCAAATTCAAATTGCATGCCTTGATATTAGGCAGAGTCAAGAAGTTCTTGGTGATGTGTACAACAAGCTTGTCCATAAAAGCAGGTGCAATGTAAAAACCATCCATGGTGTTGTCAAGGTTGTACCTGAAATACCATCATACATGGTGACCACCACCTTCATATAAAAAAGAATTTGAAACCAATCTTTCAAAATCCGAACCAGACAATTCAACCAATTGAACTGTGAACCGACCCTGTCCCAATTCAAGCAGTTGAACCATGACCTAGAGGTCTCGCCGATTCAGTGACTTGTTTGCTTTTTAAAACACCGCTTAAAACTTTTTCTACCCATGCCAAAAAAGAAAGATAAATAAGTTAAGTATATCTCTCACTTACTGTCTAAGTCCAGTACTAATGTACTCATAAGAACTCATGACTGCATAATGAGTTCCAGCATCTTGTGGTGCTTGGAAAACTGTATCAACCATACCCTTCCCTCTTGTGATGTCTTGTTGATCATCTGAAGTATCATAGGCCAGACCTCTCCATCTGTCTTTGTCGGTTTGCTTGCTTTCATCAATCTCAGCAGCAACAATTTTGAAACTTCTAGATGAAACCTTTGTGTTTGGAACCCTCGAGGTAACTTTCTTTAAGCTGCTTCCGAAGAATGATGAACTTGGAACTGAAGCTGCTGCTCCAGAGCTATTCAACCTCAACTGCAATATCACGGTATTAGCCTATGAGACACATCGGACATGACACTAATACATAGACATTGGTAATAATTTAAGAAAATTAAATTATTGAATGTAAGTCAACACATGTGTCAGTAGCGTGTTAGTGTCTGAGACTGACACATGTTAGACACGACTTAAATTTAAAGTACCAGTTCTACTTTCGAATTAGCCACTCTTTTGCACTATTTAAACTATCTGAAAGTTTACTCATATGCTATAGACATGCAATCCAGACTATCATACTATATTTATAAATCAAAATACCAGGGATTGGTCCGCTAGATTAATCGGTCCTTGCCTGATACCAATTAAGTCAACTGAGATGTACGATCTTAATAGGGCGGTCTAGATTGTTTGATTGGAATTTTTTTTTACAGTAGAGAATCCAAATCAAGATTCCAAACATTTGAATCATTACTTGATATACAATTGTAACACAATTTTACAACATTACACCTATAAATTAATGATTTGATCAAGTCTCTATATATGACTTATAAAATTAGACAAGAACAAAAATAATTGATAAGTAGCTAGGTAAAGCAACATACTGGTGTTCCACTGACAGCTCTAACAGCTGAGACTGAGGCAACCATGGTTGTGTTGTGTTGTGTTGCTAAGATAGAGAAATGTGTATTGTTTTGGGGTGAGCAAATTTGTCCAGAAGGAATGAATTTATAGTAGTGACTCAATTGAGTGTACGTAAATCCATATCTCAATAAGATTAGCTAAGAATCTTTAACATCCACACAATGAAGATTATTTTACTGCCACATGGCAATCACTTATTGCATGAATGGTCTCTGACACCTAGAGACAAAGGTCTAGATCCTGCTAGAATTACATCCCTTTCCAACTCTAATGAGTAATTGTTGTTACTACCACATAAAGTTGGTATAGTCCTCATCTCATCAGCTTCATGACAACATGTTTTTGTTTCATTATTGGAATTAAAAGAAGTGTTTACCATTAATATGTTTACATCAAATTACTAAATACTCCTGATCGAAATATAAGCAAAAAGGTAGGTGAAAACTTCACCGACTAAATTTTTAATCATATACGTTGATTTTATAACTATTATTTTTGCTTAAATTTCATCATGTATGGAGTATACTACTCCCTTCGTCCCATGTCAACTGACACGGTTAATTGGTTTACACATGTCAATGCATAATTTTAACATATTATATATTTAATCATCTATTAACAAAAATTATAAAAAATTGATATTTCGAAAACATTGATAGAGACAAACTAAACATCTTATATGCTATCATTTATATTTATATATCAGTATGTTACATGAATAGTACATATGTTCAAACTACGCCTGCTAATATGGAATAAAGGGAGTATACATATATTATTTTTTAAAATATACTTCTTATTAACACTCCTATAATTTATGTTGAAAGATAAAAAATGAATTAGACACATCTATATACGAAAGACTATTTAATAATATTCACACAATGTATATAATAATAACACTAAATATACGTGAAGAATTACAAATAGATTTATACAAAGTTAGGGATGCATTATGTTATATTGAGCCACATAACCAATATGTTGAAAAAAATGGACATTCCAAATTATATATTTTTTTGAATGAATTCCAAATTATATTTTTGTTTTGATTAAATTATGTAGGAAAATGAGGCGTCTATAAATATAAATGTTTGTTTTGATTGAATATAAATCTTTTTTTTTTTGTTTTAGCTGTATGGTAGAAATTAAATTTTTAGTGATTTAGATGATGATTATCAAAAGGGAATTGACCCGAACCACTCTTTGTTAAAAGGGTTATGGGACCATTGGCTCCAACGAGTGATGCTGCTTTTCCCATTGCTATATCTGCCTCCCCATCATGCGTCCCTTTCTATTTTTGGTTAGTTACATGCTGTGTTGTTTTACTAGCTACACAAACATTTTTATTAGATGGTTATGTAGATAGACAAAATGATAATAAATATTCAAAATCCACACATATAAGCAGAGAAGTCAAGTTCAAATCCGATCACAGTGTCTACTCTAGTCTAACTATTTTATCCGTTGAATTATGACTTGTGTCAAAATAGGCTCCATAAGCTTAGTCTCCAAGGAGAAAGTATTTTCCAAAAAAAAGTAAGGATTTTGAACTCTAAAGTAGAAAAATATATTTTTGGCCAAATACCTTTTTGAATCCTTTAAGTTTCACGTTTGTTTTAGATAGGTCCTTTAAGTTTCTAAGGTTTCAGATAAGTCTTTTAAGTTTCGAGTTTGTTTCGGATATGTCCTTTAAGTTTCTAATGTTTCAGAGAGGTCCTTTAAGTTTTGAGTTTGTTTCAGATAGATCTTTAACGGAGGTTGATAGAAATGACCAATCTGAAACAAACTCGAAACTTAAAGAACCTATCTGAAACCTTAGAAACTTAAAGGACCTATCCGAAACAAACTCGAAACTTAAAGGACCTAACTGAAACCTTAGAAACTTAAAGGATCTATCTGAAACAAACATGAAACTTAAAGGACCCGGAGAGATATTTAGCCTATATTTTTCCTTTCAAGGAGTTTCTTGAAATGGTAACATTAGCACATAGCATGGACAATTCTTGGTGCATCGAAATAAAAGAACTTTCTATTAAAATTAGTTTTTTTTTTTTTTTTTTTTTTTTTTTTTTTTTACAAATTTCTGTTAAAATTAGTTAAAGGACCAAAATAACATTAATAACATCAGTTAAAATCAAAACAACCACTTGCTTACTCCAGGAATTATGACAAGGGAAATACTGATATGCACGATAGATTTGTCGTTATATTTGCACGGATAAGTTGATAAGGTCATTTTTATTTGGCTCTCTTAATTTTTTTTGATGCAAAATGATCCATTTAATTAGTGATGCACTTTTGCTTATCTTTTTTTTTTACTTAAGATAGTATTTATGTTATCACTACAATGCTTGTATCAGGATAAATACACATGCTTGTAGGCCATTGTTGTGGAGTATTTGGCGTTTTGACTACTATCCTTGAAAAAACGAAACGAGACGGGCCGAGTCAATTTAGGTAATTGAGTTCAGAACTTCAGTTTAACCCGCAAAACATAGTTGGTTAAACAGGTCAGTCCGACGAGTTAAACCCGATTTGCCACCCCTAATCTTAGGTAGCAAAAATAAGGCACAAAGCACAACAAGGACAGAAATCTGGGAAATCTTTGGTGGTAAAAAAGGGAAAATACTATCCGTAACATGATTGTTGTTATGAGATTTTTAGACCTTAGGTGGTAAATTTTTGAGTAAACTCAGTCATATTATGGAAATTTGGGAGTCTAACCAAGATACTTAACTTGATTGTTGTTCCAAATTCTGAGGGTGCAGACACTTCTTTAGGTAGACAATCTGATCCTCAATCTCATGTTGTAGCTGGTGAGAACTTAATGGCTAACTTAGAAAATTTTCCTATGGTACAAAATGTGTCTTTTTGCTCTGGTAAAAATGTGATACACATTATTACAACCTAGCATATCAATGTTGCTACAACGTTCAACTACTCATAAATCTTTGTTAATTGGTAGAAATTATCCCAATTTATGCCCTTTGGAGGATACCATTTTTTGATAACTGTCTAGTAGTCTTTATATCATTAGTTATTGATTGTAATATAGCTTTATGGATTGTTGTTATGGCTACCAGTGAGTTTTGGATAACATCGCAACAAGTTGGAATTAACTTATATAGTCTTGTTTAATTTGTTTGACTCTACCTTAGAGACTTCTTTAGGAGGATTTCCATTTTTTTTCCTTGAGATAGTTTTCTTGTTTAATTGAGTTTTGGCTTAGTTCCCCAATTTTATACTTTTCCTTTTTTATTTTTTAATATATTTCTTTGTCTATGATAAAAAAAAAAAAATTCAAATTTAACTTTTATCTTTAAATTAATTTCATGTAAGATAGTAAACTCTATACAAACTAAAAATAGTCTCTAAGTAAACGTGGGTGCTTTTAAGTCTTTTTATTATAAGATATTTTTATGTCTAAATGTAACATTTGTGGAGGCCTTTGAACCGTCATAAAATATACAGACGCAAATGTTTGTAATGGGTATTTGCCGCCACAGCTGCACATCTGTGTGGGTCTTAGGCATCCACAAAGTTCAATGTTGTAAAAAAGTATGATGACATTTGTGTGGGTTAAAAACCGTAACAAATGTATTATTTTAATAAAAAAAAGTTTTATTTGAACTAAAAGCCACAAATGTTTTTTAAAAAATTTCATTAGCATCAGTTTAAACCGTCGCAAATGCTTGCAGATTTTTCTGAAAAAACTTCGACGTTGAATCGTAGAATTTTTGTTGATTAATTTAAACTTATTAGTTTACAATAGAAATTAAGAATATATAGAATCATCTTTTTCAAATAGCATTGACCTTATAACTCGTTAGTCTATTTACGTATATATCAAAATTACTTATTTTTAAATCATTTACGTTTGACATCTTTAGCTTCCTATTGTCAGATGTCGTGATCCTTTTATATAGAGTTCAAAAAGTTATGCATATCAATATTATATTTTCTAGGTCTCTGAATGTTATGTTTACGTTGATTAGTTTTGTCATTCAAAAAGACTTAGTGGTGCAGTTTATTGTTCGTTTGTCTTCCACACACATGTAATCTTGTGTGTGTGTCTGTATATATAAAAAGTAGAGATGTTTGGTAAAAAAAATAATGTTAATATGAAATAAAACTTTAAATAAGTTAAGAGGGAGTTTAGGGCAGAATACAACTTACAAGTCAAGTTTAGACGCTGATTTTTTTTTATCAGGTTAGGTCTTATAAAACCTAGTTTGTGGCCTAACCTATTTCAACCCAACCCAAGTTAATGTACGACTTTAAATTCATGCAGTTATGATCTTATAATGGTTGATTCATGTTTATACATTTTAATGATGTTCAAATAATCTAACAAACAATGATGTTGATTGATGCATGATAGAGAACGACACTTTCATCGTTAAACTCGAAAGCCCAAAGTTCTTCATCCACCAGCTCATAATTGCTCTCCCTTTTTAATCTCATGCATGCCCATAGTTGAAAGACAAAAATGTTCACTGTTATGATATGACAGAAACCGGAAAGTTATGTATGTGTAAACAGCATTGCCTCCCAGCTTATCTTTTCCAAGTTCCGGTCAATATCTTAGGCATCTCCAATGTAATAAAGTTAAGAATGAAGAGTATATTGTTTGTCAAAAAAAGAAAAAGAATGAAGAGTATATTTGGTTCATTTTTTTAGGAGCTAAAATAAATTTCAGAGGTATATAATTGATTTTTTGACACGTTTGGTTACTATAAACTATAATTGATTTTATTTTTAAAATTGATATTAGTTAAGGTTAGAAATCGTAGCTTTTCATTTTTGAATTGATTTTAACAAACAAATTTATTTTTCAACTCACTTTTATATAAATGTATTTAAATATAAATTATTTTACCTTCAACTTAATTTTAGTCATAATCAACTTTATCAACTTTGCAGAATCAATTCACTTGACATTAATTTTTCTCATCGTAAAACCAAAAATATATTAAATAGATGAATCATACTTTCAAGCAAGAATTAAAATTGATATGTTCGGTAGAGACGGATGGAGGCAACGGTAACAACGCGGTGCTCCGTTGAGGTGGCAACGAAGTCCTCGCGGTGGTAGGTACGTTAGCACTCCAACGCTTAAGTCAGTGTAGAAAGTGAGGTTGAATGTGTAAAAGTGTGTGGGAAAATGAAACTGTACCTTGAAGGTGACGTAGAGTGAAATCCTTTTATAGAGAAAGGAGGCTCTAACTACTTCCGTGAAATGCAGAGCCTCATCAGGGGACCGTTGGAGGCCACATATATGACGTAGGATGCACGAGGGCGTGCTTCAGTAAGGTGGGGGTGCACCAACACTAACTTGTTCGCTCAGGCGACGTGCCTTGATCTGGAAGGACTTCCTATCCACGTGTCATCGTAGGATTGGCCTTATGGTCGGTCCAGAACAAAAATGCAACATCGAATATTGATAGATAGTGAGTGAAGTCACAGAGAAGTATTCTACCATTAGGTCAGTGTCAATGTAATAAAACCCGTTATCAGTGCCGGAGCCAAAAATTTTAGATTGTGGGGGCAATATTCAAATACTATAATACTAAAAAATGTTATTTTACCCAAAAAAAAAACACTATATATTATCTAAGATAGTACAAGATGAAAGTAAAATAATCAATCACCTTACAATAGTATATAAATGAAAGAGAAATAATAATACTTTTACAAAACTACTTTCATCAAATATTAATATATTTACATTTCAATAAATATCAAGTGGAAGTCAATGACTTGAGAATTAGAGTGGGAATAAGCTGAGTCAAAGTTATGTTTTGCAAGTTATTTGTATGTTTATAATAGACCAACCATATAGGCCTAAAAAGCTTTATCTATGGTTTGCGGCCTGACTTTTTAGCTAATAAGTTTCTAAAAAAGTATTGGCTTTCCCTGTTAAACAAAAAAAAAATGGTCTGATCTAATGTATGCTAAGTTAAACGACGACCTGACCTGTTCTCACACGTACTTGCAAATAATGCAACTAATAATCATTAAATTTGGAACAAAATTTTATTACAAATGAATCACTTATAGCATAGAAAAAATACTAATGAATCATCTACCAAAAAAAAAAAAAAGAAATACTAATGAATCAATTTATTAATAATGAGATATTAATTAATCGGACTAACTTTATTTGGTAAAATGATTTTTTTTATCTTTTTTACTAAACAATGGGGCATAAAGATGGCTTAACAATTATCTTATATATACTAAAATTAATTAGTAGTGCAGACACATGCCCACACAAGGATGCATATGGCTCCGCCACTGCCCGTTATAGACGTCGACTTTTAAGAGGGAGCGGCAATGTTATAAATCCCACACATTTAGTAGATAAGAATGTTAAATGTAGTATTCAAATCACAAGACCCTCCCTTCTAATAAACTAATCTTTTTGAATTGAGCTTTTATAAGATTAACTCGTAACAATATCACAACCTTAATTAACATTCATAACACAAGATTACAACAATCATCAAAGGAACAGAGGGAATAAGTTCAGCACACACCTTCTGGTCACTGATATAAGCAAAAATCTACTTTTTGGATACATTCAATTAATGAATGTATGTAGTCTTTATTATATGTCACATACATAATTAATTAAATGTATCTAAAAAGTAGATTTTTGTTTATATTAATGACTGGAGGATGTATGAGCGGTATTATTAATCGGTTTATATTTGGTGTAACTAGAGGGGTTAGTCTAACACACCTAAGACCATAATTTAAGTGGCAAACAGCTAAACCTGAATTATGGTGTGATTAAAATAGCATTGATATGTTCACATAGAGCAAGTGGGTTTAAATTAGGTTAATTAAAGGACCATTAACAATATCAAGACAAATAGCCGCAATGAGTCATGAACTCTATATGCTACTAAGAAACTAGATTAGGTAAAGCATGCATTATAACTCTAAACTTATAAACTGATCATAGTATAAAGAACTCATTCCAATCACCAACAAATGATAATGATTGGTTATTCAATAAGTGAAATTCTACCGTCCCTTTCAAAAAAAAGGGACTTGTCCCATTACTTTGGTCAGCAATAGAAAGAAGCTTCAACTTAAATGTTGCAATGACACAAATTACTCTCTTTTGTATTCAGTAAAACTAATTTGAATATTGTTTTCTTGAAAATTATTTGAATGTTGTAACTAGATGCTAATTCGAATGCAAAAAGTCGCCCCTTATGTGCTTTATATAATGTACACTCAATTAGGGGTGTGTTTACTAACCTCTAAAAAAATGGTCTAATCATAAATGTTTAGCATGTTTTGTAAAAAAAAAAATATAATAATAAAATATAAGAATGAACCAAATGTTTGAACTCAAGTGGTTAATGAGTTTTATCAAAGGACGGGATGTTTGAGAAAACCTGAGTTGAAATTCTCTGTAGAACAATTTTTTATCAGACTATAATTACATCACGGTCGAACTCTTGATTATCAAGACCCCTGAAAATCAGGGAGTTAACAGAAACAAAAAATGATACAACAAGAACAAAAACCAAGTTTTATCTCACTAAGCAAGGTCGGCTACATGGATCAAATTATGCAATAGTTGTCTAACATAAATCATATTTGGATCCAACTCATTGACCTCTAATCTTTTCTAATAGTTCCTCTTATAGTTTTCCTAGGTATTCCTCTAAATCATATTTGGATCCAACTCATCAACATGTCTTCTCTCTACATGTCAAAACCATCTAAACTTGTTTTCTACCAACTTTTCTATTATAGGTGCTACCCTCACTCTCTCTAATGGTGTCATTCATAATCATATCTCGTCTAGTCTTACCACTCATACAGTGCAACACCATCATCTCAGCTACACTTACTTGATTCTTGTGTAGACTCTTAACCGCCCAACACTATGTACCATACAACATCACCAATTTGATTGTTGTTCGATAGCACTTTGCTTTCAAGTTAAGTGGTACTTTCTTATCACATAAAACACCCGAGGCTCATCTACGTTTCAACCATCTAGCTTGAATACGATGATTTACATCTTCTTCTATTTCTCCATCATTTTGTATTATGGAGCAAAGATATTTAAACTGTATAACTTGTAAAATGATATGATCTCCAACTTTCACCTCCTGGGTAGAACTACTTCTCCTTTTGCTGAAGTTACATTCCATATACTTTGTCTTGCTTCTACTCAGGTGAAAAACATAGGCTTCTAAGGGTTGTCTCCAGGTCTCTAGCATCCCATTTAATTCAGCCTTCGACTCTCCAAGTAAGACTACATCATCTGCAAAAAGCATACATCTTGGTTCTAACTCTTGGATGTGTTCCGTAAGCATATCCAAAACTAAAGTAAAAAGGACTTAGGGTTGACCATTGGTGCAGTTATGGGAAAATCTTCTGTAGCCTCATCTGGCATCCTCACACTAATCGATGCTCCCTCATACATATCCTTAATAGCTCTAATGTAAGCAATCACCCCTTTCTTCTCCAGATCCTTCCACAAAATCTCTCTAGGCACACTAGTCCGGGATTTTCTTCGTCCTCATAATCTCGTTAAAAAGTTTGGTGAGACACACAATTCCTCTATCTATAAGACTTTTCCACACTTCAGTAGGTATTTTGGCTGGCCCAACTGTGTTGCCATTAATTATCCTTTTCAGCACTTATTTTACCTCGTGCCCTTTAATTTGACGATAGTAGTTATAGTTTTGGTCCTCCTCTCTGATGTCTAACCTGTTAGAGTCTGGTAAGATTGTATTTCCTTCATTAAATAAGTTATGGAAATACTTCTTCCATTTATCCTTTATATCTCTTTCCTGAACCAAAACTATACCCTCTTCACCTTTAACACACTTCACGTATAACAGGTATCATGTCTTTTTTTTCTCGTCCCTTAGCAAGCATATATATAGATTTTTCTCCTTCCTTGGTACCTAAAGTTTGGTATAATGCTTCAAAAGCTTGAGTTCTCGCTTCACTCACCGCCTTCTAAGCCTCTTTCCTAGCTATCTTATATTTATCCCAAGTTTCAACATTTGTACACCTAGACCAAACTTTTAAACAATCTCTTTTGATCCGAACTTTACTCTGAACACAGTCTTTCCACCACCAAGATTCTTTACCCCTAGGTCCGAAACGTCTTGATTCTCCGAACGTCGCTTTTGCTACTTTTTAAATCTCATGTATCATCTTGTCCCACATATCATTAGCGCTTCTTTTTGGTTGCCTGAAACCTCCCTCTATGATCATGTGTTGGAAAATACTATGTTTTTCACCCTTTAAATGTCATCACTTGATTAGCGGATCCCATATATGGATTCTACTCTTCGCACTCCTCTTAACTCTTACATTCATCACCAATACTCTATGTTGGGTAGTTAAGCTCTCTCCTGGTATGACTTTACAGTCCAAACAAATCTTATTGTCTGATTTCCTAATAAGAAAGAAATTTATCTGAGAACATGACACGTCATTCTTGGAAGTGATAAGTTGCTCCTCTTTTTTTTTTCTTTCTAAAACACGTATTAGCTATAGTAAGATCAAAAGTCGATGAAAAATCTAAGATGGATTTACCCTCTGCATTTATCTACCTGAGACATACCCCTACGTGCAAGCCCTCAAAACCTCTTGAAACACTCCTTACATTCCCATTTAAATTCCCTCATATAAAAATATTTTCTCCTAACGGGATATCCTAAATTAGGTCTTCTAACTCCTCCCAAAATATTACTTTAAGGTGTTCTTTTATTCCTACCTGAGGCGCATAAGCGCTAATTACATTCAAGGTGTCTTATTTCACTACAAACTTTAAGGCTATAATTCGATCTCCTATCATATTAACATCCACAATATCTTTCTTCCACTCCTTATCCATAATGATGCCTACCCCAATTCTCGATCTAATTTCACTAGTGTACCAAAGCTTAAATCCTGAACTATCTAGGCACATAAAATTAATCCCCCTCCTAGTCATAGTGTCTACTACTTCCATAGGTTTTCATGTAAGAGTGCATATATTTCATGTTCCAAAACGAATCCTATTATCGTGAACTAGCTTCTTTACCCGCACCCTTTCACGAAGATGTGGGAACCCTTGCTAATTTTCACTGCAACCAGACAGTGGTGCAACAACCCTTGCTCATTTGACACTGTACTCGAGCTATACATTGCGTTAATTCCGGACAACGACCTAGAATTCACACTATTTCATATTTAGTCCATGTCATAGAGATTCGACAAATTTTTACGTTGGTTGTCGAGGTTTAACACAACCCTGGCCTTTACCCATACTTAAAACCAGCCTTGGCAAGATTACAAACAAAAAATTTATGAATAAAAATAAATTTTATTAAAGTTAGGGTTCACCGTTGGACCGATTCCATAATATAGAGCTCTTTTTTTTTTAAATAAATATTATTTAGCTCTTTGAATTAGTAATTATAAGAACAAAATAATAATAGTAGATTTTTTTAATTGTTAATTTAAAACAATCGTATACATAAGTTATTTAAAATTTATCAAATTAATATTAGTGAAAATTAAATGGAATAAGTATTTTTTGTATTTAACATACATTTAACTTTAAGTATTTTTTTCCTCAAAAAATATATTTCCCTAAATACACTTGAATTTTATGATTGAAAAGGTCCGGGGATTAGAAGCTCCCCATTCAATAATCGTCACAAGTCCTCAGTACGAGAAAAAAATACTTAAAAAATAGTCACATGAGGGAAGAAACTTGATGAATCGAAGCCCTTTTGAGGCACAAAAGAGGAAATCATTTCCCAAATTGACAATGACAATGTAGGCCACAAAAGAGACCTCAAAGAACATACTTTAAAGCAAATTGAAGTGAGAATGAATGTCCTTTGGAAACAACAAAAAGAATTGACCCCTCAGGTGATGGCTATAAAATGTTAGATTCTCAAACTCTCTTTAGGCACAAAAAATACTATAGTCTTAATTGTACTATACAACTAGAAAAACTTTCATAAAACTTTGGAAAATGACAGGGTTTGGCTCATCATGTGGAGCATGCAAGTTCCTAAGGAGAAAGTGTGCTAGTGATTGTGTTTTTGCTCCTTACTTTTCCTATGAACAAGCTTCAAGTCATTTTTCAGCAGTACATAAGGTTTATGGAGCTAGTAATGTCTCTAGACTATTGTCACATCTTCCTATTCAAAATAGAAGTGATGCTGCCATAACTATATCTTATGAAGCCTTGGCTCGCATGCAAGATCCTATTTATGGTTGTGTTGCTCATATCTATGCATTGCAACATCAGGTTAATTTCTATGTTGTGACTATGATTTTAAATTGCAATTGTAATTACGCTGTGAATCTTAATATTGCACCAAAATGCGGTAAAATATGGTCCATGCGGTCGAAATTGCGATTGTAATGTCTGTGGATGCTAATTAGATTGTGGCCACAATTGCATTTGCAGGCCACGATTTAAAACCATGGTTGTGACCTTACAACCAAGGTTTTTAAGTTGTCGAACAATCATGGATATTGTGGAAAATTGTGGTCATATGCGGATAATGCGACCTTAGTGCATATTTTGATGAGTCACAGTAATTTTGTGAAACTATTAAGTGTATTTTTTTTTGGTCAAAATCATGATGGCTCGTCAATCTCACCGCTATATTTCTAGTATCCATTGCTTATATATTGATGCATTTTTTGGACAAATATTTCTAGTATATGATTTTATCTCCGTTACTCCAAATTTCTGGATCCATCCTTACTTACACATGCATTGAATAAAATTAAAACTCTAAAATTGTGGTTGTTATAAATAAGAAGTTAGATTTTACAAAGTCTCTCCACAAAAAATTTCTTAGGCCTAAAAAATTCTCTACACGGCCCTTACCTACACATAATTGTGGGGTGTAATGGCAAGAAGAGATAGATTTTCTTATGTGTAATTGTGCAGGTTGCTAGCTTGCAAGAGGAGATAGATATTCTTGGAAGTGTAATGGCAAATTCAAGTGTTAGTGTTGTGAATCGTGGCAATGTTCAACCACCAATGAACTCAAATAATGGAACACAATATTACCATAATCAAAGTTTTGAATCATACATGGATATGGAGCTAATTCCTAATGCACACGGATTGCCAGAACCTTTATATGGTGATTCCAACTCCAATCCATTAGAGAAGTTCTTATCAGGAATTGATCAAGAGGGCTTCTTGAACCACCCTTGGTTCAAGCATAATGGAGACAAATGAAGAACTAGGAATATTAAATTAATCAAGTTACTAGACTATAGTGCTTAATTATCCTTCTTTTATATAATGCTTATCCTACTTTGTGGTGATTGCATGCAATGAAACTTTTGTGACGTATGTTTTACAATACAATCATGAATCATATATGCTAGAGTGTAATGTGTTATATTAATGCTACTTCCGCAATATATTTTATTGCAATTTTTTTACATAAACATATTGTATGACGTTATAATATTCTATAACTAAATATAAAATATTTACCTCTGCATCACTTTTGTTTTAAATCAAAAAATATATTAAAATCTGTATCGTTTGATCATGATTCAAAGATCATCACATAACTAACACCGTAATGGAATTGTGCACACATTTCTATTATCTTCAAACAATAAACAAGTATGTGTGTAAAGTCATTTATTGATGTATTATTAGTGGGCATGTTAAAGTAAAACTTATTGATAAGTTGATAGCTACACACCTAGGGTAGGCGGCTTGGTTATCCCAGAAAAGTCCAATTTAGACCAAGGGAAAAGTAGCATGTGTTTGGTTTTATTTTGGATGATCAAATGTGATTCTACAGGTTGTTGAATTAATTTTAAAGTCTTGTTAACAACCGTTTCAATGACACTTGTTAAGAAAACCAAAAATAATAATTTTGTATTGAAGACAATAATTTTTAACTTTTAAAATGTTGAATTTACCACTTTTTATCATTTCTCAACATGAAATTTTTATTTTTGTTCCTTTTACCAATGCTCCAATGACACTATTTAGCATTTCCTTTAATTTTATCGCGTTTGAATGATTTAAAGGAGAATTGACTTTGTTTGTATAATTGGTTCTACACCTTGAAGTTAAAATTTGTAGCTTTCGACTTGTGCAATTGATTTCAACCTCAAATTGACATCGAGAAGAATTAAATTTTAAATCATAAAAGAAACACACTCTAAAGTCTCAAGTCATCATCACTAATTCAGCTCGTTGGGTTGACCTTAAATTTATTGTTAAGGTATAGGAATACAGACGAAAATGAAAAACAAGAAACTCTTACTCCGCCTTAAAAGTGGATTGGGATTAGATGACTCTATGGAGAGGGAAAATTACCATTACTTCCTTTTTATCTCTCTCTTCAAATATTACTCCCTCCGTCCTATAATAAGTGAGCCCTTTAAAGATAAATATTGTCCTAAAATAACATATAGCACTTGTGTAACATAATGGTATATACCATTGTCCAATTAGAATGTGTCACGTGGCACACTCTTTAAAAATATATATCAAATAAAGCATTTATAAAGTAACATCGGTATGTGACACACTCTAATTGATCAATGGTATATATCATTGGTACCTTAATGGTACACAAGTGAAATCCCTAAAATAACTGACTCATTTCACTTTTCAATGTAATATTAATTACTTTTTTTTCAATCTAATTAATACAACTTTCATCACTCCAATTCAATATATTCCACTTTGCATTTATGATAGTAAAGAATCTACCAATACTTAACAAGCGCACTTAAAATCATTTTTTTCTCTCCTTCATTTATACATTTTCTTTAATATGTGCGAAATAGACAAATGACTCACTTAATCCGGGACAGAGGAAGTAATCTCTTTTGTATTTTAACTATTTCTATTTTATCTTTCCCTTATAAAACATCTTAAATTACATTAAAGTTGTCATATTTTTTCATCTACAAAGTCACTAATCCTTAAAAAAACTTTTTGATTGAATGACTATTAAGATTTGTTTTTAGGTATTCCGTTTCAATCAACTCCAACCAGGAGATCGATAGAAATATTGAAGAAAACAGAAAATAGTTGGAAAAAAAAAAAAAAAGGTTTTGTACATTATTTGGATAAAAAAGTAAAGGAAAAAATTTATTTATCTAGAATTGAAGCAGTGAGAAAAAAAGAAGTTAATAATTGACATAAAGTTCACACCCTTGGTAAATTTTAAAACAGTAAATTTGTCTCTTTGAAATTTACGTCTTCCTTCGTCAATTTTTTCCTTTTTCCTCATTTTGTCTTTACAACCTTACTTGAATTTTTTTTAGGTGTATTTGGTTTATGTTTCCATTTTTTGTTTTAATCATACAAAAAGTCACTTCAGTTATCCTTGTTTCCTGTTTTCTAAGTTTTTGTGTTGAGTAAAGTGGGAACAATTCTAATTTACCTATTTTTTCTTTACAAAACTATGTAAACATAAAATAAAATCAAAATAATGTCATTAAAATTTAAAACATAAATTAAATGTTATGTTAAAATTAAGCATACTTATATTCCTCTATCTTTCTTGTCACTGAATTTCACTTCATTTTCACTTGAAATGATAGTGCATGAATTTAATATCACCAAGAGAATATCAATAAAATACACCTGATATGATTAACTTTTTTGTAAATTAAATAGTTTTTTTAACGATGTAAATGAAATGGTTATTCATAATCCAATAGTAAGAATTACATTATATATATTGTATAAATTGTTACACGTGATCAAAGAGTTGAAGATTCAGTTCGTAGGTGAAATAATTATATTAGAGCTTGTGAGACATTAACAAACTAACCACCTAATAACAAACTCCAACCAACTAAATTTTAACTAACTCTATATTTCAAATATAAATATGATCATATTAGGTAATCAACGCCACATTCCAATTTATACATATCGGCCACCTAATTTCTCTTTCAACAAAGGATACTAAGTATTATAATACCTTATTAGCTTTTACTACCAAAGTATTTTTTATGTTAAGTGATTTTACCATGTGAAACTGTTAAACTCAAGTATTGAATTGCTTACTTGGTCAAAGAGTTGTGGCATTTATTAAAGTCTATAATATATTACGCACATGTCTTTCATGCTTAATAGTAGGAACCACCACTAACTCATCAAGTAACGTGTGTCATCCGTAATTTTCTCTTCAGAAAAAATGATCATGGCTATATATTCTTGCAATCAGTAACACAAGATACATGAAAAGAAAATACACGTCTATCTCACATAGAAAAAAGAAAATTTGTTTTCTTCTCCTCTATTTTTCTTCCTGAGATAAACATCTGTCTGATAAATTTGTGATTCTTGTTGTTTTGTTACCTCCATAACTAGGAGAAGGACTTGTTGAATCTGGGGAGTTTGCGCATATTAAGGCGGATAAATTTCGAGGACAGTCATCGTGACACCTCAGGTTAATACTAACATGGTTAATTTTGTAGGTTTACTTTCTAGTTCGTCTTGCAGAATCTGGTTCGTTGAAGTTGTGGTTGTTGTTTGCTTGAAGTTGCGGTTGTTGTTTGCGTTCAAATCACTATTACTGACCCATCAAGTAGTTGTTATTTGAAGTTGCAGTTACTGTTTGCATTCAAATCAATATTACCGACGCATGAGGTATAACACTTTACAAGGCATATGACAAAAAAATTGGGAGTAAAAAGGTTAATCACGGCTGCAACCACTTGAGACAAAATCTTAAAATGAAATGTGAAAATTTGACCCTTGTTCATGAAAAACTAATTATCTTAAAGATAAGTTCCATAAAAAGCAACATATATAGGAATAACCAATATATATGAATCATAGGAAACATTCAAACTTGTGAACTCATTTTGGTTTTTGCTATGCTAGTGTTTTCTGTAGCTGATATTTTACAATACTTTGTACTAAATTGCATATCGCGGAACAATAGCAGTTTTTTCAAATTCGACTATGCTATAACTGCTATTTGACAACACTGGATTAGGCCACTTCTGAAATAGTGTCGAAAGAGGGTTGTTGAACCCGTGGTTTTAAATTGCTTTCTACAACCGCAATTGCAAAATCTAGCTGACCAGCATAACAAAATCCACCAACAAACACAAATCCCATAGAACTCTTGCAAAGAGATGACTTCTTTAAGAAGGTATGACAAAGTAAAACCCCATGGTTCAAAACCAGCTAGATGAAAAGCTACATCCATGTCTTTGTCACCATTGATTCCTTCGTCTCAAATCACAGCAGCTATAAATTTTTAAGGTTGAAGACCTAAACTCTTCATCTCTGAAGGAATGCATAAAGAATAGTTTCCATTTTCCATGATGGCTCATCAACGAAAACCTTTCCCATGAATCATGGGTGCAAATTCATTAAGTTACAAGAAGTTATTTATTTATTTGTCATTTAGTTTAATCACAATTAAATCGATTGAACTACGACTCAAAAGTTTCACTTATATATGTTCTTTCAGCAGTCCTATTTCAAGCGGAAAAATTATAGCGAGCAATTTCACGAAGTTGTTGCATGCTTAGATCTTCTTTGGCAGACAACATGGGTTGTTGGATAAAAAATAGGAGGGTCCACTAAAGATGTCAGTTACACAATACAACTTCGTCGTGATGCATTCGGGAGAAAATGTTTCGCTATAAGAAGCATTTCCCATGTTCTTTATTCCGGTTTTTAAAACATTGATTTTTAATCCCCTTGAGCTTAGCTCAGTTGGTAGGGATATTGCATTTTATATGCAAGGGTCGGGGTTCGAACCTCGAACACTCCACTTCTCCACAATTAATTTGTGTGAGTTCTAACCATTAGGCTACTTGACAAAAAAAAAAACATTGATTTTTAGGCAAATGTTTGCTCTGAAACATAGTCAACTTTTTTTTTAATGGCTTAAACATAGTCAACTTAGCACAGTTGTTGTTGACTTAGTTAATGCAGTTAGGAAATTGTTAGTTTCCTATAATTAGTTTGTTACAATTGTGCTGACTCAACACTTGTAGTTAGAATTCAGTTTCACAAGTGAGAATAAGCAATATTCATTCTGCAAAAGTTGAATACAAAATCTGTCTTCAATTCGTTTCAGTCTTATCTTTGAATTGGATCATAATTCGTTTAGTATGAGTCAGTCTACAATTGAATAGTTTTTGGAAAAAATCAAGGATTAATGGTGTTTTTCACCCCTGTAATATATGTTATTTCCGGGTTTCACCCCTATAAAATTTTCAGTTTGATTTGCATCCTCGTAAAAAATTTATTTTCCGGAAAACACCCTTTATAGGTCATTCAAAAACCAAAATTTATTGAAAAAAAATTCTGAAAATGGCCTATTAGGGGTGTTTTCCGAAAAATAAAAATTTTACGACGGTGCAAATCAAACCGAAAATTTTATAAGGGCGAAAACCGAAAATGACATATATTACAAGGGTGAAAAGCACTATTAACCCAAAAATCAGCATTTATTTGTATACGACAGAATGCTTCAATTGGAACCAAATTATTTGGCCATTCACATCAAAGTTTGTCGGCAAAATATCTATTTTCCGTGCATTAATAGTGTCTAAATCAGACAAAACAACATGAAAGGGAGGGAAATAAGAGAAAGCATTGATTCATAGAACACATACAAGTACAGTGTCCAAATGGAAATACGTAGTTTAAAGTGCTCAACTATAACTTTTTGGATTCACTCAAATTAAAAAGTTTGTATCATTTAAAGGTCTTAAATAGTGCTTTAAAAACACTCGTTAACATTTTTCATTAACAAATTATCTCAAAGTGAAATTCAACTATGTAAGTTATGAGTCATAGAACACGTACAACCGAAGAAAAACAGTTAAATCGATTAAAGTAATTTAAGTTAAAAAATATTATGAAATTAAAATCTATTTATGTTTTGCCATTAAATTTAAGTGACAGAGTAATTTTTATTGTCAAGAGAAGTGTTATAGACACTCTTTTTCTAACACTCTTTTTTACACCTCTTATTAGGGCAAATTTATGTGGGTACGACACTTTAAAAATGGATCTCACATAAAGTTGTGAGACTCATATAAGTTTCACCTAATAAGAGAGTGAATGTTGTGGAGAGTGGTAGAAATAAAGTTTTCTAGCATTTCTAGATCGTTAATTATAGTCAACTAGTTTTCTAAATCAAGAGAAGTATGCAAAATCAAATGTATGAATACTTTGTATCCAAAGGGGCGAAATGTGGATGAAAATCAAATGATTCATATTCTGACTTTGTAATCTTGAGGCATGATGATAATGTGGATGGTTTTTGTGATACACATAAAATAAAGGTCGGCTTTCAAATTAAAGGTTTGAATTGTTGCCAACATGATAATCGCCATTTCAGCTGCAACACATAAGTCGTAGGATTAGTAATATGTCAGGTGAGAAACAAATAAGGAACAAAGCTCACTCCCACTTAGGTACATGGACAATTTATTTGGACTTATTTACTAGCATAAGTTATGTGAGACATTTTAGAAAACCTTATGGAAATAATTTATAACAATTTTCATAAACTTTTTTTAACTTCTTCAATATAACTTATAAACACAACTTAAAGTATATATAAAATCAATTTTACATTCTTTTCATCTTTTGCTATAAAAATAGTTTTTACAATCTTATACATAAACATTTATCATGATAAACGCTTTTGCTATAAGCTGCAAATAAGTCATTTATACAAACAACGCAATTTATGTCTTATGCACTTTGATGTTATATTTTTATTACTCTACCGTTAAAAGATGGATCCCTAACAATATAGTAATTAAAATTGGAAGAGTTAGAAGATAATCCAACAGATGAAGAGAAAGCAACATACAAGGAGGCAAAAAAGGACTATATAGTACAATTTATTCTTGAATCTTGACCGGTGTGTAGATGCAGCAAACTTTGAAAAGACTGTAATGGTTGAAACATCAAAGGAGCCATGGGATATATATTCTTTCAATTATGTTCTATGCTGGAGAGGTGACAAATTGAAGAAGGCGAAGTAGCAAACCCTCATGAGGCAATATGAACGTTTGCAGATGGAGATCAATGAAGGTATGTCTACATATTTCACTAGGATTCGGTCATCAATACCTAATCAATTGAAGCATATATCTTGAGAAGATTGACACCAAGATTTCACCACCTTGTAGTGGCCACTGAAAAATCAAAGAATATTGTAGACATGAAGTTTAAGGGGTTGCAAGGATCCCTTGAAGCTCATGAGCATAGGCTCGGTGAAAGAGAAGCAGAGAAAACCACTTAGCAGGCCTTATAGATGGCAAAAACAATCCTAGTAATCATAAGTTTGGCATAAAAGTGGTCAGAACCGAATTAGGATGTAATAAGTCAAAGTGTAACTTGTGATACAATGTATAAAAGGAGTTGTGTATTTCTTTTTTTAGGTGTTAATCGGGTATCTCTGCGCGCAACTACGGAGACTAATCCTTCGAGCATTGTGGGACCCAAATAGGCGGCAGACTCTCCTTAGAGTGGATTCGAACCCAGGAGCTTGGTTAAACTAGAAGAGACTCGTTTCATCTCATTTCAGCGCTCTTGGGTAAAGGAGTTGTTTACTTCACTAATGAATAAGTGAAAGTGATAAAAAAAATAAAATCAAAAGCTCTTCTTATATATCCAGTAGTGAATAACTTGTGTACTAACTAAAAACTCTTCCATTCACTTTTTTTTTCTTTTCCTTCAAACACTTTATCAGGCGAGGATATGCAATATTACAGCAAATAAAGCACTCTCTGGAAATCTCAAAAGTTCAAAAGTGACATGTGTGTATGCATGCATCTCCAAAAGTAGTTGAAGTAACATTTGATCCACAAAAATCAGTGTTAAAATACAAATATATTAACAGGAAAAAAAAATCGATTTTTTTTTCTTTAGCAATTCGTTGTTCATCATCATCGGTATATATGCACATGTTTATCTTTTCTATTTCTTTATACTCCTATACTCCTATAAAGAATTCAATTCATATCATTAATATTCAAAATCCTATATAGCTTGCAGCTCTGGCTTAGAATGGTCTCCGTAAATAGATGGTAGGATTAGTCCCCTCGAATCAATTGATCTTTAGATCGGATACCGAGATTTAAAAAAAAATATTCAAAATCTTAATATAGAATGATAACATGTTAACAAAGTTAAAAAAATCCTAATATAAAATGATAACATGTTATCAAAGTTTACTCAAAAAAACATGTTAACAAAGTTAAACAATAATACTTGATTTTAATTGGGTTCTACGTTAAACATATATACTCTTATCGATAATTTTATGAAAGTTGAATCGTATAAACAAATCTGAGTTTAATTTTTAGATAGAATAATTTTTAATCGGAGTTTATTTATCTCTTAATTAAACTTTAAATCATTAGAACCTCTTTCTTTCTCCTACAACCTGGAAGGTCAGATTAATAACTTCATTTTTTTTTTAAAAGAAAAGATTAATAACTTCATGATGGTCAATTTTTGGGTGGGGATAAAATCATAAAATGCTCCAACTCCAATTGAGGCGAGGAAAAGGGCAAAATGCCTTCGTGTGTACACATGATTGAACATGTCACCGTCTAAATTTTAGGCAAAACCACCTAAAAGTAAAGAGGATGTCCACTAAAGTTTAGACAAAATAATCTAAAATCAAGCTGGAAATATGCACACATTGAACACATGCTTAAAAGCATAAACAAAAATAAACTATTTTAAACTTTTTAATATTATTTATTTATAAAATATATTCGTCATTTAATTCAAAACATGTAATGCAGTTGAGTGAGTTTTTCCAATATATATATTTTTTAACTCACTAAGAAAAAAAAACTACTATTTATAAGAGATATTTGAATCACCATAAATTGAGGTTTTTGTTCTAAATTTTAAACCATATACTTCAACTTTTGTTAAACTAATAATCTCTTATAAATAAGACCAAAAAGAGTAATATAGTCTTAAACATGTAGAAGTATTTTGCATCGACTTTCTTTTGATTTTCACATGTAACTATTATCCTCTCCGCTCAATATTATAAAAAAGGCTTAATTGCACTTTTGGACCCCTATCTTTTCAAAAGTTGCGGTTATGGACCCCTAACTAATTTAAATACAAAACAGCCCCCTATGTTTTGATTCTTTGACAGTTTTGGACCCCCAGTCCATTGTTGACTCGGTCAACGCTGACGTGGCACCCTAAGTGAGGTGCCACGTGTCAATATTTTTTATTTTTTTTTGTCTTGGGGGTCCAAAACTGCTAAAGAATCAAAACATAGGGGGCTGTTTTGTATTTAAATTAGTTAGGGGTCTATAACCGCAACTTTTGAAAAGATAGGGGTCCAAAAGTGCAATTAAGCCTATAAAAAATTACTTAGCTTTCTTATTTAAAAAAGTTAAGTTTAATTAACATTTCAGATTTCATGTAAAACATAAATTAAATTTACCAAAGTATACTCTTTTTTAATTAAATGAGTACTTAATCACCAAATTGGGAAATGTACAGGGAATTCTCGACTCAAACGAAGAACAAAAAGAAACAATCATTCCATGCATAGAAGCATATTCGTAAACCACTCATAAAACAAACAAGGCTCTTCATTTTTTCCTAGATAGTAGCCACCTCCAAAAGGTGACTTTGATATCTTCTATTAACTCCCCTGTCTAATAGGACTTGCTGTAGGAGAATATAATATCATTCTTTGCGTCCCAAATCTTCCAAACAGTTGTGTGCCAAATAGTAAGAGTTAACCCCTTTTGATGTTTCTTTGACCAAAAAGAAGAGGAAAAATAATCAAGAGAGATTATGTTTCTAGACAATATAACATTTGTGCTCACCCACTTGAAAATACCAAACGAAGGAAGCAAACTTACACTACAAAACGAATGATCCATGCATTCTATCACATCCCAGCACCACACACAATGGGAGGCATTTTGCTCCTCTCAAGACACCCCTTTTAGGCTTTGTTTTCGGGTTTGGAGGGGAGGAGTTTGGAAAGAATAAAAAAAATATATATATAAGAAATAGACGACATTGAGAGGAAAAGGCTTTGGGGATTCATTTTTTTCATAATACAAAATTCTTCTTCTTTTGAGGAATATAAAAAATTTCCATGAACTCTTCAAATTTAATTTATGTAGTTATAATATTCTTAAAATTAAAAACATATTAATCATAAGAATTAATTTATCATTAGCCTCTTAAAAAAAGTATTAATTTATCATTCTTTAAAAAATCACTCTTTCAAAAATGTGAAAGATTTTACCATTTTCCCTTATATTTTTAACCCTCTAAAACCTTCATTTCACCTCCCCTCCAAACTCCCAAACAAAACCTTAGAAAAGTCACCTGAGAAAGAAGTTTTATTTGGAGTAGACTTTTCCAATTTGCAATAAAACCTCTTCTAGTACTCGCACCCAAAATACTGCAGGGAAGGAATTTACAATTGTATATTAGTACAAGGGTATGTTAACCAGTGTCCTGGGGCGTGTTTTGAGACACTGTTTAAGAAATCAAATATAATACTCATTCCGTCTCATTTTAAATGACTTAATTTAAAAATGTGTATTGTTCACATGATATGTTTTGACCCTATTTTTCTACTCATATATAAAGATAAAATATAGCATATAAGATGTTGTTGAATTCGTCTCAATGAATATTTTCAAAATATAAAATTTTCATAATATTTTATAATAGATTATTAAAGATATTTAAGTTTAAAATTGTGCATTAGCATACATTTCAACCGAATCACGTAATATAAGACAAAGAAAGTAGTATTTGCATTGAAAATTGTGTATTCAATGCCTCAAAAGTTTTAAAAATATCTTTTTTAACATAAATTTTTTTCTTTTGATTTCTTTAACTGATACTCTCGAGACACCGGTTAACATTAGTATAAATATAGCAAATACTTGAAGTATTATTGTCAAATGGTCTTGGATTCCTCATGTTTCCTCATCATTGGAACAAAGGATTGTGGTTTATAGACTTAGAATAAATAATGACCGAATTAAAAAAATTAAGGACGTGCTTAATTTTAAAAAATTAATGTCCACTTTGAAAAGGAAAAAAGAAGAAAAAAAAAGTTGTAAGCAAGTGCCAAAATTGCGTCGGACACGACTCGTAAAAACAATGAGCAAATAGTCACTTCAGTCCCTGACTTTGCACCTCGCTGTCACATAGGTCCCTGACTCGGGATTAAATACAAACAAGTCCCTGACTCTACACTTTCGTTATCACTTTAGTCCATGCCGTTAAAAAAATCTGTTAAGTGATGATGTGACACGCTGACAAGGAGTATGACATGTCACAGGGACTAAAGTGAAAGTAAAAAATGGTCACTTTGGTCCCTGAATCGAAAATCAATATCCTCAATTTACTATTAGATCCCTGACTGTGTATACTTACTGTCAGTTAGATCCCTAAATCAAAAATCAATATCATCAACTTACTGTTAGGTCCCTGACTGTGTATACTTACTCTCAGTTAGGTCCCTAACAGTAAAAACAAAATTTCACTAAGAGAAACATAGAGTTTCAAAGACAAAATGAAGAGATTTTGCCCTAAAGCTTCTTTTATTTTCTTGTACTAATAAATCCATAACATATCTTTGTTAGCATGTTAAACTAACAACTTGCTAAAGATTTTAGTGAAATATCGTTTTTACTGTCAGGGACCTAACTGATAGTAAGTATACACAGTCAGGGACCTAACAATAAGTTGATGATATTGATTTTCGATTCAGGGACCTAACTGGCAGTAAGTATACACAGTTAGGGATCTAACAATAAATTGAGGGTATTGATTTTCGATTCAGGGACCAAAGTGATCATTTCTTACTTTCACTTTAGTCCATGTGACACGTCATACTCCTTGTTAGCATGTCACATCATCACTTAACAGATTTTTTTAACGGCAGGGACTAAAGTGATAACGGAAGTGTAGAGTCAAGGACTTGTTTATATTTAATTCTGAGTTAGGGACCTATGTGACAGCGAGGTGCAAAGTCAAGGACTAAAGTGACTATTTGCTCTAAAAACAATTTTCTCCCGACAACGAGCTCCCGTAGACCGTAGTTGATTAAAGCATTTGCATATTGGTTATAGACTTATAGCTTCATCATACACGTGCTTAAGAAAAACTTTCCAACACTAATCTATCATACGAATTTTCTCAAAGACCTCCCCATAGAAAACTCCCCCATTATGAATAAGAGCATTAGCAACCACCAGAGAATCCACATTCAACTATATCGCACGAAAACTCAAGCTTCTAGCACACCTCAAACATTCATACACTTCCCAAAACACATCCATATAAACACTACACACACCAAATGCTTTTAGCAAATTCACCAAGTCATTCACCATCGCTGCAAGAAGCATTCATATTTATTTTAACCTAACCTTCCGCAAACCGATTGATGTGAAATTGATGACGAATTTTGCAAGAGACTTTTGAATTTGTACGTTTGTGAAAATGTTGTGATCGAGTTAATTTTGTGCTAGCTTGATTTTGCAATTTGTTCATGTTTTAGACTTTGTATGTTTGGGAAAATGATCTTCGATTCGATTCATTTTCGTACTATATGCTAATTGAGAAAAGAGGGAGAAATAAAGAACCGGAATTCAAATTAAGTATAGCAAAACAAAGTAAGGAATAGTTATTTTTTTTTTTTAGCAAAGGAAGGAATAGTTATGTTGACCACTTGTATCTAATTCTTTGATGATATTAGGGTTATACAACTATTTTTTGTTTTGTTTAATTACACTATTAAGCTAACTGTTTATTACTTAGTTTGTAATCCCTTTATGTTAATCTTGTCTTCGTAGTGTTCTATTGACAACTTTAATTTTTTGTAGTTTACACAAAATTATAAGGTGTCAACGTAAAGAAAAAATTTGACGATGTAACTTCATAGAATTAGTAGAATTAAATTTCAACGTGATTATAAGATATGAGATGTCGCTTCAGTGATAAGAGTTTGACCATGTAACTTTATCTTTTAAATCTCTGTCAAATTATCATTAATAATAATAAAAAAATTATCATTATTGATCAATTTATCCCAATTTGATTTATGGAAAGGAAGAATGAACTACCATTATAAGAAAAACTGGAGAGGTCTGATTTGTTAAGAACTCTCGAGATAAAATTCCACAGGTAGACAATTATTATGTTGTCCCCATCTCCCTCTCATAAAATCATGCCTACCCAAACCAAATCATCTCTCATTCAAAAAGTGATTAAAATATTATCCACAAAAAAAACAAAAAAAGTGATGGAAATATGTTTGTCTTTGTCTTGATTAGTATTTGAACACGTGATACGAACTTAAGCCTAAAAGCATGTGTAAACATGAAAGTTCAATCTTCACCCTTCACTTTTCCATTCTTCTGTCCCTTTCTTTCAGATAACATTGTACTAAATTTCAGTTTTGTGATAACTTCTGTCCTTTCCTTTTAACATTCAAAATTTCAACAATAGTGTTTTTTTTTTTTTTTTGAGGTAAACAATAGTCTATTTGTTTTCCCTCTTAACAATACATTAGGATTGAATTTTAAATGCACAAAACCGGTTTATATGTTAATCACTTACAATTAACTACTATTCAAATTGATTCTTTAAAAAAAATTGATGCAATACGGAGTTTTAAAAAAAAAAATACTATTTAAATTATATTATTATTTATCCATATCAAAATCCAACAAGAGGCTCTCAACTACCCACAAAATTTGTACACAAACATAAGAATTTTTCAAACATCGTTTTTCCATTCTCTTATGTCTCTTTTATTCAACAATTCAACTAGGAAAACTTTAAGGAAAAGTGAGAAACTCCACCATTTTTTTACTTAACCCTCCAATTTCTAGGGATACAAGCAGATAATTTAGAATTTGGTACCTAAAGTTTGGCCAAAGATTTTAACTCCACCCTTTATATTTTTTTCTTTTTATTTTAACTTGCTTAATGGTCAAAATCTCTTATCAATTATGGATCAATTTATTGTTGGTTCCACCCTTTACATATAACTATAATTAAGTCATATATCGTATAATTAATATCACTATTCAATATAACACTATGCAACTCCCCAAGTAAAATTTTCTGTCCAAAAAAAAAACACCCAAGTAAAATTTGTGCACAAAAAAATTCCAAATTCAGAACTACTCAAACACAAAAGAAACTTCCAAAGCAGAAACCATTCCGTATTATTATTTTTATTCTTTGGTACAAAAACCATGTGTTGCGTAGTAACCATATAAAATTCCCAAAGAAACATTGTGACACTACCACAAAGTTTACAAAACAAAACAAAATTATGGGAATTATGGAGGGAAGGGATCCCTATAAAACCGCAACAAAAGAAAACATCCTAACCTTGGCTTCCTAGCTAGCTAGGACACATTACAACAAAACAATCTCAACCTGATCACATAAGTTCACAAGGAGTATAGAGTAATGTTATAATGTGTTTAGTGTTTGTTTGGTAAGACAATGAGTCCGGTAAAATCGTAGTAAACTAATGTGTTCAACTAATTTAGGTCAACTCACCGTAATACCAACCAAACAGACATGTCATCTCAATCTCAATACGGAGGTGGATGTGGACGCCAGAACACATCATGTCCCATGTTGTGTCCATGTCTACTACCATTTCCGTCTTGAATCATACTTGGATTAAAACTGTATTCACCTAATCCATGAGAAGTTGCACCACCACCACCACTTCCACTAGCTGACCCAGAAAGAGATGCGGAACCACCATCACCATTAGTAACATGATTACCATTACTCATAACATGGTTACCATTGGTAACAACAAGATTAATGTTGTTAACCTCTTGCAAATTCTCTTCATCTCCTTCATCTTCATCTTCCAATGGCAACCTTTCATAAGTAGCATTAGCAAAAGTAGCAGCAACGACCATCACCGGCCCCGACGCAATCAACGATCCAATAACCAATCCTCCAACAACCTGCCCTTGACCTCCAGCAAGATAAACAGTCAGTCCAGTAGCATCAGGCGGCGAAGGTGGTGGCAGAAAAGCACCGCTGAGTGACAGAATGTGACACCTCCCTTGAAGAGATATCATTCCTCCCGGAGCATTATGCTGCCGGAGAGTCACGTTAGTAACATAACCTGTGCCACTGAGAACTGAAACACCACGGTGGCGACGGTTAGCATAAGATGAAATGCTCTCGGCGATGTCGGCTCCGTTGGCAACTTCCAAGATAACGCTACTAAGAGCGTTTGGAGTTTCTTTTGTGATCGTCAGCGGTGGTTTTGGCTTGTTCTTTGACCCCGGCGGACGTCCACGTGGCCGGCGTCCACTTCTGGCGGTCTGGTCGCCGGAACGGCCATTGCTGTTCTCAAGTTCACCGTTAGCGTGGCCGTTGCTGTTGCCGCCGGTGTTGCTGGTGTTACTCCTCGTTGGAGTAACGTTACCGGCGTTAACGTTGACGCTAACGTTACCGTTACTTGCCCTTCGTGACTCTCTTCGTAAAACAATCCGGGTTGGGCCGGTTCGGTTCTCTCCTTCGACCGGGTTCGTCTCCGTTTGTCTTTCACTCCACCATCGATTCGCCATGTTTCTAAACCAAAAAACCAAAACATTAAAAAATATCACAAACCCAGAAAATAAATAAATAAAAATCTATAAAAATAAATTGATATAACACATAAAATAAAATAAAAAAAACCTTATCCTAACTTTGTAAAATTTAAAATAAAATTAAAAAAGAAACTTATATAGAAAGGAACCTTGTAGAAGCTCACCTTGAAAAACTTGAGATGTTTTTTGGATGTTGTGTAAAAGAGGGTAAGAAGAAGGTGGAATTGAGTGAATGTTTGAGATGATAATGTTTGTGTTTTTGTAAGTAGTGTGCGGTTTTCTTTGACTCACAAGCAAAACAGTGTTTTTTGTTTTTGTGTTTGTAGGTGTGTGGAAAGATTTCACTTTCAAGGTTTTGAATGAAACTAGCCAAAGTATGAAATGACCCTACAACTTGTTATTATTATGCCACCTAACTAAATAACCTTTGGATTTATTCAAAAACAAGGAAAAAATATTTTAGAGCCAAGTTGCATAAAAGGAATGATTATGGAGGAGGAAAAATGGGGGCCATAATAAGGGATGGGTTAAAGGGCTGAGAGGAGAGTGTGAGTTGATGGGTGGCAGTGTGTGTTTGTGGTTTGGAATGTTTTGTAAATTATGGAATCCAAGAGCTCGAGCACCTCGTGGGAGGCCAAGAAGTTTATGTGTTTGTGGTTTGTGTGATTGTATGAATTTGCTTTTATAGGGTCAAAAAAATTGGCATTGACAAAATATTAATATCATTTTTATAATAAGTTTCTATAAATGAGGTTATTTCTAAATTTGACATTTGAATAAAGTCAATATCTTACTTTTTTCTTTTCAATTAACTTGATAAATTTTTAATATATTTATATTCATGTATTGTATCAATTTTTAGTAAAGTAATTCAAAAGTAACATCATTTTTTAAGTATTTATTTATATAAAGGTAATTTTATTTAGATTATTTTTTCAAGTCATTTTTGTACAAATTTAGTTTTTACTAAAATGTATTTAATAAAATAAAAGTCATTTAAAATTAATATGTATGCGTACATCCAAATTCATGTTTGGAATCACGACAAGTTATGACAAAAGGAAGGTGTATGTGTAATTTTGTTGATGCTCCAATTAAATTGTAGTTTTTGCTAAAATTATGGTGGTACATTGTGATTATCTTAAATGTAATTTAGCCATGCATTGCGTTATAGGTGTTTCTAATTTTGATACTTTAAGGATAGGCTAAGAAATAAGAAAAGAAAATGTGTTAATAACGAAAAAAAGTATAGTTAATTTTTTTACCAATTTAGATAAATCAAATTCAAAATTTACCGTTGAATGCTTTACCGTTCAATGACTTATCGTTGAATGATTTACTGTTAAATGGTTTACCAATATAAATTTAATATTAATATAGTTGACCAATTTATAAATTTAATTAATTTATCAAATTTTTAAATAAAGAAATTTGTTAATTTGATACTTATTTAATATTTTTGTTTTAAATGATAAAAATACTGTGCAAGATTAAGATAACATAAAAGAAAACTGGGGATATAAGTTTGATGGTTTTCCTTAAAAAAGAAAAAAGAAGTTTGATGGTTTGGGTGGTGATATTAAGAAGTGAAGTGATAAAAATAGTTAGGGTTCGATCCTCACTCCAAGTATAATACTAATGACCACAAACAATATTAAATTTGTATGTAAGTACCCAAATACATATTTTGAATCAAAACAAGTTATGACAAATAAGGTGGCCTTGTAATTTTGTCGATGTTCCAAACCAAAGTATAGAAAATTTAATAAAATAGCTACTTAGAGTACAAATAAATTGAATCCATTTACGGATTTACCATTAAAAATTTGTGTTTAATTTTTTAATAAATAAAAATTATAGTTAATTATTTTCCAAATTTAGATAAGTTGGATTCAGAATTTGTCGATGAATGATTTATCGTTGAATGGCTCACCGTTGAATAGTTTACCGACATAAATTCAATTTTTATTGGATTCAGGATTTGCCGATGAATGATTTACCATTGAATGGCTCACCGTTGAATGGCTTACCGTTGAATAGTTTACCGACATAAATTCAATTTTTATTTAGTTGACTAACTTATAGATCAATTAATTTATCAAATTCTTCAATAAAATAGTTTAGTAATTTGATATTTATTAAATATTTTTGTATTAAATGATAAAAACTGCTTTTCTCACGTCAGTTATTTTCAAAAAACACACATGGAAATTATAGTTTTACCTCCAAAGGTAGTTAACTACCGCTCACATCAGTAAATGTAGACATTGCATAATGTATTCTTTCGTTCGCTATTAAGTTTTATTAGTATGTAGTTTTATTTCTGTGAGAGGTGCAATCCTAGATTAGGTACCCAGTGCCTAATATTGCTATCACTAACCGGATGCTTATATCTTGATATTTATATCCCTTTAATGATAATTATATGTCTAGGAAGTAAGTGATTATTAACTAGCCAAAGATATCATAGAAATTGTTGAACCTAGGCGTAGGTACCTAGTGGCTAGACACCGTTGGGTCGTGTGGTGCATTACCGAACCTAGGAATTAACTGGTTAGTAATTAGGGAAACAAGCACCTAGCTGTCCGACTTAGAACTACAACCTAATAGAACCATTCTCTTGAAACCCTTAGTAAGGTAGACGTAGATTAGGGCTGCCCGTTTGTAAAACTAAGAAAGCGTAGAGAGTATGCTACGAGTGTCATAAGATTCATAGATGAGCAGACCTAAGGGAACCTTGGCCTTCATTGCCTTAGAAAACACTAGAAAGCCAATATCAAGTTTATGTTTCAATTACCTTTGAATTAGCAAGAACCCGCACGTAAGGATCACTGTGCGATAAGCAGGTGCAGTTAGCCATCGGAGGGAGAAGGCCTAATATGTACCCAATGGCTAGAAACCATTGGGTCAGGTGGTGCTTTACCTCATTAGGAAGATGCCAACGGCCTCATCACTTGTATAGTCTACCTAAGATAAATAAACGTTGAAGGGGAGAAAAACACAAGAAGGGGGGTTGAATTGTGTTTTACTTTTTCTAAGTTTTCTCAAAAGTGCTAGAACACTATGATAAGAAGCGAAAGAGATAGCTTCTGAAGAGGATGTTCAGGAGCGTATGCAGCGGAATGATAAACAAAGAGAAAAGAGAAGAAGAAAGACACAAGCACTTTATACAGGTTCCTTCCACAAACCGGAAGTAGTCTTGTCCCCCTTGCACTTCCAAGGAGAGTTCACTATAAGTAATATCTGATTACAAATGCTCAAGCACACAAGCAAGAGACTTCAAATGCTCAAGAACACAATCAAGAGACTTCTAATGCTCAAGCACACAAGCAAAAGACTTCTATCAAACAAAATTACAAAGAAAATGTTTGAGGTTGAACACTTGATATACAATCAGTGGTGTTCACAATACAAATCAGATACAGACTCTTAAGACTTTAGAATTTCAAAGATATGAACTTGAAAACTAAAATTCTAAGTGAACTTTTGGATGCTGAACAATTTGACAGAGTTTTGGCGCTTTTAAAAATGTTGTAGAGTCTTGTTGTTCTTCAAGTATTCACTCCTTTATATAGAGTTGTAAAATGAACGTTGTAAGTGCCAACACATCCAAAAAGAGTCGTTGTTGAAGCTTGATCTTTCACCAATGATTCTTTGCCTGATTAAGTTATTGTCCTATGAAGGATAAATTTCAAATCCATTCCAGTTGAGAGGGAAATAGATGCATGCGTGGTTGTATATGAGAGTTGTTATTCTTGTCTTGTAGCAGGGACAAAGAAACAGAGTAGTGGAGAAGGTGGTTGTACAGTTCGTACAGAGTACAATGTCAACGCTCTTTGTATTTTAGCAACCAGATGCCTTCAAATGCTTTCAAAGAGATCATGTGACTTCCATGTGATCTTCTGCCACTCTTATATGAATTACGTTCCATAATACAACACTTGACACATTTAAATCTTGAATCATTTTGGTTCTGGTGATGTACTGCAGCTTCTGAGGAGCCAGCTTCTGATGACGTCATATACTTTAGGAGCACAAGTCTTCAGGAGCGATTTACTTCAGACGCTTTAAGCTTCATATATTTTGGTTTCTTTGCTCTCTATTTGTTCATTCAGAACCTTTGTAAGATGTAAATTTTGTCTATGGTCCTGTACACTTGAACAAATATTAGCAATTCCAATTGTCAATTTTTAATACCTTGTTATCATCAAAACTCTTTAAGGTTTATTGTTAAACACATTTTGTTCCAACACTAGAGTTGTTGCACAAGGATACAGTCAACAAGAAGACATTGATTACACTGAAACATTTGCTCCAGTTGCAAGATTGGAAGCAATCAGGTTACTTCTATCCTATGCAGTTAATCATGGCATAATATTATATCAAATGGATTTCAAGAGTGCATTTCTTAATGGTGTCATAGAAGAAGAAGTGTATGTCAAACAACCTCCTGGTTTTGAGGATCTTAAGCATCCTGACCATGTTTATAAATTGAAGAAATCACTATATGGCTTGAAATAAGCTCCCAGAGCTTGGTATGATAGACTAAGTAATTTCTTAATAAAAAATGATTTTAAAAGAGGTCAGGTTGACACAACACTCTTCAGAAGGACTCTTGAGAAAGATATTCTTGTTGTACAAATATATGTTGATGATATAATATTTGATTCTACTAATGCATCTCTTTGCAAGGAATTCTCTAAGTTAATGCAGGATGAATTTGAAATTAGCATGATGGGAGAGCTGAAGTTCTTCTTTAGCATTCAAATCAATCAATGCAAAGATGGAGTATATGTTCATCAAACAAAGTATACAAAGGAGCTTCTGAAAAAGTTCAAGCTTGAAGATTGTAAAGTGATGAACACTCCAATGCATCCTACATGCACCTTGAGCAAAGAAGATGAAAGATCAAAAGTAGACCAGAAGTTGTACAGAGGTATGATTGATTCTCTGTTATACCTCACTGCATCTAGGCCAAATATTTTATTCAGTGTATGCTTGTGTGCAAGATTCCAGTCAGATCCTAGAGAATCTCATTTAACTGTTGTTAAGAGAATCTTTAGGTATCTGAAAGGAACAACTAATCTTGGACTCCTTTATAGGAAATCCTTAGATTACAAGCTAATTGGATTTTGTGATGCTGACTATGCTGGTGATAGGATTGAAAGAAAGTCAATCAGTGGCAATTGTCAATTTCTGGGAGATAATCTGATATCTTGGGCTAGCAAAAGACAAGCAACTATTGCTATGTCTACATCAGAAGCAGAATACATTTCAGCTGCAAGTTGTTGTACACAACTACTCTGGATGAAACATCAATTGAAAGATTATCAGATTAATGCTAACAGTATTCCTATCTTTTGTGATAATACTGCTGCTATTTGTTTGTCAAAGAATCCAATTCTACATTCAAGAGCCAAGCACATTGAAATCAAACACCATTTTATTAGAGATTATGTTCAAAAAGGAAATTTGGATATACAATTCATTGATACCGAACATCAGTGGGCTGATATATTCACTAAGCCTTTAACTATTGAAAGATTTGATTTTATAAAGAAAAATTTGAACATGCATTTTGTGTCTGATTGAAATTGCTTGCTCCTGAATAAGAAGTTTAGGTTATGAAGTCAGTTCAGAAGCTATGGTCCATCAGAAGCTCTTAACTGAGGTTCTGAGGAAAATGTGCTCCTGATGATGTCATTAGAATTTCAAACTTTAGAAGTGGAATCTTTGTGCTTCTGAATAGCATGAGTTAGTGGATTTTGGAGTTGCTTCTGGTGACACATGTCCCACTAACTTAGACAGCGCATCTGAATTCTAAATATGTGGCTTATGTGTATTGGTGTATAACTCAAAGGGCAATGATGATGTTTATGCTTCGAATGTACTATCTCGCGCCCCCAACTGTCATTAATGCTGTGTTTGTTTGTCCCCTGTGTATTCAAACGTTTTTGCTCAAATCACTTAGACAAAACACACACTACTCACTTCACTACCTACACTTTCCCTTTTCATCTGTAACTGCTAAGCAAACGCTCTCAACTACTCTCCAAACCTAGAACCCTAAATCATCATCTTTAACAATCATCAATGGCGTCCTCAAGTTCTGCTCCTGAATCACAAATTCAAGATCATCAGCAACAATCTCAACAACAAGAACAACCTGAAAGGGCTGCTTATGTAATCAAAGGGTCAACCATGAAACTAAAGGAACATCAGTTGAAGATTCAGACAGAGAATCTGGTAGATTTCTGTCTATAACCTTTCATGGATGTGACATCAAGGAGTATTACGCAGTTCAAGGTTTGATGAACTACTTCAAGATGCTGAATGGACCTACATACAAGGCTCTTATAAGACATTTCTGGGTAAGAGCTTCTGTATATGACAAGAAAGCTTCTGAAGAAGAAGAAAAGGAGATGATTCTGCTTTACCCAGAGTTGGCTGGGAAATCTAGACAAGAAATGGGTTTGGAACTTTTCACTTGTACAGAGATCAGATCAAACCTCATGGGTATACTTGTGCATATATCAGAGGAGATTATTGCATATGTTCTTGGAGTAGAGGCTACTGGCATATATTCAGGAATAGAGATTCCTAATCCAAAAACAAGCTCATGGAATGATGTTGTAAACATGACTTTGTTCAACTCAACAAAACCTGGAAAATATTCTGATATGAGCATGGAAAAGAAGATGCTTCTGAAGATACAATATGAGAACTTGCTACCAAAAGGTGGTGGCAGTGATCAACCTTCTCTTGCGCATAAAGTCTTCATTCACCACATCATCAATGGTGAAAAAGTTAATATGCCTAAGTACATATTCAAGTATATGATCAAAGAGCTTAGGGAAAGCCAGAAGAAGGATAGAGTTTGGGTTCCCTATGGAAGGCTACTTTCTGAAATATTTCACCAAGGAGGAATTCTTAAAGCTTTGAGTGAAACCAATTTCTACACAGATGAGAAACTGGAAACAGTTACTGGTAGAGTCATCAATGCTAAAACTCTCAAGCATATGCAGCTGATCAAGAAAATGACTCCACTCAAATCAGACATCAGTGAGTCTATGGTGGTTTCAAACTTGATGGAGAACTTCCCTCCTATTTGCAAGAAGGATACTTTGGCTGTACAAATGGCACTTCTCAGTGACCATTTTGGAAACACTGGCGAAATCATCAGCCTTGATCAAGTACCTGATGAGATGTACGGAGGTAAACTGCCTGTAGACAAAGGCAGGAAAGCAAAGAGAAAGGAGATGACAGAAGAAGAGTACTTAGAAGCTAAGCAACCTTCTAAGAAGGCAAAGAAGGAGAAAGCTTCTGAGAAGCTTAAAACTGGTGGTTCTGATATGCCATCAGTTCAGGAGGAAGCTCAGGAACTGAATCCTGAAGCTATTATTTCCAAGAAAATCAGAAGTGGCAAAGCTGCTGCTTCTGCAAGTCTATCTGCTCCTGAACAGTCTCCTCTAAAGAAAAGGAAAAGAACACCAGCTACAAGAAAGCTCAAAGAATCAATCTATGTGACTAAGGAAGTAGAACAATTTATATACAATCAGTGGTGTTCTCAATATAAATCAGATACAGACTCTTAAGACTTTTAGAATTTCAAAGATATGAACTTGAAAACTGAAATTCTAAGTGAACTTTTGGATGCTGAACAATTTGATAGAGTTTTGACGCTTTTCAAAATGTTGTAGAGTCTTGTTGTTCTTCAAGTCTTCACTCCTTTATATAGAGGTGTGAAATATGAACGTTGTAAGTGCCAGCACATCCAATAAAGAGTCGTTGTTGAAGCTTGATCTTTCACTAGTGATTCTTTGCCTGATTAAGTTATTGTCCTATGAAGGATCAATTTCAAATCCATTCCAGTTGAGAGGGAACATAGATGCAGGCTTGGTTGTATATGAGAGCTGTTATTCTTGTCTTGTAGCAGAGACAAAGAAATAGAGTAGTGAAGAAGGTGGTTGTACAGTTCGTACAAAGTACATTTGTCAACGCTTCTTGTAACTTTGCAACCAAATGACTTCAAATTATTTTGCAACGACCGTTGCATAATTCCACTAGTCTTCTGCCAATATTAAATAAGTTTCTACTCAAGAAAAAACTCTTGAATCATCAAATTCTCTAAGTTCAGATGAACTTCAGCTTCTAGTGAAATGTAGTTTCTGATGAGGCAGCTTCTGATGACGTCATCACTTCAGGAGCACTCTATCTTCAGGAGCGCTTGTCTTCAGGAGCACTTCTCTTCAGATGCTTTAAGCTTCCTTTTCTTGGTTTCTTTGCTCTCTTTTGTTCATTCAGAACCTTTATAAAATTTGTCTATGGTCCTGTACACTTGAACAAATATTAGCAATACCAATTGTCAATTTTTAATACCTTATTATCATCAAAACTCTTTAAAGTTTATTGTAAAACACATTTTGTTCCAACACTATATTCTTGCGATGAAGAATAAACCCGGTTTGATTTCTCTGAGATACCGGTGTAACAGCTTTGCGCCTATAATGGATTACACGCTTTAATAATCCTACTATGCATATTGGGTAGCTTCTTCTTATAAAAATGCATGTTGGAAATTATCTGTTTAGATTTTGTAGTTGATTTGTTCATTTTGGCCCTGATAAATTTGATTTTTAGAGTGACTAGTTCTAAAGGGACATATACTCGATCATTCTGTGGATTTTGGGAAGGCTCTTGGCAGGTATTAGACTAACTCGGCATTCGATCACGTGGATTACACTCTTTTTTTGTGCCGAGTTATTATTTTTTACATAAAACTTTCTTTAATGCAACATCAAAGTAGTGCTGCGAATATATTGTTGACGGTTTTTTTGCTTTGATAATTGTAGCTGTGCCCACTTAACGGCTCTCCGAAAAGATTCAATTGGTAAGTAATATTTCGAGTGACCTTCAATTCAATTCAAGAGTGATTGTCTCTATGATCTATTAACTGTAATGAAATTTTTGTTCAGGACAATATTCAGCAGATGATGCATGGAACTTTCAAGAGCTGGAAGAGGCTATCACAAAAACTTATCTTTAACTTGTCTGTTTCTCCTTCCTGTGGCATGATGTTTTCTTTTTTGGTAAACATGTTTATGAACCAATTTTTAAGCATGCTATGGCCCTTTGTGGAATTTTTAATTGTAAGAATTCGTTTGACTTGGCGTGTAAAATTGAGGGAAAAGTTCTGTAAAATTCATTCATTCATTGTTTATAAAGTGATATTTATTCTTCCAACAACAACAAAGCCTTATGATCCTACTAAGTGGGTCGGTTAAATGGTCAAATCATCAAATTACGTCGTAGTGTTCTATTATAAACCATATTTCGATCAATCTTATTAACAATCTCTTTATCTTTCCTAAAAAAAAAGTTAAATATTGGTTAAAAGGTATATTTTGCATTCAAATAAAATCAAAGATATGACTTCGAAATTGTTTAAGAAAAAATATATTTTGAATTCAAATGAAATCAAATATATGATTTTGAAATTGTTTCAAAATAACTATATTTTGAATTTAAATAAAATAAAATAAATATAGTTTTAAAATTGTTAAATAAGATATATTTTATTTAAAAATATATAAAAGATGCAAATAAGTATGTCAATAATAAATAGAATGAACTCACAGATGCTCAATATCATATCACTTTTTCATAAACTCTAACTAATAAACCAAAAACAAAACATTTTTTTCTGAAGCTCTCTTTGATTTGGCTAACATCGGTTCCTAGAGAAGGTTTGTTCGACAACAAGATTTCCGCTTAGCTAACATCGGTCCCTAGAGAAGGTTTGTTCGACAACAAAATTTCTACTCAATAGAAAAGGTTTGTTCGACAACATGATTTCTGCAATTCAAGAGATAACATTCATATTATTGATTCATGGTAAAATTGAATCAAGAGATAACATTCATATTATTGATTCATGATTTCTACAATAAGTTTATGAATGTCAAATATTTTTTGTAAAAAAACTACGAATAATGTTAACAATACATATTTTAACACACGTTTCAACATGTTTCTTTTATTAATTAAATTGTCAAACACTCTTTCTCTCATGAATTTGTATGGGACCTAAACATGATTTGATGGAGCCTATTTGCATATTAACCAAAAGTGAGCAAGTTAAAAAGTGTGTATTAAAATATATGTCGCTAGTATTAAAAAAAATAAATCTGTGTCTTGTAAATCATGATTTTGTGTAAGTAAATTATATTATGGAATATATTTTTTACTATGTAAATCATGTTGTATTTATCTCTTATGTAAACCTGAAAATAATATTGAGTGGTGGAAACAAAAATGGTATTTAAATTTTGAAAATATACGGAGAATGGAGGAGAAAAAGGACTAGATGAGTATGACAAATATCATTCACACACATTGCTCAAAATATAAGCTATCTTCAAGCTTTCTCCATTGTATCCTCTATGCTTTGTTTCATATTATGTCATACGTTTTATCATCAAACTATAAGAGATTAACTAAATTGTCGAATTTATGTGGTCAGTAAACTTCAGTTAAAGAAAAATCGTTTTATCAATTTAACCTACTTTATAACCGAATTTTAAATTGATTTATATGATTTTTTTCCATCTACAAATCAAAGGGATGGTAAAATAATCTTAACTGAACAAGTTAGGTTGATTCATCATGTGTTCATTTTAACTGCTCTAAATTACATACTCTTCAGAAAGTTAGGACTTAAGACAATAATTTTATAACTCTTAAGAAATTATTTCTAATGTGGATAGCCCTAAAAAATTAAATTATTTTCGGACAATCTCCTTGGTGGGTAGTCTTTATAAATATTGGCAAAACTATTAGCAAATAGAATGAGAAAGGTAATCGGTAGTGTTATTTCTGAGCGTTTATTAAAGATAGATAGATTCTTGACGGAATTCTTATAGCAAATCTCCACTACCACATTTACTATATTGCACACTCAAACCCTTTTTGGTCACACCTTTGATTCGGAATTTTGATCTCTTAACAATTGTTAAAAAAAAAATTGAGTGGATTGCGTGAATGGTGTCACCATTAAATATATTGGAGTTCATTTATAATTTTTATAAATTGTAAAGTTGAATGCATTTTAATGGTAAAAACACTTACATAGTTTTCTTAATTATTTTAACAATTGAAAGGACTTAAACCTATTATTAAATCGATATTCCTAAATAAAAAAAGAAAAACGATAAATAGTATCAAAATACCTGATTTGATGACCAATATAAGAGAGAAGTGATAGGATAGTCTATCGTATTCAATCTCAAACTTCTAAAGAGGGATCTCAATCTTCTATTTGATAAGCCATTATGATATAATAAGGGTTTATTTGATAAACAACTACACATACTTTTATGATCTGTAGTTTTATTGCCAGGGTGTGGTTTCGCTCTCAACAATCTAACTATTTCTCAGAAATGAGGATAATCCAAATTTAAAAGACTCATTAATAAAAGATTGGTTAGAACAAAATTATTCAACAAAATTCTCACAACATTAATAAACTAAGGGTTTATAAGTTCCAACAGAGATCAAATATAACAAAATTATTCAACAAAATTCTCACAACATTGATAATCTAAGAGTTTACAAGTTCCAACAGAGATCAAATATATCAGTCAATAATGGGATATGCTGGCCGCAGTAAAATACCGCACCTACCAAAAGGAAGACCGTTGTTGCGCTCTAAAAGCATATATCCATTAATGCCCCACCCAACACCATAACTATTCTTCAAGAGGTAATAGTCACGTTGACTTGACGATCCATAGCCAATGGACAATGGTATTGCCACTTGGGATCCTTGGTCTCGGTTCTAAAAATGCCCTGCAAAAAATGAAAAATAATGATAAAGTGTTTATAAATAATAAGATAATCAAATTATAATAAACATGCTATCAAATTACTCACCCCTTATACTCATCAAACTCATACCCGACCTTTAAAATAACCACCACAGGTTGCATAGAGATTGCCCTTGTGAGCTGCTCTTCAGCCAAAAGTCCATACCCTTTCAAAACCTTGAATTTGTTAATGAAGACTTTTGATTTATGACGGATCATCTTTGCGTAGCAAGGTTGAACCTTAAACCAATGGGTAGTCTTTCGCAAGAGCTACTCCATTTTATTTTATGTATCTAAACACCGATAAGTGGCACACATGTTTGATACCAGTTGAGCCTCGGTCACAATCAATAGGTTCCTGAACGGACAAAGTCAACAGCTTTCCTGTGGCAATCTTGTATGCCGCCTCAACCCGTTCCAACCGAAGCAATAGAATAGCAGATACCTGTTTCCCAAAAGAATTGACATATCCAAAAAGTCAAACTTGTTGTGGAATAGCTAATGTGTTGTTACTAGATAAGCTTTAATTAGCTATTCCACAACAAGTTTGACTTTTTGGATATGTCAATTCTTTTGGGAAACAGATATCTGCTATTCTATTGCTTCGGTTGAAACGGTTGAGGCGGCATACAAGATTGCCACAGAAAAGTTGTTGACTTTGTCCGTTTAGGAACCTATTGATTGTGACCGAGGCTCAACTGGTATCAAACATGGCTGCCACTTATCGGTGTTTAGATACATAAAAAAAATTGAGTAGCTCAAATCCATTGGTTTATAAGGTTCAACCTTGCTACGCAAAGATGATCTGTCATGTCTTCATTAACAAATTCAAGGTTTTGAAAGGGTATGGACTTTTGGCTGAAGAGCAGCTCACAAGGGCAATCTCTATGCAACCTGTGGTGGTTATTTTGAAGGTCGGGTATGAGTTTGATGAGTATAAGGGGGTGAGTAATTTGATAGCATGTTTATTATAATTTGATTATCTTATTATTTATAAACACTTTATCATTATTTTTCATTTTTTGCAGGGCATTTTTAGAACCGAGACCAAGGATCCCAAGTGGCAATACCATGTTGTCCAGGCCGTTGGCTATGGATCGTCAAGTCAAGGTGACTATTACCTCTTGAAGAATAGTTATGGTGTTGGGTGGGGCATTAATGGATATATGCTTTTAGAGCACAACAGCGGTCTTCCTTTTGGTAGGTGCGGTATTTTACTGCGGCCAGCATATCCCATTATTGACTGATATATTTGATCTCTGTTAGAACTTATAAACTCTTAGATTATCAATGTTGTGAGAATAAGGAGTAGAAACCTCATGCTCTGATGTTTCAGAGGTTGGAAAGTCACGAATATCCATCACTGCAACATTTAACAAATTATTCATGAGATTCCGAGGCACAATAATTATAGCAGGCATGTGACAATACTTTAGATATATATTGTATACTAATCAACAAATTTTTAATAGGATGCATAATAGGATCAATATGAGCCCCATTAGAATAAGCCAACACATAAACCAGCAGGATTGTCACATAAACCATTAGGATTCAGATGGATTGACAATTTTCCATGTTAAAAGTCATTTGCAGAAGTATAAAATTGCAAAATACATGCCAGAACCAGCTCAGGGTAATTTTTTATCTATAATGTAAGGTACATGGTGTATGAATTTAACATGATTCATGTAATAAATTGTGTACAAAACTTTATGACATAGAGCTTAGAACACAGGGGATGTGCTTATATATAAACTAATCTACGGTACTGTTGGATAAACAACTTAACTAAGTGCTTATAGCATAAGGAATTATCATATAGGTACTTAAATGTAATCCACTTTTATAAAAGAAAGATAAAATAAACTCACTGTTCTCTAGAACTGGAACAAGCTTGTCATGGTGTGTACTTAGAGAAAACTAGAATGGGTAACAAACTAACAATGCAAGTACAAACCCAAAGTAAGCTCTTTTTTCATTCATGTCCTTTCGAATAATTCTTTTCTTTTCTTTTCTTACCTTTTCCACTTATGAAAAATTTTATTCGGAATTTGAACTTGATAACAAGATAACAATCGATCAGTCCAATAAAGCAAAAGATAACAATCATATCACTCAATTCAAATTCACTATATAATTATTTGAACACAATGTTCCTTATTATTTAGATAAATCACCAACTAGTCATGTGAAATGGTACACAGAACAGCAGAAGTTTTTACATTTATATCCTTTCATATGTAAGAAAACTTGCATTATTAAATGATAAATAGAGGATACTTTCTATGTTACAAGAAAAATGATCAACTTATTCACCAGTTAGTCTTAATCTTCACTTCAATGGATACTATTCACTCTGAAACTTTTTCCCCTAATTAAAAGATCATTTTTAAAGAATGGCTGATGTATGGTTTGAGAGTATTATAAAGAGATGGGAAGAATTTGAAAATTTTCTTAAAACCCTCAATAACAGCAGTCATTCTTTAGAAGTTTCCTCATAGCCAATTTAATTTTGTCATCATCAGCTTTCACTAAACAACACCACTAGTGACCCCAAACACCATAAAAATGAATAATAGAAAAGATCATAAGTCATCGGCCGTTAAGTGTAAACCGTTTGTACACAAAAGCTAAAGTAAAGTTGAACTGCTATAAGCTGTTTTCGTAAGCTGTCTTGATAAACTTGGGAAAATAAGCTGAAAACAACTTATGGATATGTTATAAGTTGTTTCCATGAGATCTTCAAAACAGTCTCATAAATGCTTATACTAGTAGATAATCTCAAAAAAGTCATTCCTAACATGGCTAAAGTAAAGAGGAAGGGAAAGCACCTTGTATATAAAAAATTTAAGCAGTCCTAAGGCCCCGGCAAGGTGACAGTCAGTCCACTGAACCAAAAAAAGGAAGAAGTGTGCAGCTGGGCTGTAGGACAATCTCATTTGAAGGTAGGCACCATCCTGATCACTTGGATAATCAGAAGCTCTGGTTCAAACATATTTGCCACAAAAATTAGTTAAGACGATGAATTTTTTCAAATTATTTTTGGTAGAGAAATTTTAATTTTAATATTGTAACATTGAAGAAAAGGTGCACTCAAATTACATCTTGTGATATCAAGGTACAAATAAAATTGGAAATTAGGAGTGATAGGAAATGTACTGTACTCATCCTCTTTCTTTTGTAACAAGACTATGATTATCTCATAGTAGGAAACTAGTGCTCTGGTATGGTTTTCAACAATCCCATTCAAAATAAATAAATTTCGTTTGCAATTTGTAATCCAGATACATTGCAGTCAAAGAATCATGCACATATTTAATGTAGTAATGCAATTTGAACTGTCCTATTAAGATCAGATGGTCCACATTCCAACTTCGATAAATTGGGTGTAAAATACAAAGCGTGAATTGCGTAAATGCAAAAGCACCGACCATTATACAAAAGAAACGTAAAAAGGTTTACTTCGGTTAACTCAGGGGTCCACTTTACAAGGAAAAGAGTCGAAACTAATAGATTACTAACAGCACATTATGTACTCTTTGGTGGTTTATAATCAACAAAAAGCATTAATATCATTTTAAACCATAAACAAATTGAGCAACATATAATAGTGCATTCAATACTGAATGATAAGAATTTAAACAAAAAGTGTATACCTTGTGGGGAGTAACACTAAACAGGTTGAGAAAAAGAGCAACGAGTGCCGAAAATGGAGGCGGAAAGGTCGGAGGAGTTGTCGAACCTATAAACACAACATAGGGAGATAAAATTGTTAGCATCCAAATTCACTAGCCCAATTCGGCCTAGTACTGTAGATTGCTTAGCTATATAGAAAAACATCATGACATGTCTAGAAGCTATTTTCAGCTTATTTCTAAAAGCTCTTATATGAAAACAGCTTATGAAACTTTAGGGTAGCCCACATGCTTGTACCATTTTATTTCCTAAAGTAAAATTCACGTGACATAAACTAGAAATAAGTACTGGTGGATTTGCAACAGAAAAACATGATATAAACATGACATAAACATGAAATAAGTACTTATGAAAACAGCTTAGAGTTGAAACATAAGCACTTATATGAAAAGTGCTTAATTAAACATTTTTATGAAGGCTTTAACACACTCTCATGGAACAAAACACACTCTCAGAAGAACAAAACACACTCTCATGGAACAAAACACACTTTCATGGAAGCAAAAGCAATAAAGAAGAACAAAAGCAATAACGAGAATAACAATAGCAATAACGATGCAAAAGCAAAAGCAACGATACCTTCGATCAGAAATTCAAATTTGAAGTTGCGAATTTGAGAACTGTAGTTGCGAATTTGGGAATTAGGGTTGCGAATCTTGCGATTTGGGTTGAAATCCGAATCTGAATTTGGGATTTAGGGTTATGAATCTTGCCATTTGGGAATTAGGACTGCAGAGATGAGAGATTGATGGAGTTGCAACTTGCGATTGGAAAAGAGAGAAATCTGAAAATGGTTTAAACCGGATCCAAATTAAAACCGGTTCGGATATCCAACCCGTTTAAAACGGGTTGGTTGCTAACCATTTAAAAAAAACCAGATATTTTAAACTGGGTCTGGATATGGTTATGGGTTTGGGCCTCAAACTGGTTGTTATGCACACCAATGTAGTCAGGAACGAGTTCCTACATAGGATCGATCGGCCGGTGAAAGAACGTAAACACAAGGAACGTAACACGGTACGTAAGTAGGATCGATAGAATTGAGAGAAATATATAGGGAAAATAGAGGGAAAACAGGGGAACCAAGCATAAAAACAGAGATATTAGAGGGAAAACAGAGGAACCAAGCAATAAAACAGAGAAAAACAGAGGAAACAGAGGAAAAACGGTAAAAAACAGAGAAAACAGAGCAAAATAGAGAAAACACGGTTCGTAAGTAGGATCGAAGCACGGTTGAGGTGCTGTGGCACGTAAGATCGTGCGATCCTACGTGCTGGGACTCGTTCCTGACTACCTTGATGCACACCCCTACATACACAAAAAGAACAACCCACTCATAACGCTAAAACATAATCAGTGCATCCACTTAAGAAATCAATTTAATAGAAGCTTATCCTAAAACACTAGGATTAAAAATCAATTTAATAGAAGTTGCATCCACTTGAGAAACTTGTGAACAGTAACAGAAGCTGCAGCTTCATAAATCAATTTAACATAAATCAATTTGTGGAGAGAGAGAAACGTAAAATTGATTCTTTTGTTGGATGGGTAAAAAACTGGAAATGGCTTATTTTGTTGGAGTAGGCCAGAAGAGAGAAATTGGGCCAAACACACCTCACAAGCACAAAAAATAGATTCACTTGTAATTTTATAAACGCAAGTAAAACTTAATAAATAACTCACCAAACTCATACTGGTGAAGCACCAGTGTGATTGCTCCGCTACGGCGCCAATCCACCTGTTCGATTATTAATTGAATTATAAGAAATTGGACAATAAAATTCAAAATTTATTCTTCAAATATGAAATCTTAATCAAAATTACCTCATGTTTATAGTAGGTACTGTGCTGCTTTCGATAATGCTTTCGAGAATAATGGCGAAGTAAACCCAAGTGCTGCGACTGCCTAAATTAACCGAAAAATAAATCAATGTAATAAAATAAAAAATAAAAAAACATTTATAGCAAAGCATGACAAAATGTATTCTTATGCTCAGACCATCACAAAATATATTCACAATGTATCAACATGCAGAAAAGAAAACACTTCTCATAAATTTAAAACAGTTAGGTTCATTTTGGTTTTATGTATAAACAGAACAGGCCTATTGCCCGAGTTAGTTTCAGAATGGCTAACAACAATATAGTGGCCAATGAGAGCCAATTCAACTATTCAAAAATGATATTGACCTTTTCATTACCCCATTAAATCAAACTCAATTAGAAATGCAGCATGTTGATAACAGAAGTTACCAAAGAACAAAAAAGTAATGTTCCAGGGGAAAATCACAACAAGAGGACAATCCGTGGTATATTATGTTCACCAAATTATGGTGAAATCAGGACATTCAGTGACTTTGTAGAAAATATTGATCTGAAAACACAAGTAATTTAGGTAACAGGCAAAGGAATATAAGATCACTACTTCACATTAGTACATGTCATTATGTTATAAACAGTTCTAGATGAAAATTTGACAAATGCATTCAACAAAAATAAATTGCTTAGAAGCTTATCTTCTACTAATATATAAAAGAGGTTTTGGATACCGGAGATAATAAGAATTGCAGTGTTGAACAAGAGTAATTCAACGCACCAACACAAATTACAATTAGCAACTCAAATTTTGTCGCATAGCAACGCACAACAACAACAACCAAGCCTTATCCCACTAAGTGGGGTCGGCTACATGGATCAAATTACGCCATAGTGTTCTATCATAAACCAAATTTGAGTCCAACTCATTGACCTCTAAATCCTTCCTAATGGTTTCTCTAATAGTTTTCTTAGGTCTTCCTCTACCTCTTTTAACCTGACTCATCTCCATTTGATCTAATCTTCTTACAACGGCATCTACGGGTCTTCTCTCAACATGCCCAAACCATCTAAGCCTATTTTCTACCAACTTTTCTACTATAGGTGCTACCCCCACTCTCTCTAATGGTGTCATTCCTAATCCTAACTAATTAATTTAACACCCAAAAAAATGGCTCAGAACGAATAATATAGCACAATATTATATAAATGTGCAGAAAACAGAGAGATTTTTAGAAACATCACCAAACAAGATTAAGCTCACAATTACGCAGGAGAGTGACAGAGATCTCTTACCCTCTCGTCTCGAGGTTGAACAAGGAGATTGAAAGTGATCTTCTCAGAGAATCTTTGGAAGAGACTTGGATTTTACCTGCAAAAATTAAAAAAGAAAAAAAAAATTAATACAACAAAATTGAGATTGTAAAATTTGGGTTCGGATGGAAATGAAATTGGAAATTGAAAATTGAAAATGAAGAAGAAGAAGACGAAGAAAATGAAGAAAAACAAAAAGTACCCAAAGCATGCTGAACAAATTTCATAATGGTTCTCCTTGACTATTTCTCCGTTAGGGTTTTAGGACTAGGATCTCAACAATGTCACAGGAGAAGAGTATGCTATTTGGAATTTGTTATTTCGCAATGGGCCGTCCCATTTCTACCACCAAAGCCCATTATACGTTTTCACTTTTCTTACTTGTTTACCACTTTCTATCGTATAATGTTATTATTCCACGCAGCTTCTAATTAAGTTGTTTCAAAAAGCGATTAGGAACCTTTTAGTTAATTCTAGAATGGAATCTTATATGCGGACGGACATAAAGTAAACTTAGTAAAAATGACAATGTCGTGTTAGAGGTGTGTTAAGACTAGATGAGATAGAATTAGAAATAACGATATTATATAGAGTTGGGGTAGTACTCTCTGTTGTCAAAGCGGAAAAACGGCGCGATTCGGCCACCCAAAAATTGACGCGGCGCGGTATGCGGAGGCGTAGCGGGCGCTATTTCATGACGCGGACACTAATATATTTAATACTAAAATACTATAGTGTTGAAGAAAAAAAACTAAAACAACTTAAATATTACTCAAAATTCATAATGTTCAAAAAGAAGTATTAAAATACTTTAAATATTATACTTAAAAAATATACATAAGTACCATAATGCTAAAAAAAAATACTAAAATACCTTAAACAATGTATTTAAGAAACAAATTAAATGTATATACTTATTAATTTAAAAACTATATATCATACTATTTTTTTTTTTATAAAGACAAATAATATATCATGCAATATTTATTATTCCTTTAAAAAAGTATTATTACTATTTTTTTAGAAGCAGAAAGTATTATTACTATTAATTTGGTAAAACAAATTATTATTATTATTATTATTATTATTATTATTATTATTATTATTATTATTATTATTATTATTATTATTATTATACGAGTGTGACTTTTTTAAATCACATTAGCAATTAATTATTAATAATTATTGAAAATAAAAAAGAATGTAAATTTAAATGAATAGAAAGGATTCAATTAAAAAAAATAAAAATTATAGTGATAAATAACTGAAAAGATGCAAAAGGACAAATAATAGATGGTAGTGGGTTACAGCTGTACTAAAACAACAAAAAATGCAAAACGACAAAGAAAAAAAGTTGTCCCACTTTCCATTCAGATTCCATTTGAACCGTTGGATCTATCTTAATCCAACCATATTCTCTTTCCTCTTCCTCCTTCTCCCCTTGTCCCTCTCTCTTGCCGGAAAAAACTCGAAAACACCAAAAACGGCCGTTTTGTGTCCCTCTCTCCTGCAACTCGCCGGAAACAACCTCCAAAACACTAAAACATGGAGAAAGCGGCCGCTTTGACCCGCTTTGGGTTCGCCCCGCTCCACCGTTTCGCGGCCGCGAAACCCGCTTTCCACAAACGCGTGACTCGGTGGCGTTGTGACACGGCTCCTTGTTTTTGGCCGCTCTACGCCGCGATAGCGCCGGGAGCGGCGACGTTTGACAACAGAGGTAGTACTTATAGTAGAAAAAATGGTAAGAACTAGACTTAGATGGTTTGAGAATGTAGAGAGAAGACACGTGGGTTATGTAGTTTAAGAGAATAAATCAGATTATAAGGGATTCAGATCACTAGAAATAGGGGTATACCTAAAAAAATTATTATAAAGGATCTAGAGATAAGCGAGGTTGAGAAAGACATGGTTTTAGATAAAAACACTATTGTGTGTTTGATTCATGCAGCCGAACCCAATTAGTGAAATAAGACTTGGTTGTTGTGGTGGAATCTTTTAGGCATATTCTATTATTAGAATGCTAAATCTAAAAGTTCAACTACAAAAAAGCTGGTATAACAAACCAAGAGAAACAAACTTCCATCAAATTTTACTGTGTTTTATTGACTATCCACTTTTCCTATATCGTGTTTGATAACCAGCTTATTTGTAAAGAATACCAAAAAGCATATACGTCTCAAAATTTGATCAACCTCCACATTTGGGCTTAAGGGAACATCATATTTATGGGCCAAAATCATATACGTCTCTTACGATCCTAAAATATTACCAGGCTTCATCCACAATTCAATTGGGCTGGCTCGCACTCGCCCGTCTCGCAGACCTCCACACTTTCCTTAAAACCTCGAGGACAAGGTTCAAGTGAACCCGTCCGCAATGATAAGATTAGGAGGCTATAATAATTAACCTTCTAGTTTATTCTAGAAGCGAATCTTTAAGGCATATTCTATTGTTTGTTTGTTTGGTATTATTGTTATTGTTATTGTGTGATTGATTGATATAATAATCTTATCACGTGCATCAACTTACATAAGTATTACATGTCCCATCATTAGGAATGAAGAAAAAATGAATGATGAATGAAAAAGTTATTTTATCCAAGGACGGACCGAGATACATCCAAATAGGAGGTCACCACCAACCATAGCTCGTGTAATTGTAAAATACACCATAAAATATAAAGTGTTTCGCCACCGTTAAAATAGATGAATGCATCTCACCTTTCAAACTAATTTATAATAATATAAACAATTAGTTTTTTACAACTCCACTAAGACTAACATCTACAGTTACACTTTTTTGAATTACACTTGGTAGTTCTTATGTTATCCACGAAAATACGTGATGTAACTTCAAAAAAAGTCTAGCTTATTCTACGGAAGAAAAAAAAAACTCACTTGTTCACATTGACTGACTAGATTAGAGCGTTCAATGCGGTGTATAAAATTAAGTTAAGGGACAAATTGTATAATTTTGCTTTATAAAATTATGAAAATCGGTATATATCATAATGTAAAGAGTTCCACATTGACCGACTAGATTAGAGCGCGCTCAATGCGGAGTGTAAAAATAGGGGTATGACCTCGGGACTTTCATTGAGACTTTGTTCACATAAATGGCTACGTGTAGTATGGATTAAGGTGCTCTAAAAAATACTAATAGGTGAGTGAAGCCGCAAAAAAGGAAAAGGGCTATTATCGGGTCAATGTCGATACGGTGGACATTGGGTTTTAAACAGTGTGGCAATGTTATGAGTCTCACATTGAATAAAAGAGTGTTCAACGTGGTATTTAAATTTAAATCATGAGGATAATGACACCACAATCCGTCACCAATAATAATTTGAAAAAATCACATACAATTCAATGTAATTATGTATGTAAGGGTCCGTGTCTGATCTAAGCATGAAGACGAAGAAAATTAAAGCAGATGAATAAAATTTAAAATAAAAAATAGATATCTGGCAGGTTAACAGGATAATTATCATGACGTGACTAACATTTGGATCCGCTGTTAGATCCTTCCTTTGAAAATAGGCGAAAGAATTAGCCGTATGTAGATCCATTATTGCAAACTGAGTAAGGAAGATGAAAAGCAACAAATTTAAATACGAAAAGAGTAAAGGCACACAGAGATCTAATAATCTATCTATCTATCTATCTATCTATCTATCTATATATCTTTGTAAAGGAAACTTGAGCTATCTATGAGCTAGAATTATGATGATGTGGCACATCTAAAAAAGCTTCACACATTCTCTATATGTTTATGAATCATAAACTCCAATACATTAATTTTTATTACATTATTATTATTATTATTAACCTTTGAACTACTATTTTTTTTTTGTATTCCATAACTCATATTTCTTAACTACAAACATTCACTCAGCCATTATATATACAACCACTAATATGATCTCAATATTTTTAGTTTCTACTAATGAGACTATTTGTCCTACATTGAAAAAGATTGTATATAAATATGTGATTTTTTGCATCAAATTTTGGGTTTCGTTCATCCACTTTCAAGCAATAATTAGATAGAACATCTTTAATTTTGTATTATTGTTTTTCTACTCACTTCTACTCTTCATCTCTTGATTATCAATTGGTTTCTATGACATGATAGGGAGTCAAGTTACTCTTAGATTGATCAAATATTTAAGCTCTATTTTTTATTTATTTATATGATGTTTGTTAGTCTATTTTACCGACTTTCTTTCATATTTAATTTTATTCCTTAATGTGTATGTGATTTTTTTTTTTATGTGGATTAAGAAAAGAGGATAAAGGATACTTTTATTTTAATTTGGTTGCATAGTTGTTGCTCAAGAAGAAGTTTATGAAAAATGGTTGTTAATCATCACTTTCTCTAAGAAACTATTGGATGGTAGCTCTTCAATTTGGTATTATGATTTTTCTTCTGTTTATTACTCTTCATCTCTTAACTATTCTTTGGTTTCTATGATATGATAGAGACTCAAGTTCCTTTTAGATCGACCAAATAGTTTGGATAAAATTCAACAATTTATAAATATAAATTTGAATGAATTATTTTAATTTTTGAATTTAGTTTATATGAACATAGTGATAATTATTATCATCTATATTTATTTTCTTTTTATCAAAACAATCTGTATTTATTTGAACACTTATATGTTAGTATATTTTATCTATTTATCATGTTTATATACTTTTGAAAAATATAGAACACAAAAGTGTTAGAGTTCATTAAATAATAATATTTTTCTCATGAACTTTGCAACTTAGATATATTAATATTATGTAAAATAAAATACAGAATGACAAAATAATTTTTGTAGAAAAATGTTATTAATGAACAAAATAAAATGATCACTCAAATAATATAGCCAAAAAATAATTATATTTCCTAAAATATTAAGAGCATTTGAATAAAGGTTAATTTTTTTGAGGGAAGTTTAATAAAGGTTAATGAAAGGTTGTAACTTACAAATTAAAATAATTATATTAATAAACTCATTAGTTACATTTTTATTAAATACTAATGTCTTATTATATTTTTATAAAGACTATGTCACACGGACCTTTGAACTACTATTTTTCATATTCCCTAGCTATGATAATTTACTCGCTGATTGTATTAATGAAAAAATTTAATGAATAAATTGGTTAATTAGTCACAAACTTACAAATGTTTAGTAAGTTCCTATTTTCATTTATAACTCTTAGATTGACCAAGTATTCTAGCCCTACTTTTTTTTATTCATATAATGTTTATAAGTCTACTTTTTTAATTTTCTTATTTCCTTTTGTTACTTGATTTGGATATGATAATATTTTCTTGTGAATTTGGAGAAGAGAATAACAAAAATTGTAGGAAGGAGAAGAGGATAAATGAGACTTCTATTTATGAATTTGGTATAATATATTAAAAAATGAAAACTACAATATATTTAAGTAGTCTAAACTTAGAGTCTTTATGTAAATATCAATAATATATAGCATGGAGTAAAAGTTCAATTCATTTTTATTCAAATATTTTTAATTGAATATGGAAGATTGTATCTTACATAATAACAGTATTTTAGTTTATAAAGGTGAAGATTAAAAGTGTCTACCATTTTTTTGTATCTATTTATCTATATCTATCTATCTATCTATATCTATATATCTTCGTAAAGGAAACTTGAGTTGTTCTCATACAAGCTTTGTGATGATGTGGCACTCAAAAAAGCTTCCTATCATCTCTCAAATCCCTTCATAGTCCCATTGATGGTGGTGCTTAAGAAATTTTGGCATAAACCAATTAAAACCACAAACCTACTATATATTGATGCACTATATATAGCTTAATCCCTTCATTTACAAAAATAATAATGTCATCGTTGCCCCATTGCTTATTGCATGTATAACCATTCATTCTCCAATCCAATAGTATATGTTTGTTTTAACGCCAAAGGAAAGAAATTTAAATAGGCACATAAATAATCCTTAATATGGATGTTATGTACACTCTAAGAATTCCAACGTATGCAACTTTTTAAGAGATATTATATATTAATCATCTTTACTATGGCTGTTTCAATGGTCACACTCTAAAAATTTTAGCCTCCACACATCCACACAAATCACAATTGAGTAGATATACGATCCTCTTTATATCGAGTTTTGCAAGAATTGGATTATTTTGTCAAAAAAAGAAGAAGCAAGAGTTGGACTATATAATTGTTGTTGTTTATCAGGGGAAAAAAATAATTGAAGGCTTTGGCAAGATAAATCATATGTTTGGTATTGATTGTTCGAGGTTTTATTTTCAGGTTTTATCCATAACAATAGAGAGGTGTGATTACTAAGATGTACTTTTAGCTATATGTCTTATGAATTTTTTAGATGTATTTTTTATATCTATTAATTTATTTTAATAGTTTTCTTCCTTTTCGCATCTATTTGTTGATGGTCTTTTTGATAGTTGAGTCAAAGTATATTTTTTCCTCATGATTTATTAGTGAAAATCCTTTAAAAGTGGTTGACTTTTTTTATATGGGAATTGTGATATATTTTTGGAGTTAGTATGTTCATGGTCTTTACCTGAAAGTTGTTCTCTCAAATTTAGTTTTGTATTTAGTTTCTTTTGAAATACTTCTTACATTTTCATAGAACGTATTATAGTTAGGTTTGTTTGGTATCCAACTCATGACAACATTTTTTTTAGGAATTATGATCAATGTACATTTATAAATAAAAATATTTTTTGTTTGATTACGTGATATTGGAGATGGTTGTATATTGCATGAAATTTCATCTCAAGCTCAGATGAATTGAAGTTTTCTTGAATATCATAAGTTAAGTTGATTTATATTTTGAGGAACTTGGTTTGGTAAAGCTTACCATTTTTCTAAGGCAGCCATATGTCTCGCTAAACCATGTATACATGTAATATATTCTATGAGAGTAATGGAATTTTGAGCATTTATTTGTGTGTCTAACTTTGAGTTATTCTTAAGATAGAATAATGACGATGAGTCACCTCTAAAAAAGCTTCATACTTCTCTTATTCCATTTCATAAATAACTTAACTTAGTTTGAGTTACAAAGATTCCCATTTTTATCTCAAACTTAGATAAATTGAAGTTTTCTTGAATCTCAAAAGTCATGTCTATTCATGTGTAAAAGTTGCATTGTACTTATACTATATACTACGAGGGTTATGAAATTTGAGCAATTGTTTGTTAAAAGTAAATTATCAATTTCGGTCTTTGAAATTGTACTTTTCAGTCAATTCAATTCAAAAATAGTTTGCTAAAATAATTTCGACCAATAAATATCATCATAAGGATTATCTTTTCAATAATTATGTTAAACCTTAAATAAGAAATAGAAACGTAAAAGTAAGTAGTTAGGTCACGTTGCCTAATTTCAAAGAACATGGTCAAAAGATGAAAAAGACAAAACCATCAAAGATTAATTATATCCTAACTTGAACTTATTGCAACCTTTCTCATGATCAGTAATATTGACATCAAGCATGAATGACTCTGACTCTAATAGAAAAGAATATGAGATTCCAAGATAAAAAATAAAAAAAAACCAAGCAACATATTATTACACCACTACGATACCATAAAAGAATTTTCTTATATGATTGTATTATTAAGATAAACTACGATATATGTCTTTCAACTTATTAAATATTGTAGGATCCACCAACAACTACATTATTTGTCCTTAAAATATTTACACAAATCTATGATATAAATCAATACAAATTCTCATATGTTTTAAGGAATACTCTTATTTTAGTATAAATTAATATTAAAATTGTCTTATCACTACATTTGAAGATATTATAAATCAATAAAATATATGTGATTATACATAGCCCAATTTTTATTTTCTCAAGTACAAGTTATTATGAAAGGGTAACATAGAAAAAACCCAAAAATATAATGTTTGCTTCTCTTTATTTTGGCTTAACATGCCCACCTGCAGTATACAAGATGATGCAAAAGAAAGAATGAAATGAAAAGTTGAGGTTAAGACTTCATAGAATGAGAGTTTAGTGAAGGAGAGACCAAATTTATAAAATATTCTTCATATTCCAACCATTTGATTCATGGTCAAATATTTGTAAGATAGTTCAATAATGTAAATAAAATGCATCAAAAGTGTTTTGCTCAATTTTAGTTTCTTTCCAATTTTATTTGGCATGTTGACAAAGTCATGTATTTAATATTTTAATAGAATTGATTTCATTTACATTTCCTCCTCTATGTTGTCTTATTATTTACAAAAACTTAGTTTCATTACAAATATATCAATTTTTGTGTCAATCAAATTTTAGTATTATTAAAAAAGTATTTTGTGAAACTATTGACATATAGTATGAACAACCTAACAAGCCCGTGCAACGCACTGGTTCTATACCTAGTCATTAGAATTCTGATATCGAATAACATTAATAATGGCGATGGCAGGGCACATCACCCCAAAAGAAGACTTAATAATAATAATAATAATAAATATTATTATTATTATTATTATAATAATAATTATAATTATAACAACAACAACAACGACCCTATAACACATACATGAATTTTTGAAAATAACATAGATGAATGTAAAAACATATATTTACTTATACTCCCTCCGTTCCTTTTTAAGTGCCTTTTTAGAAAATTTCCATCAAAATAGCAACGTGTATTTTTTCACGTTTTCTTCCAATTATACCTTCCTTTTAATTCAACAATAAATTCATATTTTTTTGCACACACTTTATTTTTCCAATAAATTTAATATGTTATCTTTTTCTCGTAACAAACAATTGTTAGTTATTATCTTTTTCTCCAACAAATTCCTATTTTTTTACGCGCTCTCTCCCAAAATAAACAATTGTCAATTTTTTAAATATTCCGCACATCTTTAAAATTATTATAAGTCAATATAAAAATTATTCCAACTTCACATTAATCAAACCTCAAAATTAAAACAAATCGATGATGCTGGGATCTGAAGATAGAAAACAGCAGATTTACACGAAAAAGAGAAAAGGCATATTGAAATAAATAAGTATGTTTTTTGTTTTGTTCTGTTTTAGGGGTGGAAGAGTTGTATTTGGGAAGCAGAGGTTAGTAGCTTGGTTGATGATTGATTTCGTGCATATAGATCTGTTCCTTTAGACAAAAAATTAGCTATAATTGCAAAGAAGATGAAAAAGCACACAGAGATCTGAGGAAGATTGTTTAAGGCAAAAACATGTTTTGCTTTGTTTTGTTTTGGTGGGCAGAAGGGTTAATTGGGAAGAAGCAATAGATTTGGTCAATCGTTAATTGTGATTGTGAGAGACAGCAGTACAGTCTGTATGTTCAGCGTGTAATTAGGCTTTTCTTCTGTTAGGGTACTTTCACCGTGTAACTTAACACTTCTTCATTCAGTTTTAGTCAAAAATAATACGTGGGCCGCCACATCAATCAACTTCCATCCATTTTCATCATTTCTTTTTACGCCCCCCTCAATCTCCCTTTTTTATCTTTAACTTACACACAAAAAATATTGTCTAACTAAAAGATATTGATCGTACCTGATCAGAAGGTGGCTGTCCGGTGTTTTGAATGAGGTAGTTGAAGAGTTCGAAGACGCTCTTTGGAACGAGAGGAGGGTGTGTACCTGCATTTGCTCTGACGCTCAAGTTAGTAGAAATCAAAGAGTATGGGGTTTAGAGAGTGAAGAATGTTCTATCTTGGGGACTGCATTGAGTCCCCTATTTATAGAGGTGGAGAACCACATTAAAATATCACAATATAATTAATATTTACCCTATTTGTTCGAATGATTGTCATGGAAAATTCTAATATCCTTCAAAAATCTCAAAGTAAAGGAAAAAGAATTTGTTGCATCAAAACTACCAAAAAGAAAAGTGACAAAAGCCTAAAGAGGGCGATAAAAAGCACCTCGCAAGCATAAAACGGGATTAAGTCACCATATTGTGAAAAACAAAATTAACGTGTTTCGTCTATCTTCAACTATCAGAAAGACTACATCTTAATTTTATCAAGTAAATGTTTCAATGCATCATCCCTTTGTTGGAAAACTCGAGCATTTCATCCTCGCCAAATAACTCACACACTTGACAACTAAATCAAGTACATAACCGATCAATTTCATATTTTCTGTGCGATGTTCCAACACCGTACACACAGAATAACGATGTTGAGGTTAATGTTTCAACATTACGCAAATAAACAAATAATACGCAAGAAAATAAATGACAAGAAAGTAAATGGCACAACAGAGTTGTTAACCCAGTTCGGTGTCAAACACACCTACTCTAGGGGCTACCAAGTCAGGAAGGAAATCCATTAGTGTAGTCTTTATTTTTAAGTTCTCAGCAAACTCCTCATTTACAACTTAAGACCTAGGACCTTCCCATCTAAACTTCAACCTAAGAACTCCTAGATCCGAAATCTCATCTCAATATCCTACAATCAATCATCATGACTAGACAATAAAACGGTTGATAAACTTTCATTTTGAGCTAGACTAGACAAATGCCACCAACATCTAGAATAAAGCCTTGTACTCAATTATTCAATTTTTCATTTAATCAAATCAACAACAATTTGAGTTGCTTTTCCCAAATCCAAGGCCAAGAAAAATGAGAGCAGATGATTAGGTGATGTCGAAAGGGTTGCCCCTCGTATAAAAGGTAGTCATAAGTTTTTAAAATTCTAATTTTTTTTTACTAAATAAAAATTCAAATTTAGTTTTTTTTATTAAATATTTATATTTAATGCAAACGTGAACTTTTTTAAGGGAATATGCAATGGTGAACTTAACACTCATTCCACATTTTAAATTTCATCTTCTTTTTTTTTACCCTTAAAACCGCAACTTCTAATCATGTGAGAAGTTCCTTGTCATTATTCTTCATGTTTGGTGTATGTGTCATAGTAGTCAATCTCGGATAGCAGTGCGTATCGGCCGATCCCAAAAGTGGGATAGCGTATAGCGGTCAGTGATATTTAATTATATTTTTGAACAATTACATGAATAATGGTATAAAGTAAAAAACAAAACTCAAAATTTATATATTTCTGAAAAAATAAATATTTAATATAAAATTAAATATAACACTCAAATCTCATGAGACATTCATAAAACAAAAAAAAAAGACAGAGGAACCGATAAAAAATCATAAAAACAAAAGAAAAAGAGGAAGAAAAAAAAATAGAGAAATTATACAACTCAGTCAATTTAGATTTAAGAATCCCTAAAATACACCAATATCAATTTAGAAATTTGGAAACCATAAAAAATATTTTTTAAAATAGGGTCAATTTGAAAATTTTCAACTAAAATCAAATAGCGGCTGAAGCGGACGCTTTTTGCTCTGCTTCACAACACCGCTATAGCAGCTGAAGCGGCCACTATCTCATTCCACATTGCTATGAAAATTAGTGTAGCGGTTCATGGCCGCAACGCTACGAGCGGCCGCTATATCACATCTATTGACTGCTATGGTTTGTGTTAGCAAAGGGTGGTAATTTTAGAAGACAATTTGATGGTTAAGTTAGTAATTAATTTTTTAGAAAACAAATTGGGTCAATGAGAAATTTTTATTATTTAATGCGTCATTAATAACCAATTTACAATCGTCCGCAAGGAAACTTTTCTTGTGGAAAATAAAAACTTTGAAGCTATTCTACCCTAAGTTAAAATATTAAAACCAATAATGGATTGATCCAAGTGGTAATGAACTTAGACTTTTTAAGTATGTGGTTTATAGTTCGATTCTTGACTCATGTGTATGAAAAGATATCCGGTAGAGAGGGAGAATCCACCTTGAATGTTCCACAAGTTTCTCGACGGAGATTAGTGTCTGTTAGAACAAAACCTTGTTCTATGCTCAGCTATAAGTGCTTATGTGAATAAGCTGTTTTTCAGCAAGATGAATTATAAAAGAATTAAGGAATTGCAAGGAGAGAAAAAGTAATGGATTATAATCGGAAGGAAGGAATGTGAATGTAATTCATTGTGTTAAGATTCTCAATACAAAGCCTATATAAAGGCACACAAGCCACTTACTTGTGGAGCAAGTAATGTAACTAATTCTTAGAATTTGAAAACAAACTTAACAAAAAACTGTTACACATGCAGTTATTGATTAAAATCTAATACTCCCCCTTAATCATAACTGATGGAGTTCAAAAACACCTAGTTTCATTCTCAAAAACTCAAATCTATCAAGCTTCAGTGCCTTTGTAAATCCATCTGCAAGGTCATTTCATATCCATACAATTGAGAATAAAAACGGAATTCTTTTTATTAAAATACTACAAACATAAAATAACATGGCTTATAATTTGTGTTTTAATAGTGCAGAGCTCAAATTGGGGGTAAAAATCTCGTGGACGTATTTGTCTCTATCCAAAGTACCAAGCATTGCAGTTGCAGTTGAATCCTACAAAGGAAACACAACCAACAAAATACTCCTATTGCGATAAGATGCATCAACGAATGATTGAAAAAGAATGAAAAATACATTAGATAAATGTAACTCAACACGCAAACTGAAGCTCCGTCGTAGAGAGAATAAAAGGCTTAAGCTAAACAAAAAAGCAAAATTTGGGTGAAAACATTAGAGAAATGTAACCCAACTCGTTGATAGAGAAAATAAAATGCTTAAGCTAAACCGAAAAGCACAACTAGGGTCATTTCTAAATCAAAAAACAATGAAATGATGATAAAATAAAAAACAAAACCCTAATAGTAGATTATGCACAAAATATGAAAACAAAGATTAGCAAGGAATGAAATATCTACTACATGTGGTTGTTGGGTCTTGGGAGAAGTTGCTCGGTACAAAGTAGCAGAGAAGATCCGAACAAGGCAATGCGATTTGAGAAGGTTTGGAAGAGACATTATTGTGACCTTTAAATCAAAAAAACATAACAACAACACTTAATATAGAAGAAAAAAAAGAGTAACACCAGATCAAATTCAAAGTATCAACAAAATGAAAAACACAACCACAACTTGGGTCACTCAATTTCTAATTCAAAAAACAAATCAAATCCATAACCCATCGTCATCGGAAACAAAAAACCTAACTAACCCTAATAGTTGATTATCAAAATCAAAGGACATGAAACAACACAATGCACCAAATTAACAAACAAAATCAATGATTAAATCAAATCTTCTTTTAAATGTTGGTTGACAACGCAGCTTTTCTGAGCTTCTTCAAACAATTGATTGATTTTGGAATATGGGTGTGTGATACGTAAATAACACCAATGTTGTGTTATGTTGTTATATAAGATCATATATCCCTTATTATTATTATTTTTAATATAAAAGGAAAGTGGTCTCAAGTTGATTTGGTAAGCAGTTTTGATAAAAAAAAAGCATATTTTTTTTAAATTTTTTTATGAATTTCACATCAATTGGTAAAAGAACTGATGTGAAGTATATATGTTTAACTTCAGTGTCTATCATAAAACTAACGTGAAAACCCTATTGTTAAATTTTAAAGAGAGCGTACCACGTCACTGGAATAAAGGGAAGATGTGGAAAAAAAATTTCACATCGGTTCATACCTAATGTGAAAAGATATAACATACCACATCATGTCACCTTACATCAGTTGTCACCTGATGCGAAAAGTCCTTTTCAACTGATTTGAAAAATCCTTTCTATAATAGTGGCTTATTAACGGCGAATAAGCACTCTCATCAACAAAATAAAGTCTAAAAGATTTGAGCACTTTCCATTGAGAGCCCATTGGAATTTTATTCTTTACAATAAAGATTATGGAATGTTACTTTTATGTTAATTTCTTTTACATGAAGAAAACTCAGACTTGATTGCTCCAAACAAAAGGAAAAATTAAAATGTATACCCTTCTGTACAGAAGGAAATCAAGATTATTAAAAAAAATAGTTATTAGACATGTATAAGCATATATTTAAACAACAACCAAGTCTCTCTAAAAAAAACCAAGTGTTTTCATTAAATGGGATCAACTACATGAATAAAATTACGTCAAAAAATTCTATCATAAACCATATTTCGATACAACTCGTTAATTTTTAGATGTTTCATAATTGTTTTTCTTAAAGATTTGAGCACTTACATATATTTAAAATTATTATAAAAAAAAACATTAAAGCATGTTGTATTTGTCACTAACAAAAACAACATGTTTAAATTTTTTCAAAGATGTTTATTTCAACCTTTATCTTCTTGGTTGGTTACTTCCTCGTCGATCACTCCAAAAATAATTGCCATTCACAACCCAAGGATATAAATAAACTGTTGTAGGTGCCTGATTCTATCTTTTATATACAAGGTCATAGAAAGGAATAATAGTCTACTTTTACTGAACTTGGTGAGCAAGATTTGCCCTTTGTAGTGTGTTTTTGTGGACCCCACTCCCACACAAAGCCGGTGCAACTTCTCTAGGTATTTTTACCATTTCTTCACTGTCTTTAACCACAGTTGACAAAATTATATACCATATTGGTGAAAGTGCTTCAAAATTAAAGAAATTGGAGTTATGATGCTGTCAACATCGATGGTCAAATTGGAGAGCACGGTGGCCGAATTTGAGTGTTGTTTTTATCTGTTGGTTCGACAAAAATCGGTGGCCGAATGGTACAATTCGGTGGCCGAATTTTCCAACAGAAAATATAGCAGAAACATATTTTCGGGACTAGACAAAGCGGTTTGAGAATTTTGCTTTGCAGACTGGAAGACTCTTTATATCACCTAAGATTTTGCAAAACTGATTGGGAGACTTTGTGGAAGATGTGCCTGACATTGGCAATGTTAATGGGCGCAATTCTCTTACTCATCAGCAAGATCACATGGTTAAATCAAGCACTAAAAAAATAGATGAAGAAGCAAATTAAACATCACCCTGCTGAACTCACATCATAGGGCATCCACACAAGACCATATCATACATTAAACAACCAATAAACTCGGCATAAGGAACCTTTGACTTATGCTCAACTTCTGCATTTGTCTTTGGAAACAGATCCAATGAGAGTTTAAATTAATCATACACTGAAATGAGTTGTTTTATCTTAAAGACATTGTGGTTGATAGTAGGCTTTGTATAATTTTTAAGCAGTAACGCGAAATGTAGAGCCAACTGGTCGTGAAGCCGGTAATCTTTTTGGCGATATTCCTTTTAAGGTAATTTTCTAATTCATAACCCAAAATTAAAAAACTAGTACCATGTAATATTAACTATTATCCATTCTCATTTCAACGTAAGAATGCCAATCCATTATTTCTCATTTTCAATCCATTTAACACTTCAGCTTAAGTCTTCATTAAAATGAAAGAAAAACTTAAATTCCCCACAATAAGAATGCCAAAACAATATCCATTAATTTCATGAGAAAATTAATTAAAACAACTACTGGCCTTGCTAGAAAGTGTTTTAAAAGTAAAACACATATAAAAGTCATAATTATACAATTTTCAATGTAAAATTATGGAGTATTTTTTACGCTTAAACAATACCTTAAAAACATTTGTAAGCATTTTTCAATTTGAATAATCACCACCACTCATGTTGTCAAGTTGATCTTCATCATCATCAGAATTTTTTGGTAGCAGAGGATTATGTGTTTGCGGATCAGTCCCCAATCCTCCGCTTCCTGTGCTACCCGTTGGTTTCTTTGGATCAACTTTTATTTTGGTTTTCTCATGTTCATCATCATAATCATTTGTCGATGTTGGATCACGCCCCTTGCCTCCGCTTCCTGTGCTACCCGCTGGTTTCTTTCCAGCAGCAACTTTTGTTTTGTTTTTGTTGTTGTTAGCACATTTTCTGAAGAGAAATTAACAACAAATATAGTATATTCATGATTCATGTATGTATACCATCCAATGATTATAAAATATATTGATCTCAAATTAGTTTCTTAATTAAACGGGTTGCTAAATAAATTTTTAACGTGTTTAGAGATTGATTTAGAAATTCAACAAACCATGAGTCACTAATGTGTAGTTGGCTAATTTCAAATTTTCAATCTCTTGTTTAGCACTACACGGCCACTAAGTTGACTATAAATTAACAATTCTTCTTTTGATACGAAAATTAAAAAAAAAAATAGTATCATGTGAAAACGTAAAGCCGTCTGGTCGTGACCGAAGTCGGTAATCTTTTTGGTGGTACTCTTTTAATGCAAACCCTAAAACTATGCTTATTAGAAAGAAAAAAAATGTCTTAGGTATTTCAGGATCCAAGGATCAAAGTTCAAACTTTAGATTCCTCACTTATTCACCTTAAGCATTGAATTTTTAGTCAATAAACTACTTAACCAAAAGAAAATGTCTTTAAACATCCATATATGAGTTGCCATTTATATCGGATAAATACTTACATGGTAATTGTCATAGATTTTTTAGACGCATATTTGAGGGTGGGCAGCACTGGCATGTGGGTGAAGCTACCTGCTGCAAGAGCCATTTGAAATAATACAAATTACGTATCAAACTTGATTTTCTCCCCAAATAATAATTCACAAAGAAGCTTTGCTTGCAGTTGCCACAGTTAGTGTGTTTGTTTAACTGTGTCTTGGTGGTTAATTGGATCACTTGAATGATGGATTTATAGAGAAAGACAGCATATTACAAACATGAGAATCACTACAAATGAAAACTAAAACACGTAATTAGCGTTTGAATGTCAACTTTGAACACTTCGATGGTCAACTTATGTACTTTGACTGAGGAAGATAATCATTGACTAATTATTTTAATTTTTTAAGGAGGCTAATTATTTTGAAGCTTAACGGTGCTTTAACTTATAATATATGTCATTTTTTATTTTACATTTTGTAATTTTATTTTTTTTAATTTATCCGTAAAAAAAAAAGTTTTGATTTATCCCTTAATAGGTCATTCAAAAACCAATTTTTAATTTTTTTTTCCAAAAATTTCGGTTTTTGAATTACTTATTAGGGGTAAATCAAAACAATTTTTTTTAAAAAAGAGTAAATAAAAGAAAAAATTACAGAATGTAAAATCGAAAATGACCAGGGATAAAGCACATTAACTCTTTTAATATTTTTTTTTTTAGTTATTTAACTCTTTTAATTTTAACACGTAAAATTTATTTTCTCCTCAATAAGAAAAAAATACGTATAAGTTGTAATAGGATTGCATGCTAAAGGCAGTCGATGATTAGTGGTTGTCAAATCAAAATTGTAACATCTATATTTTAATGCATAATTAGATTTCACTTTAATTGAATAAATATTGCCACACAAAATAAAATACAGAACTTTGAATTTGAATCGTTTGACCTCGATCCAACCATCATAAATATGTTAACTGTGTGAATCTAAAGTAAAGGTATTTGTTAAGATGTTGAAGGAGCGTTATATAAGGAGATTCAAGATTCAATCTTTAGTGTAATAAGTTAATCCTTCCCAATTCAATTAACTATTAACATTTGTTTATAAAAATAATAATACTATAATGTATAATTTATATGCATAGTTGATTAAGGAAAAAACTTATATCGATAGTCCTCCTAAAGAAACTCATATGCATATTTAAGAATGATTCCAATATTCGTTGGAGCGGAACTCGGTTGGAATTCAAAGACATGTGTGTTCACACAAACAACTTGTTTCATGATCGCTAATATAATCACTTGATTAACTAGTTATTTTTTTAGGGATTGATTAATTAGTTTGACACTCACCAAGAGCTCTTTGTTTATTTTATTTTATTTTTATTAAAAGAAATATGTTCGTTTATTCAAATTGGTAAAATATATTAGAAATAAACATAAAATCAATATCGTCGAAAACAAAAAACGATGAATATGAGAATCATCTCACAACATTCAAGTTGAAAATATAAATGTAATGTTTCGATTAAATATTTTTGCAATGTATATGTAAAAAAATATGTTAAATATTTGTTTTGTGCTCCTTGAAGATTTTATTTGCTTAAATCTGTTGATACAAGTTTTTATGTATCAAGATGAGAAAATTAATATGACAATTTTGAAAACTAATAACTATTTTTAAAATATTAACATCAATGTAGTGTTTCAATTTTATTTATATATATATATATATATATATATATATATATATATATATATACTATTTTATTTGCAAAACATCGTTAAATAATTGCACCACACACGTCACGAAATTTAAATGTTTATATTTGCGGAAGCAAATTTTTATGTACCGATATAAAAAAGTCGATATGATAAAATTTTCAAAACTCGGTATTATTTTCTCGATGAGTTACAAGCGTATTTGAAAACAAATAAACTTGAATTCAACAAAATCATATCTTCTACAAAGATATTCGTTGCGGAAGCCCTTTTAAAGGAAGTTATTCAGGAACAAATGGAACTCTTTTTACTTCCAGAAGAAGTGCAAAAATTTATCATTAGTTTCATATTTTTATTAAACATCAACCCTTGACGGGCACTAAACCTCGCCAAACAACAAACCCTAAGTGGGCTCTAAATAAAGACATGACGCCAACCCAAAGAAGCGCTCTGAGCACGATATTTCATCATAGATTAAAACACAGGGGGTCCTCCAGAGAGGCTCATCAAGCTAACTTGAATCTCTTCCTGGGACTTCCTGCCATAGCAATTGTTCTCGACCGGTCAAAGACCTGGGCTTAACTGCTTAGGCCCAATAACAAATCAAGCCCAAATGCTGCATTTGGTGAAATTACCCGCAACACACCCCTTCCCCACGGGGGGGGGGGGGGGGGGGGGGGGGGGGCTCGGAGCAAAGGAGACTAGTTCAAACGTCTTGCAACATTCGACAACGTCTCTTTACCCACGTTTCCGCGAATATCTCACTGACGGTTACACTTCTCTTGATTTCATAACCGCCGGACACACGTGTGCCATTACAACGGCTCTGCATTCACCCACCTCTATAAATAAGAGGCTCCTTGCAGCCTCCATGGTAGAAGCTCTTTCACACTCTCACCCTCATTCTGAAACTGTATCTAACTTGAGCGTCGGAGTGTCTGCAGGTACACACCTCCCATTCGGTCCAACGCTCACCGGAATATTTCCACCGTCGTGAACCACCACATTCAATCAAGCACCGGAAGCCACCTTCTGATCAGATACGATCAACAATCATCTAAGAAAAGTAGCAACAAGCAGCATAGCATTCAAACAGATAAATTCACCACTTTGCCTTGTCCCAAGTCTCATGTTTGGGGGGATGTGGACCGTCATTATATTCTCAAGGGCTTGGAAGCCCTCCAGAAAGGCTTTGACGCCCTCCATAAGGGCCCATGAGGCTTAGACGCGCCCTCCTATAGAGCTTGGTAAAAAGACCTAACTTCAAGTACGAAATTTTATTATTTAAATTATACAAATAAACAAATTTTCCAATAATAATGTTGATGTAATTTGAAAAGATAATTAGTAATTACGTTGTTACAATTTGAAATCTCAAACGTCAATGCCAAGAAATTACACAAATAATCCAATCTTCAAGGTCTCTTGAAATCGAGCAAACCACCTTTTAATACATAAATGTGTAATTTTAATCCACTAAAATTAAAATCCTAAGATTCAACGATTTTATTAATTAAAATGAGTGAGGGACTAAATCTCACATTTTTTTTTCTAATATGTTCTCGATCAATCTATTAATCTTACTACTATGCATATAAAATAGAACAAATATTTCTCTTGTACCAAAAAAAAAATTAGAACAAATATTTAATGAAATACTAGATTAATGTTGATATTTTAAAAATAATCATGAGTTTTTAAAATTTTATCATATTAATGCAAAACAGGTATTTCATTAAGGTTATTTTTATCATAACAATCATATGATAAATTTTTTTATCATATCAATGTATGACCTTTATTCATATAAATACCTTTGTTACTTGTTTGGTTTAAGGTTATAGTCATTTTTTGTACTTTTTGTTCTTAATAAACTATACGAACAATCTTCTGAAGTATCTTCTGATCAACCTTATGAACTATGACCGGGTTCATAATCTTTAATGTTCTTTGATCACTTGATTTTTGATTTGATTTACACTTTGTTCATGTCTTAGTTAATCACTCAAGAATACATATTAAATACGAAGAAACTATCAAAGGCCATTAATCCTTTAATCATCATGTTTTGTTTATCTTTAAAACATTTTAGGGATTTTGCCTCAATATAGTTTTCAAATTTTACACATCGACTTTCTCATACTGGTACATAAAAATCTATTTCCGCAGATATAAGGACACAAATTCAACGACGAGTGTGCTGCAATTATTTAAGAATGTTTTGCAAATAAAAATTTGTATAAGCATAATATAAACAAATAAAATCCTCAACGAGCGCAATGCAAATATTTAACATATTTCTTACATATAAAAGACAAAAATATTTAATAGAAACATTACATTTATCCTGACAATTTTTGTTTAATACCTTTAAACAGTTCATCTTATCCAAATGAAAGGTCGGACCTAAAATAAATCACAATTTGGTTGATCACAAATGAGACATTGCTAAAGTTCATCGAATCTAGATAAAAGTATGAATTTATATAAAATAATAATATTTAAAATATAAAAACTCAAATGGATGAATTCATATTATTTTTAAAGAAAAATTTACTATTTCATATATATACACATATAAAATGTTTTTTTTTTTGTTGCTAAAGCTGGGTTATAAGTTACTGCAAAAAAAATTGCTCACTAATAATATATATTTTGCATTCCAAATTATTTAATAAAAGGTGTATTGGTTAAGTGGTTTGGGAGTATGATTCCAGTTAGTGAGAGCAGCGTGGTTTGATTCTCGTGAGTGATATTTTTAATTTTTAATTATTTTTGCAAAGCCATTCTTAAACTTTGGTTTTAAGGAAAAAAAAGGTTTGGAGAGTGATGATTGGATTGAAAGGAAAATTTAATTAATTTGATGGTTTAATTTGTAAAATGTCATTAATTTAAAATGGGGCGAATATATAAATAATAAAATACATGCTAAAATTTTACAAAATAAAATAATATATATGATTGTTATAGTGAAGGACACATGACTATTTTTAATTGGTTTGGGTAAATTGCCCATGAGTTTTCAAAGGCAATTTAGAAAAAATTATACTTATCCATGTTAACTTCCACACCAGATCGTTAATGCATGATATAGGACAGTCGATAGCATTTTCGTCTGCATGGGAATTGATAGCAGTGTCTCATTTTTAATGGAAGTCATGTTGCTATCGTTCTGGGACAAGGAAAGTACGTGCCCTACTGTAGATAGAGGAGTAATGGGTCATTTGGGTTGAACTTCCTTTCATTTTCTTTAGAGAGAACTTATTAAATGAGTCAAAATGTCAAATAATTGAAGCCAATGTAGTAGACTTTTTTAATAAAAAAAGTTAATAATTTCTACCCGTATTAATCAAAAAGTATGAGTACTTTAGTTAACCTAAAATTACACATATATACAAAAAGTAGGGATGACGAGGGATACCATTGGGTAAGGTATTGTAGTGTCTATCTCCATTCGCACGTTTACAAAAAATTATAGCACCGGAGTCTATATTCATGTGCACAACAAGTTTAGTGTCCGTCTCCGTACCATATGGGCATCTAAGCATCCATACACGTGTCCGTTACCCATACTTTAACAACAAAAAGACAATAAATAACAAAAAACATCACAACTCCATTTAAATATGATCTAAATCTCTTAAATCATCTTATAAAATATTGCACATCGTAAAGTTAGTCAAATAAAAAGATCTAAAATATTAAAAACAAGTATATTTTTTTCTCTGGCTAAATCAAGAGAAAGAACGGACATCAAGGGGAAGTAACAACATCCCAACTAGGTTGACACCCAGATGAACATCCGTCCTCTACTGCTAAACTCAAAATATTATTAAAAAGGGGAAAAAGATACAAGAGGGGGAACTAGACCAAAACCCTCAGGAAAAAAGATAAAAGAAGAAAAAAACATAAGAAAATATGAAAACAGAAAGAAAACAACCACCTAAGGAAACCTATAACGAGGCATACCACAACGGTCCAAATAAAACTCCGCCTGCAAGTTAGGAGGTAAAACCGACAACCACACTGCCCCAGGAACCAAGTGACCTAAAATAGCAAACTTATTCGTACAACGATTACCTTCACGGAAATTATAAGAGGAAATAATTTGAATTCCAAGAGAACAAGCAATATGCCAACGGTTTCGAAGCAAAACCGGCACCAACGAGCCTAAAGGCGCGAAAAAAAATTTCCTCTATCATTAGAAAAAACTCTCGTGACTCCAATACCATGCTAATACCAAGAAGGAACGTGCACAAAATTAATCACAGGTTCAACCAAAAAAAAAATTGCACATGCTTATAATTTTTTTAAGGCAATTTTCTTGTCTGAGTTACCGAAGCCACAAACATTCCACTATGTCTTGCTGAATTATCGGATTACTGTGAATGTCTTCTTGTGTTGTCAGCACCAAACTATATGGGGTCGAAACTTGCACCAAATCCGTAGATACATCTTGAGACCGCTCCTCAACATCTACTACCAAAATTGGCTCGACAATGGATCGAACTATAAGAGGGCCAACTGAGGATCCAAAATGCACGTCATCATGCGCTACATCATGGTGATTCGTATGAACCGGTGACACCTCCCTATTTGTAGAAGAAACCAATTCAACAGATATTTCTTACACGTCATCATGCGCCACAGGGGATGAAAGTGTCGCAGTCGCATCAGAAATCTTGGGACTCTCCACCAGATCCCGTGATTTTGAACACTCATGTTCCGCAACATCAGAATGCACATCATCGTGCTCTACTTGAGTAACCAACATCAACTTGGGATGAGAGTGCAACAGAAACATCAGAAACCTTGGGGGTTCTCCACCACCTCCCACAGTTTCGGATGCAACTGTTCCACTTCATCTGAATGCACATCATCGTGCGCAACATGGGAAGCCAATTCTAACATCGGGCTAGCCGGGCGAGGCATCACCCTCTGAGGAATGTGATCAATAACATTTTGCAGAGCAAAACTGAAGGAGTTTGTCGACAAAGAATTAGTATGTGTGGATTTGGCCGCAACAACCTGAGAATGAGAAGCCATTGTTGTAGATGAGTAACATTTTGCACATGTGAATGATACCCAATTTACATGCAAAAATATGTATTGATTATATTTGCACTAGATCGAAGTTGAACTGACAATCTAAAGGAAACAAACACCTTAAAAGACGGAAAGCAAAGCAATGTCGTGCAAAGACGAAAAGCAAAACAACGTCACACTTAGACGTTCTTTAAAAAAAAGTCACACTTAGACAACGAAATTATGAAAAGAAAAAAAAATTAAATATATGTAAAATCACTTATTTAAATAAAGGGAAAGGAGAACAAAAATAATTTAAAGGGGTGATTTATGGTAAAAAAAATTGATCATAAATCATCCTCTTTGATGTGAATTTTCAAATAGTTATTGTAAAAATTTAATTGATATATTATATCGATATACAATTTTTTTTTTTAAGAAGTCGATATACTATTACTTTACGCATACAAATTATTCTAATTAAACTCTTATTATACTTTCGTTTATGTGAAGAAAAAAAACAATAATTTTATTAAAAGTAATTAATTAAATTTTTGTATGCGAATGATCTAAAATTATTAAATAAATTATGTGTCATTAGACTATCCGAGTGATGATCATAGATTCATAATAATCATAAAACAACAGTGGTGAAAGTGAAATAAAAAATACGAAAATTGAATGAAAAAAAATTAGTGACATTTTTGTCATAATTTGTCGCGTGTGTAAAAAAGAGGAACCTTGTTGTTGTAAAGATTTAGATTTGAAGTAGCATGATTTCAATGTCACATACCAGCTCCGATTTTTGACCTAACTCTCACGATCTCGGTAATCTTCCATCTTCTTCTTCATCTTCAACTATCTTCATTTTTAATTCCACATTTTTTATTATAAAGATTGAATTTTTAATTTTGATTTTCGTTTTTTTCGTTCGAGTGTTGGAATTAACGGGTTAAGATAGTGTTTAGGACTCAGTTATGTTGAATTTTGAGTTTAATTTGAAATGGGCCATGTTCAGATTGATCATTGGATTTGTTGTTACTGTGTAATGATATTGATTTGATCAAAAAGCGGGTTTTTTTATTCTAGATCTTTTAGGGAATTTGTGGGTGAAGTTAAATTGAGGGTTTTTATTTGAGGTTTGGGTTTTGGTGGAGGAAATAGTGAGTTATAGTTGCTGGTTAGAGTAGCAGCTTGTTCTTTGTGAATTTTGAGTTAGTGTAATGATGCTTTGAGAATTTGGAAAGTTGATGTAGTGTTGGTTTGATTTTGATATGTTTATGTGTGGTTTTAAGGTGATCGATGATAAAGTTGAATTCATTTTTGCATATTATAATTTTGAACATTTTTGCCTTCATGTTAGTGTTGCCAATCGCAGATTGCAGAAAATAGTTGTCTATATTGATGCTATATGACCATACTTTATACTCATTGTGTGTTGCAGAACAATAGCATTCTGTTAATATTCCACTATGCTATGACGCTATAGTGTCACTATAGCTGCTATTTGACAACACTGCTTCATGTTTACATGTTCTTGTACGTATTTATTATTCACCATATGTATACTGCCTTGACGAATTTCTCTGGAGTTTTAGTTGATTCTAAGCTGAGTTTCATATTTTGAACTTTGTTTAGATTGGAATTTTGTGTGGCTTATGCTTTACTTTGACGTGTGGATATCTATATTGCTCTATGTTAGTTGTCCGATTCAACATTGCTTATCCTTGGGCTATGTTTCATTTCTGAAAATTCTATTGGTAAACATCAAATAGGTTTGCTAGGCAAAATGGCACATGCAAAGTTGCAAATGCAAACTGATATCAATGCAATGGAAGAGGAAGCTGGGCAGTGTGGTGTTGGATACCTTAGCAGAACTACTGTGGCATGCATGATCAATGCAGAAATTGGTGCTGTTTTGGCGGTCATGCGAAGAAATGTTAGATGGGGTGTTCATTATATGTCGGATGATGATCAATTGGAGCATTCCCTCGTTCAATCTTTAAAGGCATTAAGGAGGGAAATTTTTTCTTGGCAGAGTCAGTGGCATGTCATAAACCCTGTCCTGTATCTCCAGCCTTTTCTGGATGTGATTCAATCCGATGAAACTGGTGCACCAATTACTGGTGTTGCCCTGTCATCTGTTTACAAGATTTTAACTTTGGATGTAATTGATCAAAACACTGTCAATGTTGGGGATGCCATGCACTTGGTAGTCGAGGCTGTTACAAGTTGCAGATTTGAGGTGACGGATCCAGGATCCGAAGAAGTGGTGTTGATGAAGATATTGCAAGTTCTTCTAGCATGTGTAAAAAGTAAAGCATCTGTGATGCTAAGTAACCAACATATATGCACCATAGTAAACACTTGTTTCCGTATAGTTCATCAGGCGGGAACCAAAAGTGAGTTGTTGCAGAGGATAGCGCGCTACACTATGCATGAACTTGTCCGCACAATTTTCTCTCACCTCCAAGACATTGATGTCACAGAGCATGCTTTGGTAAATGGAAGCACCGCTTTAAAGGAAGAGGTATAAATATTGTGTTACCTTTGCCCTGTTTCTTGCAATCATCTTCTATTTTTTTTGGGACTATTCCATCAGTTGCTACTATTTAGCGAGGAACATGATTATGAGGAATAATAGGGACCTTAGTGTGGGGTTACGATTCAAATTTATGCTAAATTTTTTGTTACGATGATGTTTTTATTCATTTATTGTCGGCTGACAAATCATAAATCATTGAAACTTACCATATTTTCTCTTCTTACATTATTGTTAATCACTTCTTTCAATTTTCTAATTTCCATTATTTATTATCGGAGAAAACTTAGGTGCATTTCTTTAGGTGCTTTTTATGCTTTTCTTAACTACTCATGATTTCTTCAAACCCATAATTTTCTCAAAGTTTGTTTTAGCCATAATTTTCTTCAAACTTAAGTGTATTTTGAGAAAAACACACTTTTTTCCTTTATTATTCCCCTACAAATATGGTGATATTTTTGGATTTAAGTATATCATACAATGTTTAATCAGCTTATTAAAACCTAGCTTCTGACTAAGTTTGTAATCTGGCCTAAAATGAATTAAGACCTGCCTTACTGATTTCCCTTCAAATGTAGGAATGAGACTAATGATTGAGTTTTTGTTTTAGATCAAGACCTTGAAATGTTTTAGGTAGATTCTCTAGATTATACCAGGAAAGAAGGAATATTTTGGGAGTAATATTATTTAGACATGCTTACTGAACACATCCAAGAGACGATGTCACAATGCCTTCTTTCTTCAGATCATATGTTCTAGTTAGAAATCAAGAGAAAAAGTAAATAGGAGTTAAAGATATGGGGACAAGCCTGTAAAAACACGATTTCATGTAAATCAGTATGTCAAATGCAAGTTTAGCAAGAGACAAACATCTAGCTTGGAGGAAAAAAATTGTGGAACCATCTTGCACAATGATGGGGAGATAGAGGGGGATATCAAACCATAGGATATAGGCAAGGATGGCTAAAATACAAGAATGCTTTAGGAGTGATTTGTGATTGAAAAATACCACTCAAGCTCAGAGAGATATTATATCTATATCACACATTTGTAACACCTGCATTGTTATACGACGAGACTAGATGTTGGGTTGTAAAGAGTCACAAGAAAGTAAACTCAGTGACGCAGAGATAGAATGGTACAATGGATTAGTGCTGCGCTAGACAGTAGAAATAGAAATGCAATCATCAGAGAGAAAATTGTGGTAGCTTCCATCGCAAAAGAGGTAGTAGACTGTTGTCTTGGGTGATTTAGACAAGTTTGGAGTTAGGTTATCAAGAGTTCGCTATAATGGTTGTAGACTTCAGTAGAGTGGTTTAGAGGTGTGCAATAGGGTAATATAAGGGGTTGAAAGAAAATACCATGAGAAGCCATTGTTGTTTTGGAAGCAGTAATGTGACGCTAGCCTCCTCCCACCGGCCCCAACCTTTTTATTTTCTACCTCTTTTTTGGGAAAAAGACCACCATCTAAAGTTCAATTAGCTGTGCTTTTCTGCTCTTTAAGTAGAATATTTATTTGAAGTTTTAATGTTTAGTTACTTTAATTTAAGCCTTAGAGACTTAAACTTGTTGAATTCCTTGACTTATGTTGGTAATTACTTCTATGTTTTCCTTAATACCTGTGAGTTTCTTTACTAATTACTTATGAATATTTCATGAAACACAAGTAATTCTTTTAATTCTTCAGCATTTATGTGTATAATTCTTCAGTATTAAATATTTATTAAGCCTTACAAAATACATAATAGATGTCAGCGCGCTATGCGCTATCCTGCTATTGTGTTTTTGGGGTCGGCCACCATTAGAGTTGATAACCACGGTGTGTAGAAGACTGGTAGAGAGATTGGTTAGGAGGGTTGATTAGATGAATTATAATCCAATAGTTAGTAGTGTTGTCAAATATTGGCTTTCCGCCATGGCCAATTTTGTTAAGGATAGCGGCGCTATTTGTCGGCCGGTATATCGGATTTCTGGCTCTCCGCCATGGTCCGCCATCCTCCATTGACAACACTGATAGTGGCAAATGGAGACTGAGAAAAACCATTAGAAGAGACTTAGTTAATTATCAATTTTTGGACATTCTACTACTTGATTGGCTATCATGGCATCATTTTTAATAAGTAGCAACCCTTAATATGTAGCATTTTTACCCCTTTTAAACTTGGGCATAATAATAAACCTAAATGAGGAAATTTCTACAACTTCCCGTAGATCGCATAGTCAGGCAGATTTTGAGTAAATTAACAAGGGGTACCATTGTGAAAGATTTAACGATGATTAGGGCTTAATTGATATTTTTCATTCTTGCAAAAAACCGGAAAAGCAATTTCTTTTGAATAAAGAAGAAGGGGTTAAAACTTCCTCACCTATAAGGTAGTGCCACCCCTGCATGTTGTATGCCATAGGACCTCAACTGTACCACAATTACCCTAAAATTACCTAAAGTACTCAATAGAATCCCTAAATATAAAATCTATGAAAATTTCATGAAAATGATAAGAGACCTAGAAATGTTATGTTGACAATTTTTTGGTTCTCCAACACCGTATATATACTGTATAAGTACTGTTTCATTTTTTAATTAGTTGTTTCTCTCTCACAGTCACACTCACATCAATTGTTATAAACTGTTTATTTTTATACGGTTTGTCAAATAGTTGTTGATTTTTAGATGTTCAAATAACATTACTCTAAATATAACTGTCCATGTCTTTTCCTGCACCACGTTTTTGTTGGCTGTTGCACCTCCATAAATGGGGAAAAACATTAAAGAGAGTAATTGTTAGAGTTTGTGTATGTAAGTAAGAGGCTTCTTAATGTATGCGAATACTGATATTTTTATAGTCAACGCTGCAAATTTTCAAAGGGAAGCTTTTAATTGTCATATAAATCAAACTGATCTACTGATGCAAAATTTGACAGCGAGAACATGTATGAACTTGTGCATCTAATAACTGATAGCTTTTTATTTTTTTGACAGATTGATGGGCAAAAAAATGAGCATAATTCTACGCACAATCATTTGGAAAATGGTAGTTTGATTTCAGCCAGTGATAGTCAATCTGTATCCACAGACATTGCTTCCAATACTGTGGGTGATGTGGCAGCAGTTATAGTGGATGCAAACACAGCTGCGAGCAGTGGCAAGGAGACTGACCTTAATAAACAGCTCATGAATGAACCGCATGGGATTCCCTGCATGCTGGAAATATTTCACTTCTTATGTTCACTGTTGAATGTTGGTGAACATATGGGAATGAGTCCTCGATCTAACACAATAGCATTTGATGAAGACGTTCCCCTTTTTGCCTTAACATTGATTAATTCAGCCATAGAGTTGGGAGGTTCTTCCTTTCACCGACACCCTAGATTATTGAGCTTAATTCAGGATGAATTATTCTGCAATCTTATGCAATTTGGTTTGTCAATGAGTCCCCTTGTACTTTCTATGGTAAGTAGCATTGTTTTAAATTTGTATCACCATCTTCGCACAGAACTCAAGTTCCAGCTAGAAGCATTTTTTTCTTGTGTAATTTTGAGACTTGCACAAAGCAAATATGGGGCTTCATATCAACAACAGGAAGTAGCCATGGAGGCACTTGTTGACTTCTGCAGGCAAAAAGCATTCGTGGTGGAGATGTATGCTAACTTTGACTGTGACATAACTTGCAGTAATATCTTTGAAGATATTGCTAATTTGTTATCCAAGAGTGCATTTCCTGTAAACAGTCCATTATCTTCCATGAATATTCTTGCTTTGGATGGTCTTATTGCTGTCATACAAGGATTGGCTGAAAGGATAGGTAACGGATCTTTGAGTTCAGAACATTCTGTTGTGAATCTTGAAGAGTATACTCCATTTTGGCTTGAAAAGTGTGAAAATTTCAACGATCCAAATGATTGGGTTCCTTTTGTTGGTCGAAGAAAGCACTTCAAGAAAAGATTGATGATTGGTGCCGATCATTTTAACCGTCATACTAAGAAAGGTCTTCAGTTTCTTCAAGGAACACATCTTTTGCCTGACAAACTTGATCCCCAAAGTGTTGCCTTCTTTTTCAAATACACTACTGGGTTGGATAAGAATCTTATTGGGGATTACCTTGGAAACCATGACGAGTTCTGTGTTCAGGTTCTTCAGGAATTTGCTAGAACATTTGATTTTAAAGACATGGCATTAGATACAGCCCTGCGAATATTTTTGGAGACTTTCAGACTGCCTGGAGAATCACAGAAGATCCAGAGGGTGCTTGAAGCATTTTCAGAGAGATATTATGAGCAGTCACCACATATCCTAGCTAACAAGGATGCTGCTCTTTTGTTATCATATTCAATTATAATGCTTAATACAGACCAGCACAATTCACAGGTCAAAAAGAAGATGACAGAAGAAGATTTTGTCCGAAACAATAGGCGAATAAATGGCGGCAATGATCTACCTCGAGAAGTCCTGTCCGAACTATATCATTCAATTTGTAAAAATGAGATCCGTACAACTCCTGAGCAAGGTTCTGCTTTTCCCGAAATGACCCCGAGTCGTTGGATTTATCTCATACACAAGTCAAAAAACACAGCTCCCTTCATTGTTTCTGATTGCAGAGCACACCTTGATTATGATATGTTCTCCATATTGTCTGGTCCAACAGTTGCAGCCATTTCTGTGGTATTTGATAATGCTGAAACTGAAGAGGTGTACCAAACATGTATGGACGGATTCTTAGCTGTTGCAAAGGTATCGGCTTATTATCATCTTGAAAGTATACTAGATGATTTGGTTGTGTCACTTTGCAAGTTTGTTACTATTTTGGATCCGTTATCTCCCGAGGAGTCAATCTTAGCCTTTGGAGAGGACACAAAAGCAAGAATGGCAACTGAGACTGTTTTCACTATTGCCAATAGGTATGGTGATTACATTCGTACAGGGTGGAGGAATATTCTCGATTGCATCTTAAAATTTCACAAGTTAGGTCTTCTTCCTGCTCAAATGGCCAATGATGCGGCCGAAGAGTCAGAGCCTTCAACAGAAACTGGGAATGGGAAGCGTTATGCTAACTCTTTATCTTCATCTCAGCTTTTATCTGTTAGTACTCCAAAGAGATCGTCGGGATTTATCAGCAGGTTTAGTCAACTCTTATACCTTGGCGCTGAAGAGACAAGATCAGAACCATCAGAAGAACAACTTGCTGCTCAGCAGTGTTCCCTTCAAACAATTCAGAAGTGTCATATTGAGAGCATATTTACTGAGAGTAAATTTTTGCAAGCTGAATCTCTATTGCACCTTGTTAAAGCACTCAAAAGCGCAGGAGTGAGACCTAAGAAAGGGAATGGCACCTCTGAGGATGAAGATACTTCAGTCTTCTGCCTGGAGTTACTTGTAGCAATCACTCTGAATAATCGAGATAGAATTGAACTTCTTTGGCAGGATGTTTATGAGCATATTTCCAATATTGTGCAGTCCACTGTGATGCCTTGTACACAGGTAGAGAAGGCTGTTTTTGGACTCTTGAGGATTTGCCATCGCTTGCTTCCCTACAAAGAGAACATGACCGATGAACTTTTGAGGTCCCTGCAACTTGTCCTGAAGCTTGATGCCCGTGTTGCTGATACATACTATGAGCAGATTACACAGGAAGTTAGTAACCTTGTGAAAGCAAATGCTTCTCATATCAGATCTCAGTTAGGATGGCGGACGATAACATCACTGCTTTCCATTACTGCTAGACACTTGGAGTCATCTGAGGCTGGGTTTGATGCATTGTTTTTCATTATGTCAGATGGAGCCCACATACTTCCATCTAATTTTGTTCTCTGTGTAGATGCTGCAAAGCAATTTGCTGAATCTCGTGTGGGACAGGTTGAGCGGTCTGTAGTGGCACTTGATCTAATGGCAGGGTCTATCAATTGTTTTGAGAAGTGGACTAACAATGCTAAGCAAGCAACGACAGAAGAAATGGCAAAGATGTTGCAGGATATTGAGGACATGTGGTTGAGGCTCATACAGGGACTAAAAAAACTATGTTTGGACCAGAGAGAAGAGGTTCGAAACCACGCGTTGTTATCATTGCAGAATTGCTTAACAGCATCAGTTGGAATTCATCTCCCACATGACTTGTGGTTACAATGTTTTGACCAAGTAATCTTCACCGTGCTGGATGACCTGCTTGAAATTTCTCAGACGCACTCTCCAAAGGACTACCGGAACATGGAAGGAACACTTATTCTTGCCTTGAAGCTCCTGTCTAAAGTTTTCCTATTGTTACTCCAAGACCTATCACAATCTACAGACTTCAGCAAATTGTGGTTGAGTGTTTTGAATCGTTTTGAAATATTTATGAAGGTCAAAATTAGGGGAAGGAGAAGCGAGAAGTTTCAAGAGCTTGTCCCTGAGCTTATGAAGAACACTTTGCTTGTTATGAAAGCAAGCCATGTACTAGAACGAAGCAGTAGTAGTGGTGATGAAAAAAGTGTATGGGAACTGACGTGGCTACATATAAATAATATTGCTCCGTCATTACAATCCGAGGTGTTCCCTGAGCAAGAGGCTAAGCAATTAGAGCAGGAAAAGGCTGAACAAGTTGGAGATAGAGGGCCGGCTGAAAATGTTTCTGCACCTTCTAGAGCTGGAAATGAGTTGAGTTGAATCGAACTCGTCTGAGCTCGACTCGATAAGAATTGGCTAGGGTAGAGCAGTGGGTGGGTTCGGGTGGGCTCGGGCCTGAACATGCCAAGATGGATGAAACCGTTCACCATATTGCAAGGCCCAATTCCGACCACAATCACATGCTTTAAGCGGGTCTTGGTTTCAACGGTTTATGGTTTGCACGGGTGGGTTGGTTCGGTTGTGGGCCTTCTTCAAATGGGCCTGTTTGTTTTTTATTGTTAAATTTTGTCCATATTTTTGAAGTCATTTTTTAAGCCTAGTTGATACAAAAAAACAATTTAAAGATACATTGTAGTTACTAGTCTTGAAATGGTCCAATGATATATATTTAAATACACATCTTTCTCGAAAAAAAAAATGGAAATAAAACATAGCATTTTAAGAAAATACTACTAGTCATAATAAGAGCAACATCCGTTGGCACTTTGGCAGTGCACTTATGCAGTAGATATTTAAGTCTTACCATCAACATACAATATCTAGCAATACAATCCATATGCTACTATCAGAGCAACAACCAGTGTGTTTAATAGATAATAAACTGAACCTAATAATATTTGTTTTGTCCCTGTTTGATTTAGACCACATTCCCACAAGTTTAGTAGTCATACAGTCATACCAAATCTAACCCGCCATTGAAATATATTACATTCCAAATAAGAAAAGTTTAGACAAATCAGAACATGGCATTAACATTTTCCCATGGTTCTTTACTGCCAATGCGAACATTGTTCCAACAATTCCTACAAAAAATGAGATATCAATAAATTAAGTTAAGAAATAAAGCATTAGTGCACACTTGTATGATTCTAGCATTAAATTGTTATGTCATCCTGAACATCTGTGGCTTAGTATAACAATCAAATATAAAACATATATTACATCAGTTAATCACCTCACTTGAAACTTGTATCCAAACCCTGAAGAAACAAGTGCATATCTCCAACTCCAACATCAGCATGTTAAAATCAAAGAAGAAAATGTTCCATTACTCATGAATCTCAAACAAGTAGAATCTAGTATTTCAAGGAATAGAGAATTAAATTTCAATCAACAAAACTACATTACCTCAAAGCAAAGTTCTAATTTCTATATCTCAATTATCATAAAGAACAAAGAATACTTCAAAATTATCAAAGTTCTAAACTATATTACCTAAAGCAAAGTTCTAATTTCTCATAGCCAATGACAACAAGTCTTGGAGCACTTAAAATTATGTTGGCAGCAACTTGTTGCAAATACCCATAGCCATGGCAGCCTAATATAATAACTAAGTTATATTTCAAAATAGCAAGCAACTGATTCAAGCAGCAGGGACTGATTTACTTTAGAATGGCAATTGGCAAACCTTTTATCAAGCAGCAGATTGATCTAGGGTTTGGTTTGAGTATCACATGTATGGCTTTTATGAAAATTGCTGTTGACACTTGAAAGAAGGCTAAAAACCAGAAAAAGATGTAAATACCCCTCGGTGGTTAACCGCCGAAGGAACTAACCGACGACAGTTAACTGCCACGGCTTCCATCGGCATCGGTGCAGCGGCTTCCATCGGCATCGGGCAGTGGCTTCCATCGGCTTCTATCACATGTACAAAAAATGTTTAAAACTTGAAATTAGTTAAGTAACTTCTGGTGCAGCTTTGCCAAAACTATAATATTGTTTGATTGAGAAACTCTCCTAATCATATGATAATTATCTTGCATTACATTTTTTGAAAGAAAGAAAGAGTTATCTTGCTTTACATGTATACATTTAATTAACATCATCCTGGCAAGAAAAACTTGTCTCCTAAGAATTTGACTAATAAATTGACTTGAGTTGACTTTTTCAATACAAAAGTGGACTTGTGAAGGTTTATTTAAGCTTTTTTATTTGAAGTTAAAGTATTTTCCACTATATATGTTTCTATTATTTGGTAAAAAGTTCACTTTAAAAATGTTTTAATACGAAAAAAAAACTTAGAGGCATGTGAAGTTGAATACTAAAAATGTTTTTATTTATGTGCATTTTGAGCATTGAGTATTATTTGCATTTTGAACTTTAACGTCCAAATTGTTATTTGCTTAAACATCAATAGAACTTGAATAGTAAAAATCATTTTTTAACCATTGGACGTTAAAGTAAACTTGAATATTATTTGCTTAAAGATTTTTTTATTTAAGCAATTTGACTAATAAATTAAAATTATGTGAATTTTATTATTTAAGCTTTACAAACTATATATGTTTTTGAACGTTATTCAAGCTTATCTAATAAAAACGTTTAAAGCTTATCTAATGAGATTGTAGGAATATTTTTATTGGTATCATAAAGAAGTTGCAAAGGAAAAGAATTTTTTTATCATAAACAAGGATTAGTATAAAAATAATAAATGTATTTTGTAATTTAAAAATAGTCTTATAAACAAAGACAAAAACAATCTAAATCTTATGGAGAGAGATAAAGGTCGTACTTCATATCATATTTTAATTAATAACACTCTAATCAACACAATGAAGTTTTAAATACACATCACTTCTAAATTTTAAAGTTAGCGTAAGATAACATAATTTATGTTTGAACATTTTCATGTGAAAATAATTATGTTGAACATTAAATTTGAGTTTACAAATCAAATGTTGATAAAAAAATTACAAATTTTAACTTCAATTTAGAGCTAAGTCTAGAGGTAAAAACAATTCTAATTGAAAAATCCCAAACATATAAATAAAATCAATTTCAAATCTTTAAAAACACTTTGTGCTCTCCCCAAAAGTGAATCGAAACCTATACTAACTTCACTTCTCATCACATTCATTTTATATATATATATATATATATATATATAAAACATAAATTACTATTAAGCTCAAAGTAGAAAACAATTAAATAAAGACTTTATGCATAACAGATTAGTTGTTGTAATGGTGCAGAGTTATAAATGAGCTATATACTTCATGCACATGCACACAGTACATATATACTGCATTTACCAAAGGAAAAAACTAGTGTCATATTAACATAAGTCAACACTATTACCATATATATAAGGTTTGATGGAACCTTCACAAATCCATCCAGTTTTGCCGTATTTCTTAATTCTTACTATCATAACCGTTATTTTATTCATCCGTGTGAATCAAATCTGATACAAGACAGTTTCTTAAAAGAGACCCCACTAGACCTTTTGTATCTCACCAAGAAAATAAAAGAAAGAAAAAAAAACAAATAGTAGCTTTTTCACTAAACAAAAGCCAAATAAATAGACACGTAACTTTAAAAAATATTTTGTGGTAGCCGAGATTTAAACCTCATACCTTGTATATATTATGCATTGTCCATACCAACTGAGTCAAACTCAAGAGAACAAACATAATTTTATATCTAGTCATTATCTATGATCACTCATATATTCCTAAGTTGCAAATTTTTTCCTAAATATGTTAGATATAGTAGTGTCAATATAGTCTCTAAATGTATTGAAATTACAAAAATATCCCTCATTCTGTCTTTTTTTAAGGAATTCTATGAACCAAATTGACTAACAAAAAAACATTTTAAGATAAAAATAATTAACAAAAGACATAATCGATGATCAAACTAAAAAACAAAAAACACATTTATGTATGTTTTTGTAATTTAACACATTTGGGGACTATTGCGACAATACCTCACATGTTTAAGGACTAAAATTACTTTTTACTCAAGTATATATACATGGGCAAGGTCACCCCCCTTAAATCATTTATATTCACTTCACTCTCTCTTGTTTTACTTCATTGTTTCTTATTTCCACATAGTCCTAGCTATTTGCTCCCAATTAATACTCTCAACTTTAGTAGATTTAACTTTTATTTGCATGGAGGGATCTTACTCTGACCAGTACTGGTTTTGGATGAAGAGAAGGCATGTTCAAGCACCAATAGAATCATGGGAAGAAAAGGCTTTTGCAGAAGATGCAGCTAGGAATATACTGAATGGTAGCATGTGGCCACCAAGATTTTATTCATGTAACTTTTGTAAAAGAGAGTTTAGGTCTGCTCAAGCTCTTGGTGGTCACATGAATATTCATAGGAGAGATAGAGCTAGGCTCAAACAAAATCTTAGCCCTCAGAAGAACAATGATTTGATTAACTCATCACTAGGTAATCATTATTTTTCTGCAAAAATGTCATCAAAAATAGATTGTAATTATCATCAACTTAAACCTTGTTCTAGAAGAAGATCCCTTTCACCTTCTAGAATTGTCTCAACTATTGTCAATGCTAGAGAAGACAAATTTTTGGATTATAATCATTGTGTTGAAACAAGTTTGTCTTTGGGAATGTTTGAACAAAAATCATCAACTGTTTCTAGTGAGGAAAAAAGTATCATGAGCTGTAAAAGATTGAAGACTAATAACATTTCTTCATTGCCTTCTGTTTTCCTCAAGACATGTTCAAATGATCATCATAGGTTCCTGGCTTTTCAACAACCTTCAGAAATTGTACATGGAGTTAATCATGGAATGGAAGATTTAGATCTTGAACTCAGGTTGGGGAAACAACAGAAAATTATTAAGTAGTTTATTGTATTTGTGCACAACTTGTGAATTGTGTTGTTGTATTATTAATGGAGTTGCTTCTCCTTGCTCCTCTTTTTTATTTTTGTTGGGTCATTTTTTAATTAGGTCTTTAGAAAAATGGCAAGAGAAACCTTTTCTTTGCCTAAGTAAACATTGAATATATTGAGTATCTTCAAATGTTTGGATAATTATTTTATTTCTCTTTCAAGTTAATTGCAACCTTTTTTTTTTTTTCTTCAACATGTTATGGAATTGTGTTATCTCATTTTTCTGTTTGAGATATTAAATAAATAAATATATATATATATATATATATATATATATATATATATATATATATATATATATATATATATATATATATATAGCAAGGTTAACTGCATGTAGTTTAATGACTCAAAAATGACAATGGAAAATACAATTTACACTCAAAATTAATACTTTTTTTTATAAGCTAAGTACATTTTGTTGAATGGACTGACTAATATAATGCACAAGTTGTTCTGAAGAGGTTAGAAGAAACAATATTGCAATTGGAATTTTCCTGCAGAATATATATATAATCAGCCTATAACAACCAAAAACATATCCAAAAATTGAAAAATTAAAATAAAGAGTGCAAGTAGAAGCCAAACATAAAAATGAAAGCAACACTACAAGACTCAAAATTACTTGTTAAAGAGCTAGGGTTTCTTTGAAGGGTGAGGCAAAGAAAGATGAACAAGTGGAATAGCTCTAGACTGAACTAAACTTGGATTTTTTTTTAAAAAATAAATAAATATGCAAGGGGAAATTTGTTATTATTATTATTACTATTATATATTATTCATCTTTATTTATTTGTTTTTTGTTCAAAACAATAGTTTACATATAGAAATGTGATGCATCCAGGAAACTGAAAGTTTAGATAGGAAGCAGAGAGAGGGAATGTAAAGTTTAAACTGGAAGGTATATTGAAGTGGTGAAAGAGACTGACGACAGTGTAAACTGACAATATGAAATCACTTCAGCTACATACATTCCAGCTAACTAACAGTAGAAGTCCCCACATGTATAACCTGGATAAATAATAAATAAACTCCTTCTTCCTTGAATATCACTAATAAGTTAGCTAGCTAGGGAGATGTTTTTGTATATATAAATCTATTAACTATCTATAATAGTTCAAAGTCACTAAAATATTGACAATGGTTGTTGATAAATAATATATTAGGGGTTCTCAAATGTGGTCGCATGTAATATCAACCTCTAAAAAATGGTTTAAAAAAGAAAGTGATCTCACCATTAAAATTTACTATAATATCAGGCCTTCGTATACATATTAAATCGTTAGGGATTTTGATTCTCTTGTACATGCTAGAAAAAACATTGGCGAATTCACCGATAAAATTTACTTGCACATTTTTTTTAGTTGTTGGATCCAACACAAATATGATGAGATCACCGAGATAATTCACTCTCTTATGTTGAATTATAACATTAGAGAATGTAAATTCATAGTTGATTATGAGTTGTGAATCAATATCTATATTTTAGTGCACCTAGAACAAAATATTCTTGAACAACTTTAAATTGTGCACGGTGCAACATGAACAAATCAAACCTACTTTTTAGTTTCACATCACCTCACTTATTCTTAATAACTAATCACCTCACTGTGTCATGTAGATAACTCGGTTAGTAAACTAAAACACATCGAAGAAAATTCAAGGAGGTCTATGAATTCAAATCTTATAACTAATGTAACAATTAAAACTGATCCTAATAACTGATCACCTTAGTTATGCCATGTAGATAACTCGGTTAATGAACTAAGACACATTGAAGAAAACTTAAGGAGGTCTATAGATTCAAATCTTGAAACTAATGTAACAACTAACTTGGGATGTAAAAAAAAATAACTCATCTCATTTCACTCTAATAAATTCTAAACCCTAGAGTTATCTTTCACATGACATATTTCATCCTAACACACATCCAAAAACCCAACTAACCACACATTGGATTGAATATTATTATATAAAAATAGAGAGGAATTAATATAGTTTGACAATTAGAGAGAAAGGACAAAAGAACATCACATCATTTAGCCTATAGTAAATTAAACGCGTCATTTGTTTTTAGTCTTGGAATGGAATGGATATATATACATATTCATGACATGTTATAGCTGTAGCTGTTACACTTAAAAGCTGGAATGAAGAAGCCTCCCAAAAAGACCAACCACCTAGGAACCTAAAAATGTCCAAAATTTTGCTTATGTTTGGAATCCCAAGATTGTTATTGTTATAGTAAAGCAAAATAAAAACAGTGATAGCCACCTTATTATACATAATATTGTGACATCGACCGTTCCTCCATAATACACGGCGACGTCACACCCTCTGATTTTTCAATGTAAGGAAACTATATTAATTTGATGAAATATCACATTTGACTTGTTTTATGTTGTTTACAATGTAGATAGATTACTAGTAGTAGATAGATGCATTGGTGTATACGAGGGGAATTCAGGTACCCTTTCACAATATTTTGTCCTATTTTTGGGATGTACTTTTATTTATTCACTTGCTTCTACCTGTGTTCACATGGTAACAGGAAATTAATTGGTATAGAGAATATTGTGGGGGGAGGATGGATCACTCAGTACTCTGGTTGTGAGGAAGCATCTAACTTTATGCATCTGATTAAATGCTGGATATCAAAGTGGCAAAGTGAATTACTATTACACATAAATAAATTATTAAATCAATAAATGATAGTATAACTATTACTAGAAAAAAAAACAGTTGAAATAACTAAGAAAATCTAGAAATAGAAAAATGTGCAAATTGTCTTTGATTTTGTTACTAATATTACATATCCCAAATTTGAAGAGCAAATTTGTTTCTTCTAATTTTTGTTATTATTTCAACTTTTAATAGATCTTTTCATATGCATATATGTGTGATAAGGTTGGCCATTTCATCCAAATGTTGTGCATTATTTTATGAATCCAACAATCAATCATATTAAGTTATATTTCTACTAGATAGATTTGGAACAATCTAATATTAAAATTCAACATGCATGGTTATGTTGCTTGTGTGACACCATTGAAATTCATTGGATCTCATAATATTACGTGCATGTTTAATATTATGATGGATTTTGAGAGTGAGTTATCATTGCAGAAACTATTTTTTTAATTTTTATAAAATTACGATGAGTTTATATGATTTTGATAAATTTATTGTGATATCAAACATGCATCGAAAAATATACAAGTGAAACCTGATGAATTATATAATATTTGTTAGATCACCAAGATAGTAGTATGAGAGAATCCAAATCTTGAGAATATTTAGATTTATTGTCGGAATTGAATGCAGTTGAGATAATGAGAGGAGTTCATCAGAAACTAGAGGTTGATCTGACAAAAAGAAGGTACCTAGCACGTGTGTGACTATGCCTTAGAAGTTTTTCTAGCTATTTGGCATTGAAAACAACTAAACAGACATTTCATCCTATAATTAATCTACTCATTGGTTATGAAAGTAACTTTGACATATGACACTTCACAAGCTTATTCTCCTTCACTCTTTCCTAGATAGAAACCCCAGTACTCAAATAAGCATGTTATACAACGTTCCAAACAGAGTAATTTTGGAACTCTTTATTATTTTTACCATTATTTTTTATACCAGGGCAGAGGCACTGATCATCTACACCCTTGCATGCACGTGATGCCATTATTTTAAATCTCACACTTAACAAAAATATTTATATATTCAAAAATATCTCATTACAAGTGATTTAAAATATTTTTGTTAAATGAGATATTTTTGAATATATAAATATTTTTGGTAGGGTTTTACTTTTACTTAAACACGGTTCCGACTCAGTGTGAAAAGTTCAAATTCTAAATCCTTATTTTAAGTAGGGTTTTACTTTTACCTTAACACGGTTCTGACTCAATGATTAGTCTTACTTGCTACTATGTATATGGAGAAAATATAGTAGTTGCATCAAAATTATCAAATAAATCAACTCATCAATTCATAATTTCATATCACAGATTTTGTCTTAATGCAAGACAAATTCCACCTATAGACCTTTGGCACCCATCAGACCAAAAATTGCCGCTTCTTGAAAAACAGGAAGATGTCAAAATCTTTGAAATATTTCAATGAGACTATGCTTAATCAAGAAGTCAGTATCATATAACACATTTTTTAACAAGCCAAAAGCAATATAATAAAAAAGTAAAGTAAATCTTTGTGAAGCACAAGATGTGCCAAATAGAAAATCAAAACGGACGAACGGACGGATTATTCAGAATGAAAAAGAAATGTGGTTTATGAGACTTCAACCATCACGACGAGAAAAATTTGACACGATCTAATAACTTATCAAGATTCAGCTAATTGTTACAAAAAAATCCGCACGCTCCTTCCAATTAAACCATAAAGTAGCTAACCAAATCACCCGAAAGCATAAGCGAATATCTTTCTTGAATAACTGTGAAGCACCAAATTGGAAGACATGCATGCAGGCCCAGCCCTTAGCAAGTGCAAGGTGAGCTACAGTTCGGGCCTCGTAATTTTAGGAGCCTCAAATTTATTTATTTTTGTAATATAGTATCTAAAAGTGTAAAGTATATTTAATAAAATATAAATAATAAAATATAAAAAATCAATAGACACCTTGTAATAGTTTGGTGGTAAAATAGAATGCGCTTGAGTCTTTGGTAGGTTCAATCCCGAACATTAGGGTGAATTTGAACCAAATATAAAGTCTCAATTTTAATAATAAAACAATTAGTGGTTAGTGAAGTTCAACACAAATTAATTAGTTCCTCCCATATAAATTTACTTTTAATTAATTTATATGAATAACTATTTTTAATGTTATTTATAGCCGTTTTTAATATTTGAGCATGACCTCCGATTTTAAGGGAACCGCGCTGCATGCATGCAAACATCAGCCGATTGAACATTAGAAATCCCCAACCAATGTAGAACATTAAGTGGTCAACCTCCCCTATGAAAGAAGGTGGTTAAACTGGTGCTTCCATGTTCAATTCCTAGCATTACATTTACAGCAACAAAAAAAAAAGTTAGATACACCATAATAAATCATAATTTGTTAAAATAATAGTATTGATTTCTGAATTTTACACACTATATTCATTTTAGATGATTCAAATCAAGATGCCGACTAGGTCTACAAATAGAAGAGTTTTTAAAAATTGTCTTTCACACTTCACACAATACTAAGAAACATCATAAAATGGTAAATTCAACCCCAAATTATCGGTTGTGAACTACCATCAGTTAAAATTCATCGACAACAGATGAGACTATATAGGTAATTTCGTGGCTTTTTAAGCAATCTGTAATGTGGGAACAACAATTTTCAAAGTTTTTTTAACATTGGCCTGTTTGATTGGCTTAAGTCCATCAAATAAAATATTTTTTCAAATATACTTTTCATCTTCACTTTTAAAAAATCTCATGAATTTGAGCCTATTTTCATCCTCTTTATTTTTCATAAATTGTTTTTCTTTTGGCTTGCTATCATAATCCCCATTTAGCATCATTTCAACACCCACATTGTCGTTTTTTATAAGAGTATCAGAAGAAAAATAATTTATAGTGTGGACTTAAGTAAAGGCCAGACCGACACCACACCTTAGAACTGGAAATAAATTTATCGGAAATTTTTATGTTATTTTAAATTTATATTTAATATGTAGTTTTTTAATAAATAGTTGTTTTTTAATAAAAAGTTGTTACTTTTTTTTTTACCAAAAAAAATTATTACTTTTAGCTGCTTTAACACGTGTAATTGCACATGTTAGACAAACCCATTGTTAAAATCTGAAACATAAATCAGTCGTAACGTAGGTTTGAGTGACGTTAAATAAAAGCTTGACTTTCAATGTCTCGAAACCTTCACTGTTTGAAAATTCTTCGGTTCTTGAATTTCTTTTTTAAGTGAAAGATTTGGAGAGTTATTATTATTCACATTTTTAATTAGAAAAAAAAATTATGTGAGGGATAAAGTTTGAACATTGATGTCCACGTAAACATAGCTCAGTTGACAGGGATATGCATTGTTACATGTAGGGTCGGGGTTCGAACCCCAGACACCCCACTTATTCACCTTGAAAAAGGTGAATTCTAGCCACTAGGCTACCTGACAAAAAAAAGAAGTTTGAACATTGATGACCGTAAAATCTAGCTCAACTGCCAATATTAAAATTGTTAGGTTGACGCCTTCATCCAAATTCGAATCCAAAACTTTGCACTGTGTGAGTTTCAGTGGTTTTTACCACTTCATCTACGGAAAAAAAAAAAAAGTGTGAATATTGGTTATTACCAACAACAACAAAATAGTGGCAATATTGGTGGTTTGAGGGGGTAGGAGATTAAGTGAGGGGGTATCAAGTAAAATTTTATGTTGCCAGTATTCATAGGTATGGTGCCATTTAGGCCTTACCCTATTTCCTATGGCCCTTACTTATCTGAATGATCATTTCTATTTAAGCTTCCCCCCCCCTCCAACAAAAAAAACTCCAAAGGCCCCCTAAATTACCGAATTCACCCCTTAAATAACGTAAGGTAGTTATCTACCACAAGCTTAGGGAGATGTCTATCGGATCTATTGTGATAGATATGTACCGCACATGCATTATATTTTTAGCACAAAATATTGGTTTGGTACTTTGATTTTTTCTTTTGCACTCCACTTAATTTTCTTCTAAACCTTGCGATTTTTGGAAGATTTCACAATCATTTTAATAAATAGTGTTAATCTTCACTCAAATACGATCAATTAACAGGTAAATCTTACTTCTGCCTTTCACATTCAATTATGCATAACTTTCACTGTTTTGTGGCAAATTCTGCATAATTAAGAGCTGGTAGGGTTAAACATTGGAGGTTATATTTTTTTTTTTAATTTTAAAGTTCACATATTGTTAGTATTTTAATGCTTTTCTTTACAAATTTTATCATTTTTAATGTATTTGTTTACAAATATATTCCTAAGCACACATATTTTAATTTTAGTTAAGATAGAACCCATAGCACACCCTGCATTATAATGTTTTTTTTTTTTACGCATTTATTATCTGCATGCATTTCTTTACACATTTGTTATTTTAATGATTATTTTACACGTTTTGTTTTGTATGTATAGATATGGTTAAATCTGTCAGTTGTTCAAAAGCCAGATCAAAAGGTCTATTTAGTTGATGTTGCAGAATGTTTTATTGATAAAAAGAAAAAAAAATATAAAGATGGAAAGGAGATGATTAATTAGGCTCGTCGTAGATACGTACCGAGCTATACGGTAGTTCTCTACATATGAATCATACTAGCTCGGGTAATGATAGACATTAGCATTCTACATTTTCTTATCTTAATTTATTAATATATTTATTTTTTTATCGTATCCAGATGACTTAAGATACTACTTTTTGATTTATTTGCATGTTTCAAGATATATTTTAACTTTGTTTATTCAATTTTTAGAAGATGTACTTCTGTGTGAAATTATTCACGAAAAGATTATGGAATAGAGTTGAAGAAGTACATGTTACAAAGTAGTAGGAAGAGCATTGCATTCAAAATGATCATGTTTGTTTGAAATCTATAGACATATTGAGTAACACCGCATATAATTTATTGATTTTTTTTCTTTCTAGCAATTTAATAGTCAAGATTTCATCTTTTAATATGAATAAGTGGGAAATTATAGTTCGAATCCCGACATCTACATATTACAATGTCCTACCAACTGAGTTATGTTTATGGAGACATTGAAATATTTCTTTACATGGTGAATTAATGTGAGTAACATCAAATTATATGTTAATTAGTTGGTAAAATCTTGATTTTTGTAGCCCATCTAATTAATTTTCTATAGCAAAATTGGAGAAAAAAAGTCCGAGCAATTAAAAAAAATTCTCCTTTCTGTTTTATTTCTTATATTTTCTTTTTAAAGTTGGGTCTAACGCAACCTTATAAAATTAATCTATATGGTGATAATTGACTCATGTTCAAATCATATCTTTCAATGTAGGACTCTTAACCCATCCACTTGGTCATCCCCACACCATGTGCACCTTCACAACATGTAGCTTAGGGGTGCGGGTTCAAGTCCCTACCAAAACAATAATGAAAAAATGGTGCTAGAAATACTCGAATTCGCAACCTATTATTGATAGTAGCACTACCTTTCCATCGCGACAGACTGAAATATGTTGTGAAATCATGGCTAATGTAGTATACAAAGATAGCTTGGGGGGAAGGGGGCTTACTACCATATGTCCCAAGGAATATTCACATCACATCCAACATGAGTACATTTCTACCCGAACCAACGGAGAAATATGTCTGTTACAATGTCACCTCTAAACATCAAAAACGTTTTAGTCTTTATCAGCACGACAATCACCCTTATAAACACTACAATGTCACCTCTAAACATAAAAAACGTTTTAGTCTTTATCAGCACGGCAATCACCCTTATAAACACAAAAATAAAAAAGCAAATGTGTTGTAATTGGAGTTGTTGGTCAGTTTGGTGGTTATGTTGATGGAGTATTGGTACGAGCAGCTGGTTATTGTTTTTGTTGGCACTTGTGATGGAGATTTGAGAGTGTGCCAATATTTATGTTATGGTATGGTGTTGGGATTTGACTTTGGTTTTTTGTGTATAGATTTTATGGTTTCGATGGTAGCCTTATCTGGTGGGTGTTTTTGGTTTGTTTGTCCAATGTTTTATTGTTTGTGTCTTGCATTTCTCTGTTCTCCTTGAAGAGAGATATTTTAATTTATTTTGTCGTTAAAAAAAAAAAAAGAAAGGGAAAGAAAGAACTCCATAAGTAAGGAGATTTGTGGCTCTACAAAAATGCAGACACTCATCCAACCATCATTCTAAATGACGTGGAGGGGGTCGAAACAACACTTGACCCCCTCATTGTGAACACACACACATAAGGAAGTAAGGGTTAGCTGACCCCGACGACCATCGGTAGAACTAGAAACCAGTCTAAGCTTTGGAGGTGTTCGTAAACCTATAAAGCATAATCTATTTGTGTCCACTTTAAAACACAATTCAAAGAAAAACATTATAAGTTACAACAATAATCTGGACATAACCGGCTATTATAGGTAAACTGCCACTTTTCATCGTGATTTTTTTTAGGGTCTTGTTAATGAGTGCCCATAGAGCACTCTTTAAGCATTCCCAAAGAATAAATTATTCTATAAAAAAATTAAAGACTTCAATTTCCAATGCAATAAATGCACAAACTTTCATAAAATGTTTCCACTTTAGGTGTTTAAAGAGTGTCCTGAAAACACTCGTTAACATTTCCCTTTTTTTATGATACATCTGTAAGGGTTTGGCCCTTTGTAATTGATGAATGCATTGAAATAAAACACAAATAGTGAAATAACTTTATATTGAGTTCACTGAATTAAACAATACAAGAGAAATTGATGGAATAAAATGCAAATTGACAACCTAAGAAGTAAGAAACTTGTACAAAGATACAAGAAGACTAAGTTCATAGACTAAGTCATTACTCTACTAGAGAGTATCAAAGGAAGAAGGGAGAGACTTTCATCATTTTTCTTCATACCTACTATAGAGCCTCATTTCACTATTTATGTACAACCCAAAGTTTCTTGATTTTCATATCACTAACCAAGTGTCGTTTACCTCAACCAATTATTGTTATGTCAAGTGTATTTCCTCATATGCTATTTTGGATCATAACAACATCACCATAAACGTCACCATTAGTAAATTATAACCCGTTGTGATAATAATTAAATAAATTCGTGTGAACTTGAACCGTTAACATTATAAACTAAGGAGACAACTTGTTAAAAAAATAATATGGAAGAAACTGTAACTATAGTAGAACATATCGGGACTCAACTTCGCTACTGTTTTTTTTTTTTTTTGAGAGAAACTTCCCTACTGTTATTATCCTTGCATTCAGGCCTTCTTCAAGAAAATATCCTGGCAATCAGGCATTAGAAATATCAATTGGCATTGATTAAGATAAAGAAAGGTTATATTTAAGTTCAATATTAGATTACATAATTAAAATTAAGGTTCAGATAAATTTAATCTTCATAAATATATCATTAATTATTTTAGTTTGAAAAGATTTTTTAAAACAACTATCACTCTAATATTTTACTGAAATGCCAAGTGTCAAACAAGGTATATCACTGTTAGCCTGTATTTTCGACAGGCTACATAAATGCAGTCAATGAAGTTTGACTTGGGTTTTGAAGAAGAGTTAATGGGTTCGACTCGCAAGTTTGATCGAATTAATGGACTTGAAGAGGTTTGTTGTTTTATGGTGATAGTTCGACAAGCAAGCAAGAGGTCGAAGAGAAGTTAGTGCCAGATAAAGAAAGCAAGTAGCAGTTACTGTCGAAGGATGTCATTTGAGATTCAAATCAAAGAGATGTTTGTAGTAGTCATTAACAGTTACGTTCGACCGTTTCTGTGTAGGTAGTTACTTAGTACAAATAATAGTTTTTCATAGAAAAAACGGGTCACAATTCAACCATACAGAAAACTTATGGTCAAACTATCCGCATCAAGAGAGAAACGAGTAACAAGTCATAATGTATGAATTTGTGTACCAATATACATTTATTTAATGCAATTTACCTTTGTTCTTTTATATTCCTTGCAATTTACTTGTTCTTTCTAAGCAATTTAGTCTGTCGGATTCGACACTTATTGATTCCGACAGTTACATTCATCTTTTACATCAAAAACATTCATCATCTTTTGGAAAATAACAAATACAATATGTCCTAAAATTTACTAGTTGATCTTGCAAGCAATTAATTTTAAACTAGCGGTTGTTTACCAAAAAACCAAGGTAAACAACCACAAGAAACCATAAGGGCACATGTTAAGAATTCTATAAATAGAATGCATTTATTGATGAAAATTAGTTTTCAACTTTTTCAGAAATAAATCCGCACAATTTCTAAGACATAATTTATGCATTGAGTTTCTTAACACGCGTCGTAATGGCATATGTTAGGATTTCCCATTTTATATTAGCAATTTGGTCATCTCCATTAAAAGTTGCATTTGTGTCAAAAGTGATTAAAAATGAAGGGTTAAATGTCTTTTAAACTTATAAATATGTTTTTGATCCTAAGCTGAATTTTATATGAAGGGATTAAAAATGAAGGGTTAAATAAGTTTTTTATTTTTATAAGTATATTAAATTTTCGTTTTAGTCCCCTAAAATATGTTAAACTTTTAGTCCTCAAAGTTTCTCATCGTCACTTTTAATCCCTATTTTTTAGTCAACTCTATCATTAATATTTTTTAATGAAAATTTTCAAGAATAGGTAGAATATTATGACAATCTCTCCAATAAAAATTATAATCTTTTTAATAAAACATGAATTTTTATGTTTGGATGCTTAAAAATTCATATTTAAATCATGTTTTTGTTAAAAATAATTATTTATTTTAGAGAGATTGTCAACATATTCTACACTTTTCATGAACAATTCATTAATATACATGAATGTTAGACATAAGTTGACTAAAAAGCAAGGACATAAAATAGTGATGAAAAACTTTTGAAGGACTAAATATCTAACAAAATTTTTAAAGGAACTAAAATGAAATGTTGGTATATTTATAAGGAACAAAAATATATCTAACCCAAAAATAAAAAATAATATATTTATAGAACAAAAAAAAAGTATATTTATAGAACAAAAAAAATTATATTAATTTTTTTTAATTCTTATAAAAATATCGTATTTCGTTTTCCATAAACAATGTTTTGTTTAATTTATTTTAACAACGATAACCATATTTATCCATAAACAATATCTGAAAATCATTCTTTGGAGATTTTTTTATATATGAAAAGAATTTTTTTATACTAAAAACACACTGAATTTTATATTTGTGTCAATTACTCCTAACACACTCTTTCTCTTTGAGGAGATGTTCGTAACACCTTAAAAGAACCATTCGAACCGAATGAAAAACATCTTTTAATGTACCCATGATTCTTGCTCGACGGTTACAATTCATACGAATATGTCATTACAAGAAGTTTCAATGTGCCTTACCAATGACTCATGTATGTCGACCTCTATATAATGAAAATTTACATGGTTCTTAAAGGTCCGAAACTATTTAACTCTAAACCCCCATTCTTGCTTACAAATACCAAAAACAACCGCATCGGATGTCATCATTTTAATAAAGTACGATCAAAACTAAAAAAAATAAATATAGATATTTATAAATAATTCCTCAATGAGATATTAACGTTTGGGCTGCAAGGGTTGAATTCACAACCATAATGTTAGTTAACTTCTTATAGGGCAATTATTTTTTATTTTATTTTTTGAGATGGGGCAATTATTTATTTAACTCTTAAAATGAAAACCAAACGTGATGCAAGATTTTTAAGAGCAAAGAATCTGAATTCGGACAGATCATGGCTTTGTGCAGTTAACTTAGGGATCAGACGTGGAAAATAGAATTGAACAAAAGAATCTCGTATTCTACAATGTCGCCACGTGTTAGCAACAAAATAAAATAAAAAGCTAAAAACATAGGAAATATAATATAGGCAAATTCTATGGTACACCCAATATATTTGAGTGTACCGGTACACTCATTCTTTAAATTAATAACTAAATTAGTTGTTTTTTTGAAGATAAATATTTTTTTTATCACTTATAATTATAATAACTAAATCTTATTCATCAAAAGTGTCAACGAAATAAAATTAATTTTTTTTTTGAATTTTTATCACTCATAATTGAGAACATTGATAATTTTTTACGATAATATATAAAAAAATTACAATAATTTTTATAAACAATGAAATGATGTTTTTTCTTATAAAATGATGTTCTATAAAATATAAATATTGACAAATAACTAATTATTACACAAAAAAGAATCATTTAGTTATAAAATTATGAAAGAAGAGTACCAGTACACCTCATTTTATGAGTGTACCGTAGAAGCTCCATATAATATATTCGTGACAAAGAGAAAGAAAAGAAAAAACGAAAAAGGTGTTGGTGGTGTTACTCATGCGTGTCAGAAATGAACAACTTTCAACCTACCGTGTTGCATTATGATTGGACCACGTAAAATTCACACAAAAGACACAACCACGTGGTGCAATCATGAAACAACAGTGTTTCAATCAACGGTTCAGATTTCATGTTTATTTTAAATCGTTCAACGTCATACCAACTGTAAATGTCGAGTGTTTGCCCGTGACTATGACGGGCAGTCTGCCCGTGAATAAAACTGGACCCCACCTCACCCCTACAAATGTTTCTTCTCCAAACACCATTTCAATTGATTTCATTTTGTGTATCAAATTTTCATCATTCAATTTCAATTTAATTCGATTCAGTTGAATTTTATCCAATGGCTGAGATTTGTTGTGGTGTGGTTGGAGAAGAAGAAACTCTTACTCTACCGATTGAGCCAAGCTCACGACCTTCCGGTCGCCGGAGTTTGGATTTACTACCATTGAAATACATGGCAGATCCACCAGAGAATAGTCGGAAACGACAGAAGCTAGATCCATCTGTATCTCCTCCATCGCCACCGCGAGAGTGCGAAACCGCAGTTGATAGCTGTGAATCAAGTACCGACGAAGAATCAAAAGAAAACGAAGTTGTTTTGAAAAACAAAGCTGTTGTTGTTGAAGAGTGTTCTCCTAAATATGGAATAACATCTGTTTGTGGAAGAAGAAAAGAAATGGAAGACGCTGTTTCTGTTCATCCATCGTTTTGTAACGAAAAACAAGATCATTTCTTCGGTGTATACGACGGTCATGGTTGTTCACATGTAATTGCTCGAAATTCTAATAATCGTTATCATAATCATTTTTCGTGTGGATCTGTTTTTTAATCAGGTTGATGTGTTTTACTTATAGGTTGCGACTATGTGTAAAGAAAGATTGCATGAAATTGTTGAAGAAGAAACAGAGAAAGATAAGATTGACTGGAAGTCAACGATGAAGAAGAGTTTTATTCGAATGGATGAAGAGGTGTTGAATTCTAGCAGGACGAAACAAAGCTTCAGTTGTAAGTGTGAGCTTCAAACTCCTCGCTGTGATGCTGTTGGTTCTACCGCCGTTGTTGCCGTCGTTACGCAGGAGAAAATCATTGTCTCTAATTGTGGTGATTCTCGAGCTGTTCTTTGTCGGAACGGCGTTGCCATTCCTCTTTCCACCGATCATAAGGTTAGTTTTATTTGGTTTTCTATCGTGTGCAAATTTACATAAGTTTTTAAACAGGTTTCTTTAACTAACTTTTTTGACCCGTATCTGTGCAGCCGGATCGACCCGATGAGTTGGATCGGATTAACAAAGCTGGAGGACGTGTGATCTATTGGGATGGTCCAAGAGTGCTTGGAGTGTTGGCCATGTCAAGAGCTATTGGTGAGTGAGTGCAAGTGCGCACGATAACTAACTTTTAAAATTTATTTATTTTTTGGTATTTGATTAGTTCAAATGTGGTTGTGCATGGTTTCAGAATCATAATCATGCGACCCTTGATTTACATGTGGTTTATATGACCATGGATATATTAGAATCACGAGATAATTTTTCCAAAACTTACTTGTTCATCGTGATTCTGACACATCCAGTGTGACATAAGATATTATTATGGAAATGGTTATCTTAGAATCACAACGTAATTTTTCAAAATCTACGTGTTGATGTTGGATCGTAATTCTGACATATTCATAGTCATACCACACATATTGTGATAAAAAAAATCCATGCATGTTATACGCATTATAAAAGGATGGTTGTGAATTATTATGGTTTATTTTTGCAGGGGATAATTACTTGAAGCCATATGTTATTTCGGAACCGGAGGTAACCATAACGGATAGGAGTGACGAGGATGAATGTCTAATACTTGCGAGTGATGGCTTATGGGACGTGGTGCAAAACGACACAGCATGTAGGGTGGTACAGAAGTGTCTCAAGGCGGAGAGGACAGTGACGCCACGGGGGTCTCCGGGAAGTGAAGTGGCGGGAAATGGGTCAGATAAGGCGTGTTCCGATGCTTCAATTTTGTTGACGAAGTTGGCATTGGCGAGGAATAGTTCGGACAATGTTAGCGTGGTGGTTGTTGATTTGAAGAGAGATCAACGTCAACAATAACAATGAATTAATAATAGTAATAGGGATTGATTAATGGAATTGGAAGAAAAATTATTGATAATTAACCGACCAAAACTTATGACGTGTACTGTGTCTGGACACCTATGATTCGTAGGATATTTTTTATTGGCAAAGGGGGGAGGAAAATGGTGGGGTCTTGAGATTTTTTCTGATGATTCCATGTGATTTTATTAGGGTAGTATTTGATTGAGGGGAAAGGTTAAAATTGTATCTTTTGGGAAATAATTGGATAAAAAAGTTATGTATAAGAAATTTTAGATTAGTAGAAATTAAAAACATTTGATGTAAACTAAGGTATATATATTGTCCGTAAAAAGAAGACATATATTGACTTTGGCCATTTGAGATTAGCCTTACTTTGGTCTATATTGAGATTTATTAATTTTTTGAAAGGATTGAGATTTATTATTGTGAACTATAAATAAGTCAATTCAATTTTTTTTGAAACGATTCGACTTTCATCCATCATGAGCTGTTAAGTTAATTAATGACATCTATGCTATAAAAAAAAAAATTAAATACGTATATTAAGTGGTCACTGTTATAAGGGTGAGATATTTAAGAAACTAGACCTTGCACCCGTGCTGTCGCACGGGTCATATTGATGGCAAACAAAACATTCAATTATACTATAATTCATAATCTGTTTGTGCAAATACTGTAATTCAAAGACCAACAACACAGTTATGATACCGTTAAAAATGGCGGTAATGTTGCATTGACTAATAAGACATTATATATTTGCGAAATCAGAACCGACTTTAAATTGAAAAACATTGACACATTTGAAACGTGTTTCTAAATAACGGCGACGCTACATAACACAGGTAAAAATTTAAACAGTCATATAGCTGAAGCTTTTAAATAGCTTAGTTTAATTAACATAGTATAAAAACAGTTAAAATCTACTTTTAAATAGCACCCGTTTACCTTGAATAATAACACAGGTAAAAATTTAAACAGTCATATAGCTGAAGCTTAGTTTAATTAACATAGTAATACAAATAAATGGTCATTGTAACAAACAACAAAAGCGATAGGGAGGATTTGGAAATAACATATGATATTGATGCTGGGACTTTAGCTCTTGTTCCTGTGATCTAGAAGAACTTAAAAGATATTAGAGGAGTAGGTAAGATGATATGAAATATCCTATGATGCACTTGAATGAAGAGCTACTAATGAAGCATAAACACCATCAGTAATCTTCATCAACACTTCATGTCTTCCATATTCAGCCAACACCCTATTTCGAAATGCAGAAAATGGTTAAACTGCTAAAAATAAAAACCTGGCCTTTGTCGAACCAAGCTCCATATGGGACTGTAATCTTGAACTTCAGGTCATCAGCCAGTTCACGAATGAGTGCTCGAGAACCTAGCAATGGCACAACAAAATCTTGGTCTCCGCTGTCAAAATAATTTAACACATGATTAGCTTCTTAGTAATCAGAGGATTTCAAGAGAAATGATCAATAGAGATTTGGAAGCCTGATAGTGAGTAAAACTTGTAAGGAGTTGTTCTGATAAAAGATGTAAAATGAATAATAAAATATAGTATCGGTAGGGACAAATCACCTAATTAATTTATAACTAACTTATTGATATTAACATAATTAGCATTCTGTAACATAGCTTACTATCAAAAGGTAAAATTAAATAGCCAATTGGTCTCTTTTGTTGAAATCAATTACCTGAAAACACATCCTGGAATATGATTTTGAACAATTCGTTTGAGAATTGGAAGCATATTAATGTTATGATATGTATCATTGTAATTTAAAAAACATTGCAATAAAGAAAAAGTGCAGATCAGACATCAGATCACTAATGAAATGAAGAAGAAAAAAAGACATCTATTATGATTATAGCAGTCAAGTTGAGTTGTCCTAATCAAAATACCAACATAACAGAACACATTATAAAGCATGTTAGCTTTCCAAACATGACATTGTCCTAATCAAAATACCAACATAACAGAACAAACATAAAAGACATAAAAATTATGAACAACATGAGTTGTACACGCTCTGAAATTTGCACGCATGGGAAATGAGAAAAAAAATAGAGAAAGAAGAGTTAACAATAAAGAACAAAAGTAATAAGTGGTTAATGAGATAAGAGTCTAATTGAGGTGGTTGAAGTGAGAAGAGTCCAATGAGTGAGAGAAAATGTGTACGATGAAGAAAGGATGAGCAGTTTGAGATCATCAATGTATGTGATCAATTTCGACATCGTTGATTAGGAGGATGAGCAAGTTGAGATCCAATTGTTATAGGGAAGTCACTTCTCATTGTTTTAGGAATGAATCCATGTTCAACCATGAATAAAATAGAGTTGAGAGTGATGAGAGAATGTGAGGAAGAGCTTTTTCTGATTTTACCTCTCCGCTTCCTTTCAAATTAAGCTCCTTTTCATCACACACCAAACTAAAATCTGCCACATTTTCACCAACATAAGTATGAACTTAGTGCTGATTCAAGTTCTGGTTAACTTGTCAAGGAGCAACAGTTTAACAAAGTGAATCCGATGACAACATAGTAAACCATGATATTGATAACTTTTACCCTTAATAGAAAATGAAGGAGACTACAAAATCAAAATCAAAGAATATAAGGATACGAAGAAAGAATTTGTTGTCCTTGTGAAGCTTTCTCATATGCTATTTTGGCTTTCTCATGGTTCCTGGAAACTCTAAACCCATTAGCTACACCAGAATAAGATGGGTTCATCAGATTTATTACCAAGATAGTCACCAAAATGTAATTTAGACATACTTGCCACCCGTGTTGTCAGATAGCCGCTATAACTTTAACAGAAACCAAATAAAATTGTTATTGTTCTGCGATACATTATTTAGTGCAAAATGTTGTAAAATAGAAGCTACATCAGCGCTACATCATTGTAATTTTAACAAACCACTATTGCACGCAATCCACAATTGACAACCAAGAAAAAATTTGCATGAAGTAGCTGCAACATTAAAGGAATATATATCAAAGCGCAAAAAACTATATCAATCCAAATAACATTGTGAATCCCACACTCAAGAATGAAGAAGCTCTAAGTTAACTCTAATTAATCTTTTATCAAATGAACACTTGAAATCACATTTAAGTTAGGACTCTTTGAAGCAATCCAAAAGGTTCAGATTTCCATAAAAAAAAAAAAAAGAATCATAGGTTCAAGAACATGATATCTAAGAAATGACACATACTACTTATGAATGTGTCATTCTCAACCATTATGTCAACTTATGATGAAGAAAAAAGAACTCATCCATAATTGAACTTAATACATCTGAAGCAAAGCGGTTAACATGCTTAAAAGTTCAAAGCAAACGTACATCCAATAAACAAAAGGTCCACTGGCTGCTTAAAAGTCTCCTGCACATTTACACATCACAAACCAAGTACTTCAATGGAGAAGAAAACACATTTGATCTATGGAATTATGATTGTAATCCGTAAACTCCAAATAAGTTTTGCAAGTTTGCATAAAAAATTCAACTAAAACACAAAATAAAAATAAAATAATCGAGTGTAATAAATATATTGTTGAGAAGATAAAAACAATCAAATAAAGAAGCAGAAAGGTTCAACTTAAGTTATCACTGTCAAATCCACATCAAATGTTCATGAAATAAAGTTAAGAGAATTGAATTTCCATTTGCAACATGAAAATGAAATCGAACTTAAAAACTAACCTCAAAACAACCGAGCAGCTATCGAGACATTGAATAGGAGCTGAAAATCCATCTTAAGCGAAGATGCTACAACACAACAATTCTTACCTTTCAATACATGTGCTCTTTTTCTCTTCAGAATTCAGATTCAAGTAACTATAACTGTGGACCTTCATTAGAACCTACAAATTAAAAAAAAAAAATCAGAACATTAAAAGGTAAGAATTAAAAATAAAAAAAAAAGTTTCAAAAATTCATCCATAATTCAAGGAGAAGAACATAAACAGAGAAGTAGCATGATTGCAAGGTATTGAATTGAGACTGAAATACAACAACTAACAATGAAAAAAAGAACAAAAACTATTCTAACAATGAAGAAAAAGCTATAATTCACACAATCACATATCAAAATCAACGATTTTCAAACCCTGATGTCGAATTCAAAATTATCAAAATTCACACAATCAATATGAACATGAATCGGTGGGAGAAAGTGAGTTACCGGTGACCGTTACGAAGGTCATTTGTTGTTGCGGCGGCAATTGCGAAGTCGGCGAGATGTGAGTGGATAGGTGCAACACATATATTTTTCAGTGGCGGAAATATGTGTTCATAATAGAGATAGAGCTATTAGAGTTTGGTAGATGGAGGAAAGAGCTCAAAGATCGTAACTCATAAGGGAGGCTTTGGTGGAGAAAGAGAGAAGAAACATTCATGGTTTTGGGAGAAAGTGTGTGAGAGAAAAAGGGGAGAAATGAAGAAGAATCGTAGAGAGAGAGGAGGGTTAGATCAGAGTGAGAGAGAAGAGAAGAAAAATGGGTGTGAGAGGGGAGAGAGAACAAAATGCAACAAAATAGGTTTTTTTGGTTCAGATTCCTTTGCATTGAGAAGTGGGTAAGTGCATGCCTTGGAAAGAAGCGAGCTCACAATTCCAATAGGTGAGATATTTGAATTTCAAATAGGCATTTATTGAGGTCTTAGCAAAAATTTCCCGCTCAAAATCTAGGTTTAGGGTTTTGGAAGGTTTGTTTGCATTGTACATTAGGATTAGATAATAAGGATGTAGGATCGAAAAATGACACGAGTTGTGTACAATATCTAGGACAATTCACAAGAAAACTCTGAAGTATAGACCTATATAAAGGCAATTTTTTTATAAGTGTGCAATAAGTCCCTCAAAGCAAACTCATACATATGATGACTCTTGTTCTATAAACATTGATTTGCCTAAACATAAGTGAGAATGTGAGATTGACATTTTCTATGGGCGACTCGAGGAATCTCTAATGTTATCTCTAAATTTTGAGATGATCATGTTATTATTGATGGCATGTTATTTCTCAATTTTATCTCCTCCAGTCATGAGATGTTGTGTCACTCTTCGATATTTTAATTCATGATCTCTAACACCAAGGGTTGGGGATTTTCTATTTCAACAATGATGACGTGTGTCTGAATTGCATTCTCAATGTATCACGGTCATTGCAAAACTTAGTTTAGTAGCGTAGCTCATGGACACAATTTGGGGTTCCTCAGCTAGGGTTTTATTACCCTCACATATTTAGGTTCTTCTTGGTCTATATTGCTTAAGCTTGTTCCTAATCTTCTTACATTTGCTTGAACAATTGGGATAAGATAAATGTGAAGAAGAGCTCAAAAATTGGCTCGTTTAAGGATTCATTTATTTGGGTTTGTTACAAGTGAAATTGCTCTTTAAGAACCTAGTATTTGCTCACAAGCACCTAGAGTTAATTATCGTCGACTTTCGAACGACAATTAATTGTCTTCAAAACTATCCCTCAAATTGGCCTATTATCGAGTGATAAGTATCCTTTTCACATGACAGATGCCAAGCATGTTACTACAACCATATGCAATGCTTTTTCAGTGTGCTTATGATTAATTTACAAGAGTGCAGGAGTTGACAGACGAATCTCTGGCAAATGTGCATGAGTGATTTCTCTTTCTCGTTCACTCATTGGTTGAAACATGGTGCACAAGACTTGTGCTTTTTACTTGTGGTTGAGATTGAAAGAGAGAAACAATACACTTATCACTTGAGAATACACACATGACTTGTCTGATCTAGCGAAGTCCGTAAACAATCTAAGAAAATGAGTTGAACGGTAATTAATTATCGTTTTATATACGGTTGAGTTCAAAGGAAATTAAATACCTTTCTACATCAAATAATAATTAACGGTCGTTGGAGATATTTTCTATAGTTTAAGATGTCTATGAACAAATAATAGATGCTTAAAGATCAATTTTTGTCATGAGTATCCAAGACATTTGACCTATGTGATGTTTAAGAAGTGTATTTTGGGGTGGACAATGATAAGTGCTGAGAACAAAGAGATGCCATGAAAATTCAGTTTTCTAATTATTTATATCATAATATTATTGTACCAACTTAATTTCTATAACCTAAGCATTAAAAAGAAAATAGTCCCGATTAACTGTAGCCACATAGTTATTACTCCTTCCGTCCTAAATTATAAGGAAAAAAAAAATCACACTTATTAAAAAAACTATAACATAAGAATTTGGAGTATAGTTTTTTGTGTTTTCTTTGGAAAAAGTTTTATAGGAAGATGTAAAAACAATTTTTATTGGCTATTGGTTATGGAAAAAATGAAAGAGAGAGAAAATTGAAAGTAATTTGCATTTAATTTTAACAAAAAAAATCTTGGAAAAGATAAAAATTTGTCTTTTTTGCTTATATTTTGGGACAAAAAAAATGTGTTTTTTTTATTTATATTATGGGATGGAGGAATTATATATTAAAATTAGCAAACTATTGATATTTTCTTGAAGCATGGTAACTCCAAAAATGTTGCTATCTTCACTCATTTACATGAGACAAAAAGTTGACAGTTCGACCAACAAATGTTTTGAAAAATCTTTCTTTTTTCTTTCTAAAAAATAAAGAACATAAATGGATAAATGTAGTGTTAGGTTCTTGCTGCATCATACAAACAAGTTCAATAAATAAACATGTGGGTCTGTGAGGTGGGACAAACTTGTTTACTCTTTTAATCAAATATCGACACGTAGCATTGGTATTATTTTTAGTGTCCCTATCTCTTAGCTGGACTCGATTTCATCAGATTTGATGCTTTGTTGATGGAACTAGGACCAAATTTTATTTTATTTTCAACCTTATTTCTCATTTTTTTTTTAGGTCACTTAACTTTATATTTAATTTTCTGTGTCTATTTTTTATTATATTACTGACCCGACTTCCATAATCCATTCCATGTTGTTGGAATTTAGATCCTTCTATCTGGTTGGTCCAGATCAAGTTCATGAGATTAGACAATTCGGAGAACATGAACTTAGATATTTCTCCTCTAAGAAAAAAAATCTTAGATATTTCTAAACATAATATAGACGAGTTACACGATATTTTTATTATATTATAAGTTTTTATATGCATGTTTTGAATATTATAAGAAATTCTCCTAAAAAAAAATTAGAATTTTTTACAAAAGATGCATTAAATATAATTTTTTTTAAACACCATAAACATAAAAATTCATGTTTAATTTTTTTTTTTTAAAATTCTAATTTTTTTTCTAGAGAGATTACTATAAAGTACAAAAACATGTTTGAGAAAAATAATTCAAAATTTTGTAGGATATAGTTAACTTAGAATCAGGATCAAATATGCTTATTGAAAACATTTGAAAAACCTGTATTTAAAGAAACTATTTAGGGATTAAAAACTTATTTAATCCTTTATAGTTTTGCTATAAAATTGTGGTAGCTATGAAAGACACTTATGGTACTACTACTAGGTAACATATAAATAAATAAATGAAAACTATATAAATATGTGGTCAAAATTGTGGGAACATGAGCAAACTAATTTGTTCGTCTCCTAATAAATTTGTCATAAAAGTTTGAGTAAATTACACTCTCTTTCCATTGAAGATACTTGAATTACACTCCCCTCCCCTCTTATGTTAAATATACACTCCCCTCCATTAAAAAGAAAAATTTATACTCTCATCCCCTATATGATGTTTGAATTACAATGTCAATGATAATTAAATTTAAATAGTTTGCTATTAATTTTATATTTTAGAGTATAAAATTAACTTTTAAATAACCATATTTTATTGTCTTTAGTAATTTTTCACATATTTTAATTTTATTTAGGGCTGTTTCATATTTTATATTAGGGTTTAAAACTATATGTTAATGAAATTGTGAATAAAAAATAGCGAAAAATATGTATTCAAAATTTTATTATATTAAAATAGACCCGCAATATTATTATTTTTCTGAAGTGTGTTAGGTTATTATTTTTTTGCTAGATTATTTGAAATAAAAAAATAAATATTGTGGGATTAAAGTGTAGATTTGAACATAAGAGGGAATGAGAGTGTAATTTAAATTTCTCTCAAGGGAGCTAGGGGAGTGAAATATTTTCCAATATATTTTGAATAAGAGGCGAGATGAGTGTATATTTTAACATAAGAGATGAGAAGTGTAATTCAAACATCTTTGAGAAGAGAGAAGTATAATTTACTCTAAAAATTTCTAAAATATGAATTGAAAATACGCCTACAAGCACTAACGGTGCCACCTGATTCACAAACACCTACTTCTTGCTATAAAATTTATCAATCACTCATTTAGAATCAAAACTTCAAAATCTACATTATCCAATTGCAAATCTTATACCCATTTTAAAGCAAGAATGAGTCCTATAACTTCACTCACGTGTGCATCAAGGATTGACGAGATCCATGTTTTAGCATTCACAAAACGACCTTCATCATCCCTAATGCAAGAACTAATGCTCGCCTCGTTATGAGCTATAGAGAAGAGGCATACATCTACATTACACTTATATCTTTCAACTCGTGGTTTGTCCAACCTCCCATATGCATCTCCCGCTGCTGCCCTGCTCGTGGATCGACTCCTATATCTTTATAATGCACATCTATATACAATGATTATATACTAGCATTTTTTGGTTTATACTTCCTTTTATTTAGGTTCAAATAGTTTCATACTTTCTAAAACGATGATTTTATGTAAATAATGGTAAATTTTTTACCAGGTTTGATTATCTTTGATGTTAATTTAGGTGAGTTAAGTTGGCTTCTTAAAAAAAGGGTAAATTTTTTATAAATTAAAATAAAAATAATTTTAATATAATTTAGAGATTATTCTTTAAAGATTTAAAAAAAGAACATTAAATTTTGATTGAAAAAACATTCAATCCGAAAACTATGCATGTTAAAATATTTTTCATCAATATGGTTGAAGAAACATAGACACCCATAAACAATTATTTTCACCCCTAAAAAAACAATTAATTTCTCTTTCTTTTATTAAAAATGATTTTCATCAAAAGCTAATTAAAATATCTATTTCATTTTCAGCATAAAAATTAATTTCAAATAAAATGATTTTTGAAACAAAAAAAACACACATACAAACGGAATTAAAACATCAAGAATAATTTTAGAAAATGGGCCCTAAATGTCGTGTGGATAAGGTTGAAACAAGAACACAGGTTAAAGCAACGGAGATGAATAAACCACATTCCGATTTTTCCTTTGGCATATATATAATTGGATAAGACACATAGTATATTAGCTACATTAATGTTATCCCATCATCCAAACTTAGGTACACAATCAATTAAAAAACTTTACAGCTTTCTTTGACAGCATAGTGGAAGAATGTCACAATCATCCAAGCCAGAAGAGTGAATGAGACATATGTAATCACCCAGAACCCTACGTTACTAAATGTAAGTATTCGTCAATGAAATTGACACATCTAGTTGAATCTTCTACTCATATATACTAGTTGTAATTTAGGGTGAATTTCAAAGTTCACTATTAATACATCATACGTAAAATTCACTGTAAGCACTTGCTGAGATTAGTTAATCTAGATTTTCTCCATATACAGTGCGCAACTCCCTAATCTAAATATTTATCATAAAAGGACTTGAGTATTCTTTATTTAGCTCTCTATCGAATTTCGAATCACCAAAGCGTCTTTGCTTGATAATCGGATGGTTAAGAAAAAAAATGATCTAATTTTAAAATTATTTGAATCATTTCAATTTTCAAAGTTTTTCTTTTAGATAGACGAAATGATAAAGTAATCATAAACTCACAAACACAAAATGGAGGTGTCGGAGATTCGAATTCAATCATGACGTCTAATCTAACAATTTCGATATTTTTACCAATTAAACTAGGGTTTATGTGACATTTTTAAGGGTTCTAATTGGTGGAGAAATGCACACGCTTCTTTAATATTGTCCTTGTGATTCTTTAGATGCAAGTCATAGAAGGCAGAACCATTAGATTAGATATGTATTTATTCCACAGTCAAGTTTACAGCTCTACCATTATTTATATATACAAGTTAAAAACTCAACCACATATATATCTAAAACTATCTTCCACAACTTTTGTGTTGAGATTGACAATGAATTAATGCTCCACTTTTGATGATTTCCTCAATATTATTTTCATAAGGAATAATGTAATATTGTATGCTTTACGGTAGTGTAGGGGGAATAATAGAATTTTTTGAGGCATAGGGCGAATAATAGTAGGAAAAAAATCACTCAAAATTAAAACTTAATAAACAAAAAATAAAAAAGCATTTGACGAACTTTGGTTAATTAGGGAATATCTGATCATGGCTCTTTATGATAGGGTGATACTGATCACATATAAACTGATTCAAAATGAAAATTGGACCGCATTTATGCAACAGTTAGCACACTACACTGCAGCACAATGACATAGGTTGACAATGGAGAAATGCTCATCGAACTATCATTTTGGAGTGGGGTCATGCTTAATTGTTTGGACTCTTTTTATAGTGAATTATTTTGAAATGTTTTTGGTTCTAAATATTGAGTCAGGATTTGAACATTACTGCAATCTAAATGACCTCAAAACTTGGTGAAGAAGTAGTTGGATTTTGATATGACGTGAATGTTTGGTTTTCCCATGTGAAACACGTTTGTCGTCGTACCTAGTCCGACAGTTAGAGAAATGGTTATGAATGACGACTCCTTTACAGAAGCGGAGGGTGGTGTACCTACAAACACACTGATGATCAAGTCAATCACGTGTAGTGAGTGTGATGTTTTTAAGATTTTGAAATTGTGTACCCTAGACTTGATTCATAAGTTAGCATTTCTAGGAGGAAGATTAGGGTTTGTATGACAAAAGATAGATAACTATAATTTGATGACATATGTAGATCGATCATGACGTGATCTTCATCACACAACCATGATTTGTTCTACGGACCAGCTTGAGAGTGCATTTAAAGCATGTCTATAGCTTGATTCGCAATAAGTTAGTGACCTAAAGGAGCGGTCTCTTTCTATGCCGGATTTGACTTGTCTCAGTTCAGAACAACAACTCACATTTTCCGGAGTTTCTTAGCCTATATTGCTTAAGGTTCTTCCTAATCCTTTAGCCTTGGTTCTAGTAATCATACTATAAGATATTATGTGGAAATGACTCAAAACTCAACCCATTTAAGAATTCACTTGTTTGAACTCGTTTTGAGTATAACAAGTACTTTAAAACAATCTAAAACCTCAAACGTGAGATCTATAAGAGCAAGGTATTTAAAAAGTCCAGGTTCGAATAATGACATTAAGTATTGAGAACATGGAGATCCAAGGACAACCCAATTTTCTTACTATTTTTCTATAACAATGTATTAAATTTAAATTCATTCAGTTTAATTATCTAATAAGAATGAACAGTAGCCACATAGTGATATATTGAAATCAGCATACTATATGATATTTCCTTGAAATATCTTAACTTAAAAACGTTGCAATCTTCACTCACACACATAGAGAGAGAAAGCTGACAGCTGGATATACAAATATTTTGAAAAAATCTTCTCGTTTTTTTTTCCTCTCAAAAATCGGATAAATGTAATGCTAAGAATTAGGTTCCTGCGGCAAATCTTCATCTTCATGCAAATACAAGATCAAGAAATAAACAACGTGGAGTGGGGCTAGACTTGTGTACTCTTGATGGTAAAAACGTTACAATTATAGAAGAGAATTACGGTTAAAATGAAAGAAGAACAAGTTGTACAAAAAAATAATAATAACTAGAACGTCAACCCGTGCTGCCGCACGGGTCATATCAAGTTAAGTACATATGTTGAAGAAATATAAAATACACGATGTGTTAATTTTTTGTTTTTGTTATAATATCGTTGATGTTATTTGATAAAGTTGCACAATTAAAGTAAAGTTAGTTTGATTATATTTGGTTGTCTACGCCACACTATTGGCAGCACAATTTTTTGTGAAAGCAACTTAACCGAATATAATAACCCAAAACGGCAAGTAATATAGCATAACACATTACATTAACAATGTCATTATATAGACTTCAAATATGTGTATAAAAGGATGTGGCATGAAATAACTTTAACATTGCAAGCATGGTGACTTAGCACCCAGTAATGTTATTTTCATATGCACTTAGTCATAGTTTACTGATGAATTTAGCAATACTCAAGCAGATCACAATGCATTAATAGTTTCATCAAATAGGCTTGCAATACATACAATAAGGTCATATCTATATATAAAAACAACTTCAGAAGATCCACGACAGACATGAAATCCTTGACATATCAAACATATACTTTGAACCTGCGACGACCAAACACAATGGATTGTCAAAATCATAAAACAAATGGCAACTACATATACTCTGCGGAATGTCTTGCAATTGCAATGGCATGGAAGTCCATTCATTAAGTTCTCAATTCACCTGCAATACAACAAAAAGATAAAACATGATGAGGTTTTACAGTGTCTACAGCAACATACCAAAATAACCATTAGCATGCTTTACCATGCAATCTGCATCATTACCTTTAACGCAGAAATAAATAATATGACAGTAAATATATCTCATTGAATTCATCATCATTTGTCTGACATATTTAGTTTGGACGACTCACAAACAGCCAATATCTTCTGATTCATAATGAGCTTGCCCTGGACAAACACATCAACAACTTAATTCATAATTTGCAGCCTAAAAAAAAAAAAAAGCCAAATTATATTTAATATCAGTTCAACATTTACCTACATATGTGTGAAAGTACCATAGCAGGCCATTTTCCGGAATCATTACAAATTGCGGAATACTTTTTTATAGACCACATTTTGACATAGGAAATACTTGTGTCTTGGTTGAACTTAATAGAGCAGAACATAGAGAAGTAAATACTTTCTTACATCATTATTCACTAAAAAAAACAGTACAAACTAACTGATAATCTATTCTATAATTTGTTAAAAAATGAACTTTCTCCAATAGACTGTAATAGTGAAAAAAACACAAAGTAAAGAACAGTTGGTCCAAAAGCCTTATTGACAAAGAACATTAAAAAACAATCTCAAGGTTAAGGATACTTGATCCAAGGCAGCAAGTAAAGTAAAACATTAACACATGAGACTATTTAGATGTGGGTGCTAAGTGCAGCAAGGCATAAACATAGAAGAATACTTTCTTACAATGATATTCACACACCTTCATGTCAAATTCCCCAACCTCTGATTCATCTATGTTATCACAGGTTCCTAACTTGCAACCAAGACCTTTGCACTTGCACATTGTAAACTGCAACAAAACAACCAAAGTGTTTCAATACATGGTTACCTTTCCACCATTTAGTAAAACCGTCCTGATATTTATATCTAGAGCACCAATTGCAGTGCATAAAACAGCCAAAACACCACTTTTCGAAACCTCATTATTTGGCACAACATCAAAAACCAAATCAACAATAAATCATGTCAGCGGGAATCAAGACCCCTTGAACACTCAATTCTAAGGGGGATAAGATCAAAGTAAAATAAAAGACAATAGAGAAATTAGGAAAAGAAAAAAAAAGAGAACAAATGCATGTCCAAGGAGAAAATGAATGTCCAGTCCCATCACCACATGTAAATCCTACTCTTCCAATCACTCTAAACACAGTCACAATTTAATAAAAATAAATAAAAAATAAAATGGAAGCAACTCAACAAAGCAAAGAAACAAAAATCATATGATTGATCTTACTTGAAGACACATTAATTTGTTAGAGTCACAATTCCAATACATCTACCATATCCCGGTGATTCATTTTACCTGGACAGTAATTGCAAGAATTAAGATTTAACTATATATTCAAATGGACAAAACAATTTATTAGCCATAATTGTAAAAGAGAGAGAAAACCACATTGCTGAGAGTTCTTAAAAGCAGGAACCTACGACAGTAGATTTAAGTCCCTTGATAATTTAAAAACAAAAAAACAAAAAGTTGATTTGGGATAGTATGTTGTCTATTATGCAAAACTCATACATATGACACAATAAGCAACACACATGACAGAAAAAAAAAATCCTAGTTAGAAATTCCAAAAACATGAATTAACTCATCTGATGTATCTAAAATACCTCCAAAGACTATTTCCATATTACTTTATAAATGAGTTTCAAATATTTGATAGAAAAATCAAATTATAGGTTAAAGTTCATCAAAGGATTATATCAAGCAGGTGGTGGAGGCAAAAGTAAGAAGAAAAATTGATTCACAAACACTACCATATAAGAAACTGATCCACATTCCCCGAAACTGTCACCTTCCCCTGTTATGTATCTGTCTCAGCTGTAAATTCCCCGAAAATGTAACTTCGGATAATAACAATTGACAGCATAATGTATATATTTTTAATTTAAAGAATGTAAATAAATCATATTAGAGACCGTCTATTTTTTTCAAGATTTCCTTTACTTTAAGTTTGCATCTATCACATGTTCACTTTAAGCACATAATCAATGAGCATATAATCAAACAGTTTAAATGCAAAGCACCAAATGAGCATAGATTCAAATGAGTTTCAATAAAGAAACAAATCATAAAGAAAACATTTTTCTCTGTGTAATTTAAAATAATTACCAGCAACAGATTCAGTTCCGGCGCGGCATTCTCCGGCCAGACTCTGCAAATTGAATTGATCTCATCGAGATGAGTGCGAACGGTTACGGAATGGATTAGATTCCAGTCGTAGCTGGAGAGTTGACCGTCGATAGCAATCCAAGCTGAACCATTCTCCGCGCCTGTGAAGTGTCGATGCCGGAGAACGGAGGTGGAGAAGTAGCGTTGCGGAGGTGATTGTCAATACCATAGAAGAGAGCTTCATCGACGAGTTCTTGTTTGGAGAAGCGGCGGGCGGTGGAGGGGAGGTGGTTGGCGCGGAGGAGAGAGAGGAATCAGAAGGTAGATGATTTTCGAATCAAAGTGGAAGAAGGAGAAGAATGAATGGATGTAAGAGATGGGAAGGGTGAAAAAGCTCCATAAGAAAGAGAGAGGTTGGGACACGAAGAAGAAAAGAGATTTTTTTTTAGAAAAGGAAGCCTAAAAAAGTGTATCAGTCTTTTGTTTGAAAATAGTAGCATGGGAAACCTACAGAAGTTGGGAAGTCTGTCGTGGGAAAATGGAGGAGAATATTGGTGTGAAGTGTACGTTACCAATGCACTTGTGACTTAAAATTGAAAGAAATGTTTATTGGAAAGAGATGGATTGTGTGGAGATCAACATAGATTCATCTAATGGTCAGAATGATTTGGAGCCAAAAATTGTTGGTTTAGGGTTAGCAATTAGGGTAAGCATGTTTGCTAAGATTAGATATAAAGATTACGTACAATAGAGAGAATATATCTATTTATAGATGTAACAATTGAAAAAATTATCTTCATAGTTCCCATACTACATCCATATCCCCCTTCATCTTGTTGAAATATAGATTCTTCCACCTGGCTGGTGTCTAGCTCCGTATTTCTTGACATCAGATTGGACAACTTGTAGAACACCAACTTAAATATTTCCAAATGAAAATGTATTATTTACCCATACAGGTTGATAAATTTCTTTATAACGAATTGACATCAATTAAAATCATTTATTTATCTTATGCTATATATAACATATATAAATAGAAAAAAACAAATAAATAATTTTTGTCGGTGTCAACTCAGCATGACTGCATGAGCAACTCTATCCACCTTTTATTGATGATGAATATTGTGGTTTTCATAGCATTGAAAATAAATAAATATAAAACATGCTTTTGAGCTGAAAAATTACAACTTTTAGATTCATATAACATATCATTTTTGTGGTTAAGGTTGGGATTAAAACTTTAACAATATTTAAAATTGAGGATAAAATATAATAACTTTGAATAGGAGGTCTAAAATACAGTTTTAATAAAATAGAAAGACCAAAAAGTGTATTTAAATCTTAAAATTTTACTTCTATGAATATTATCTTATTTTTCAGATATAAGTTTTGCATATAGAGAATGCATGTATGATTATTATTCGTTTTAGAATACAGTATAGTGAATGATATTTGTTTTATTTTTGGTTAAATAGTCCAAATGTTAGGAATTCACTTTTTAAAGATGAATAAGTGGGAAGTTTGAGACTCGAACTCCGACCCGCATATATATCGCGCAATGTCCTATTGATCAAGTTAACCTGACATGAATATGTTTAGTTTTATTTTTTATCAAGAATTTCCGATTTACTATAAACTTACTGTCACTATAGCATTTTATCAGTTCATAAAAAGATTATATAATATATGTAGGTGTCAGAGTTCGAACCTCAGACACGCTACTTATTCCTCTATTTAACTGCTAGATTAGTTGACAAAAAATCTAGCTAGCTATCTCCCACCCACTACACTTGCAATTTTCCCCTGGATAGTGTGTTTGTAGAGAGAACTCGATCATATTGTCAACATTAATAGCAATGCAATAACAAATAGTGATAGCAGAATTTAGAGACCACTCCATAAAATATAACTTTAGACTAAAAAAGACATTAGTTAGCTTGGTTTCCATTCTACAATTTAAAGAAATTATAGCATTTAAAGAAATTAATTCATTCCATCACACAAATGGATCCACCATCTTTTCTGTTCCATAAATTGGCAGCCCTGCATACATTCATAAACACGTTCCCCACTTCAAGTTATTCTTCCATTCTAATATTTCTTCTATACAATATTCATTTTACAAATATTAATTTGTTTTTCCATTCATTTGAATTAATACTTACATCAACAAAACATTGATCACTCATTCACTCATATAAAGCTACCCCTGTGATTATTGATACGTGTAAATATTGAACCATTCCTTTGAATCAAGTGAAATTTGCACTTACATACATGTTTGGTAAAAAAATTGTGCTTGCATGTTTTATTCCTTTTCTTGTTTGTTTTTTTTATTTGCACTTACTCTTTCTTTTTATTGGTCTTTAATATATTTTTTTGACAAATATTAGTCTTTGAATACTGATAGTTGTGAAGAAACAGTTTCAAATGATCATTCAAAATAGTCATGCTAGTATGCTACTATTTAAAAATTCAATTATATGTTAAGATTGACCTAATGCATATTTACTCACCATAAGAGGATAGTGTTGTTTAAGTGTATAAACAATGATGAGTGTTCTGTGTTTTCAGATTTTTCTTATGGAGTCAATTTTGGCCTAATATATGATGCTGATGAAAATGATTATATTAGATTTAATAAGACCGTCAACCCACCACCATTAAACTCTAAATATAATAAGGAAAACAAGTCGAACTTCTTATTCATATTTGACACAAACAGAACAGTTTCTATTGTGTTTTATTTGACTTCATCTTTTTAAGCATCACTTCCATTTTCTCGTTATCTTGTTATTTTATTTTTAACATGTATCAGATATAAAATAGAACCAGTAATTTATGTTCTATCATATTGAAATACAAATATCCTCCGAAGAAACTATAAGAGCACTTCCTTAGTTCCTCCATTGAGTCATAAATTAAGAACTATTGGAAAAAGCATTCACTAAAAAGCTTGCCACAGTGTTAATGACAAACATGTCCCAGAAAGAAATGTTACATACATCAAAAACTTTTGAAAACACAGAAGCACAAGTGTAAATAATGTTGTATGCTGTCATAATCTTTTTCAGAAACTAGGTAAGCATAAAAAATCCTAACATAAAAGTAAGGAAAATAATTCATTCTACTAATTTTCTCAACATCACCCTTACACAACTATATCCTTATTCTTTCCTACCAATATCACCATCCAAAATTGCATGCCTAGTTAAAACAATCTCTTTAACAAGATTTCTGTAACTGAAAGGCCGAACAGCTGCTCGCAGAAATAGATCTGGAGGAAGTTTGCTCTTCTTAATCTTTTTTCTCCACGGACCGACCCCAACATACTTCCACTCTTCTGGACTAACCTTTGCTCGCTTTCCTCTCAACGCGGTTTCATCTCCATCGGCTGAATGCATTGTTTCTTCCCCTGCCTCCGCTGTCATCATTTGCTTCTTATATAGCTCTGTAGAGAGTTTGACACTCTTCCTTGCCATATTTTCTATTGCTTCTGCACTATTTGTTGCTTTTCGAAACTCCTTCCAGCCCTTCACATCTTCTTCCATGGCATGGAATTTACCATCTTTGCTTTCTTCCATGTCCGTAACTAGATCTTGGTCTTCATTGACATCAAAATTATCAAACTCCTCATCCTCTTCCTCCACCTCTTGATCATCACCATCAAATTCATCACCATCATCAAATTCAGCATCTCCGTCACTACCTTCATCCTCAATCCAATCTATAATCTCAGTATCATTATCATCATCTTCTTCATCAGGAGCATCACAACCAAGCTCCATCTCTTCCAACTTAGCCTTCCACTCTTTAGTATAGGGATGTAAAATTTGCACCGGATGATGGCCCAAAAGAAATTCCAAACATTTCGACTTTTTTTCATCACTCAATTTCTGATATGCATTAACCACATCATCAACAAAAGCCTTTTGATTCACCTTCACAAGCTTACACAATCCACCATAATAAGTACATGTCTCAACACTACCGTCATCATTTTCTAACTGACAAAGGTAATCTTGTTCCGTGTTAGGATCAAGAAATGGAATTATTGCATTAAAAAAGTTATCCTGTGGCTCAAACCTACACTGAAACACCGGCCGCTTGACATACACAATATCAGGTCTCATCCACGCTGCACATTGCCCTACCAACGACCTCGCCTTGTTCCCAAGTCTACCCATCAAAGTCCACTTATCTAATCTCTGTTTACCAGCTTCAAGTACAACTTCACTAACTAATGTCCATTGCTGCCAAGGAAGTTCCGAAACCCTCCACTTAGGATGCCTAACGAAAACCCAAAAATACCTTAACTTAGTTTGATCCAACTGCTTCACTTTTTTCCCAAAATCAGCAGCCATTTCAGATTTTTCAATCTCCTCCCACTCTTCATGATCCTTCACTTCATTAATTATCGTCACACACTCATCCGTAATCCCACCACTGACCGGCTCACCAAGAACAACGCCACGCCAAGAGTACGGCCCAAAGTTACCATACTTATACGAATCATACGGATGCCTTAAATTCGGATCATCCTTCGCCATAAACCTCACCATTCGATCATATCCAAGACCAATCTGCTGCAACAAATCCTCCGAAAAATTATCCGGATAATTCCCACCTCCCCCAAGGTTTTTCAACCTATAAAACAAACCTTCAGCAAACTTCTTCGTTTTCACCCTTGCATTACGCTTCACCCGTCTCCGAAAATCAGCAATACTTTCTAATCTACCACCAGAAGACGACGCACCACCGGTCTTCTTACTACGGCCCGCATAACACCCAACATCTCTTCTACTAAATACATCACAATCCTTACTAAAAATCCCAAATTCACTGTCCGGTTTCGTGTTTCGGGCCAACGAAACAACTTGAAATCTTTTGTGGGGTTGAAATTTGATTAGGGTTTGGGATTTATTGAAAGGTTTAAAAAAGGAAAACTGATTGTAAGGTGAAAATGGGTTTAAGGTTCTAGGCAAGAATTCAGTTGTCAAATGGGTTGAATCCATTTCAGCAACAACCTTCAAATAAAACATTAAAAATTCAGTTTTTTTTTAGAATTGAAGTAACATGAATCATTATTCAAGGAGCATATAATTATCAAACAGAAAAATTATGGCGAAAGAGAAAAACCTTATCGCGAAGTTTCTTACTGTTCCGGCGACTAAGAGAAACTCCAGCGGCGTTTTCCGGCCAAGTTTTGGTTTTCCCGGGCAGTTGAGTTCAGTGCGAATGGAACTTACGAGGGAAAAGTGGTAGCGGCAGCATTTTGTTTTTCGAGTGTTTGATGGAAATGGAACCTGTAAGTTTATCTATACGTGTGTTTATTATAAGATTTTTATTCAGGATAAATTAAAGGTAATAAGTGCCCTAATTAATTAGGTGAAAACAACTTGACCAAAAATTAAAGGTGAAAACAAGTAAAATTGATACTTATTTTGTCTTTCAAATTTGAGAGAGATTTTTTTTCTTCCAAAAGTTATAACAAATAGACTCTGCTTCAAGCTTGTTCTCTACACTTATAAATGAGACGATGATAATTTTGAAATTAATTGAAATTTTGTCAAATTGATTCCTTAGACAACTAACTTCACATTGATATTTTTTAAATCAATTTGAATTGTGAAGTCGTTCAATTGAATAAATGATTTAACATGATCTATTTAACTCGTTAAAAATATCAATTAATTTGAGAAAAACACGTTTTATAAAATCAAAACAAAAGGTATCATCCATGAACAATTGCAACAATTAATCTAACTTAAATTCATTTAAGGGATTAACAACTTAACCTTTATAAATAAACATTTTTTTCAGAGATCAAACCAAATACCAAATGATTAAAGATCTGTGCTACACTATACTGGTGGAAAGATATTATTCTAATTAATTATTAAGTGGTTTGGTTGATTAACACACTTACATCAAATAGTTTTACTTTCTCACCGATTAAACAAGTATTTAAGAAAATCAATCCCTTCATATATACATATATGCCTCTTTACCTTCATAACTAAACAAATATCATCACTATTTGCACCGCCCACTATCTTGAACAACTATGCAAATGCTTAAACGTGTTCTTCTCTCAGCTTGCATGTTTTCCTCTCTCATTTCACCTCTAAGTATATATATTATCCCCAAATTCCCATTTAAAACCATATACTCCGTTTTCTTTGATTCTCCAAAATCACTACAATCTTTTTCGCTTCAATGTCAAATGAAAACTATTATCTCACTCTCAATAAATGTTGTTTTTCTTCTTCTTTAGGGAATGCACAAGTTGATAGAATCAGTAGGTTACCAAATGAGGTAATTGCTTATATCCTTTCATTCCTACCAACCAAAGATGCCATTGCAACAAGTGTTTTATCCCATAGGTGGATTTCACTTTGGACTTTTACCCATGCTCTTCATTTCCCAAATCATTGTCCTTCCTTTCCAACAAAAGAGAGCTTTGTTGATATTATGAACAGTGTCCTATCTCAAAGGGAATCAAAATACATCAAAAGACTTTCCTTCTCTATCCACAAAAACTCTTATATCCCTCACTTGGTTAGTTCAATAGTTTCCATGGCAACCACTCAAAAAGTTGAGGAGATAGACCTCTCTTTTTATCATTTAAAAGTTTATTTGCCTCCTCAGCTTTTTACATGCAAAACACTCACTGTTTTGAGGTTGGTTGGGACATTTCATCTCAATGTTCCTTCTCATGTTCATCTTCCTTTGTTGAAGATTTTGCATCTTAATCTTTTGTGCTTTGTTAATGATGATGATGGTGGTGCTCTTATGAGGTTTTTATCTAGTTGTCCTGTTCTTGAACAACTTTTCTACGAGGAAGTGAAGTTCAAACGTACTTCTTTGTTTGGAATATGTGTGCCTTCATTGAAGAGGTTATTTGTTAGGAGTTTTGATGAAAGACTTCATATCAACACTCCTCTTCTTGAGTACCTTGTAATAAAAGAAACTAAGGCGATTAACTATGTGGTTGAGAATTTGGACAAATTGAAAGAAGCACATATTGGTATCCATTTTGATTATGAAAGGAAAAAAGTAAGAGAAAATATAGCAAGTCTTTTCAATGGGATTCGTAAAACCAGATTTCTTTGCTTAGATTTGGATGCCACAGAGGTATGATTCTTTGCTAAAATTGCATTTTCTTATCAAATGCACACTGAATACATATGTTTTTCTTTTTTTTTTTCTTTTCACTTTTGTAAACAATTGGTTAGGAAAAGTATATTATATGTAGGACTAAAACTCTTGACTCATGCATACTTATTTTTCATAATTCTGTTATTTTTACCCACGTGCAGGTGCTTACTTATGCTTGTCTAGAATTTCCAACATTTGATCATTTGGGTCATCTGCAATTGTATTTAAAAATCTTTGACTCATATTTTCTAGTTAAACTGTTACTAGAAAAATGCCCCAATCTTGAATTTCTCGAGATTATCAAGGTTAGTTAACTCTTCAGATTTAGCTAATTATCTGTTGAATTTTTATTTTTACTTTGTTTCATTGGAGACGATTATAGTTGTGTTGTGATCACTTTTGACAGGTTGATGAACAATGTGATAATGAAATTAAATGGATACAACCAACAATAGTACCTAGCTGTCTTTCATCACACCTTACTACTTTTATATTCAGAGATTATGAAGGCACGGATGAAGAGTTTGAACTTATAAGTTACATTCTAAATGGTGGAAAAGTCCTTAAGAGAACCACAATTTATTTTGAGAGTAGCTGGAATCAAAGCGAGACAAGTGATGGTGTATTGGAATTATCTTCCTTGCCAAGAGCCTCAAAAGATAACAGGACTAACTATGTGCTTCAAAGTTGTTCTTGATGGTATGGATTATAAATAGAGCTTTTGTATTCTTTTTTGTAGGTTGCAGCATGTTTTCATGTAAGTCATCGTGTAATTTTAATCCCTTTCAGAAGAAGCAACCTTGTATCCTTATTCTGAATGTAAATTATGTTTTATAAATGATGAATATAATTGGCATCTGATGATGTACCATCCAGTGGTTGTTGGTTTGGTTTCAAGTCACTTTCACAAATCATGGTTCACATCTCATCTGTGATTGTGATAAAATTAGTAGACAGTTTCAGCATCATTTTAGAGACCTAGTGAGATATACAGTATCATCTAAAATCTAATAGGAAAATATCTGGTAAACTGTGTTAGAGAAGTTCCCTAGGCTAAACTGGCATACAGCTTTGAATGGCAAGAAAGTTTCATAACTCATCAGTGAACAGAAATGAAGAAGCCCTATGGCGAAACAGTCACCACTGTGTTTCACTCAATTGGCTTCAACTCAGCGATTTGAGCGAATTTGTTAGAATCAGCATGAGTTCAGCAGACTTTACTTAGAAATGAGTTTATACGAAGTTGTCAACCTGCGGTTCTATAATGCACTAACACAGACGCCACACTCAAACACGCTACGTTGACACCACAAATAATTTGAGAAAATTATAGTGTTTGAATGTAACCACAAGTGTCTTGGCATCCAAGAATATTGCTTGGGAAGCTAACTAGCTTTGATATTTTCCATCACTTTCTTCCGCTGGATAGCATCAAGTTACTCAGTATATATGGTCTACAACATGCCAATTATGTGATTGTCCTAGTCCTTGGAAGTTTATTTCTCAAGTTTCAACTACTTTTAGACCTCTCTTGTCATTGAGTGTTAGTGATAGTTCTCAAATTAGATTCTGGGAGAGTATTTCTTCAGGAACTTTTCTCGTTCCATGGTTTTTCCTATGCTTTTTTTACAGTCAACTTTACATCATTTCTGTCTAGTTCCTTTCAAATTTTGACCTTTTCAATAATCTTCATAAACATGAAAGCTTTGTGAGTTGGAGTCTCTTATGCCTTTACTTTATCTTTCTTCCAATCCTGATAAAGAAGTTTGGACATTTGACACCTCTTTTCTAAGTCTTATTTTCAATATTGTGCCTAGAATATTCTTTTGGACAAAGACAAACCCAGATGGACATATTATGCTCTATATAAGTTAAAAACGTTTTGTTTCGACTCATGTGGTTTACAGGATTAACAAAAATGACAGGTTACATGAACAAAAATATCTTTTTTGAATTGGTCTGGGTACTAGCTGTTTGGAGTTTTGGAGATTGTTGGGTCTGTCTTTTTGACCTGTATAAGTTTATCTTAACTGGTTCAAGAAGCTTTGCCTTGTATACAGTGTTGTTAAATAGCGGCTATAGTCTTGTATACAGTGTTGTTAAATAGCGGCTATAGTGGCCACTATAGCACTATCGCATTTTGGAATTTGAACAAATTGTTATTGTTCTACGATACACTATTTAGTAGAAAATATTGTGGCGCTATAGAACTATAGCTCTGTTGCGCAACGGAATTAGAACAAACTACTATAGCTCTGTTGCGCAACGGAATTTGAACAAACTACTAATTTCCGCAATCTGCTGTTGACAAACAGCACTGCTTGTATAAAGAAGCTAAGATTTTGTTGGTGTTGTACAAAAAATCTAGACTAATTTGGACCAAATTTTTTAGGCTCCCTTTGTTGTTTTTTGCTTGTGGTTTCTTTTGTAGTGTTTTCTTTATCATACAGGCAGAGATACTTGCATGTTTATAATATACAATTGAATTGCATTATACAGAAGTTAAATGATAGACTATACCTAATCAGCTCTTGCGGTCTGATGTCAAGAATGAATAGCATTGATTGCCTCCAGAGTCCATACACATACAAGGAAGTGATATATTTACGCTTGCATCGTCCTAAACATGTCTCAAGTTTTGCAGGGATCATCAATTCAGAAACCAAGAACATGAGTTTTATAACCTGATTGCATCAACCACGTGGTATGATCTTATCACAAACCAAGATTCTATAACTTGCATGTGGACCCTCAGCTGTGTCTCGCAATGTGGCTTGCCAGCCGATAGCCTTGGCAATCTCCAGAAGCTCATCCATGATAGAAAGAGAATCTCGGATGTATACATGTCCACCAGGTCTAAGTATCCGATCCATCTCAAGCATGATTGATGAGACATTGCATCTAATAAGAGAGAAATGCAACACAGTTAGGAATTACTGCAGAAGCACTCCCAACATACACATAAAATACAGTAAATCTATACAAGTTTCTTATTTTTACAAAGCTCGTAATATATGCCGTAAATAAGGAATGAAAAATGAACATTACCAATATAATTTATTTCAAGATGGACAAATATTGAGATATAGATTCTAAAGGAACGAGTTTTAGACTTCAATGACATTATTACTATATGCTTATTTCACTAGATCACTAAGTGTAACCGTAACAGATTGGACGTCCAAACCATTTCATTTTGCTCGAGAGAAATGAAATATATACTGAATCAGCCTGACATATTTACAAAAACAATCTATCAACACAAGGAGTACCTTTTCTTCTCAACAGAAAGCAGGAATGAAGCATGCAGAAGATCATAGGTTCTTGGATAAGTGTCAAATGGTTCACACCTAAATTAGAAATCATAGATAGAAATATTACTACATGCTGAGAAGCTCACAATACTGGTACAACTTATTTAATATGTTCTTAATATAATCTTAATGAAGAGCAACAAAGTACCAATCATGCATAACTCCGATCAGCCCACGGTCATATATCACAGGCAAGGTGTTTGGGCCACTGACAGGAACAACATTCATAACCCAGCTGTCAAGATTCTGGTCAATCAATGCAGCTGCAAATCTGCAGAAAGCTAAAAAAAATTATTGAATATACTAATAAGAAAATCCTACCACATTTTAGTATCTTGCACAAGAAAGAAAATATGATAAAACAATACCCGCCAAAACCAGCTCTCATGTCCATAACATTTCTTAATCTCATCGTCTTCCAACAGTAAACACGTACATAACTTGCTATTACCTCATTCCAATATTTTGATTCGGCCTTAAAAAGCTCTTTTCTGGATATGAGAGCATCAAGTTTTATGCTTTGAAGCCTATCCGGTGAAGTTTGCAAACGTGCAGGCCATTTGGTAAGATTTTCTCCATATCCATTCTCAGGCAATTGAGAGATGCATGCTTTTAAATTAACATACCTAAATTGACAAAGAAAATAATTGAACATCCAATCAAAGGCCTGTAAAATGTAATAAAACACAACCATGAAAATCTATTATAAAGTTTTACTCAAATTGTTTAACTACTAAAGATGATAAACTTGGCTGGTTTTTCCCATGGCTGCATAGGGTCAAGGCTGTTTCTAGATATAAAATTCTATGGGACTGCAGGTAGAAACCCTATACAAATGTGTGTAATCAGGTTAGATCACAGTCTACTTCCACAATCTTAAATAGCCATCATTCAGTTTCCAATTTATTTTTCTCTTCATCTTATTTGTTTCTATTTTTCCCCAGGAAGGTTAGATTAAGAAAAATTAACTTGTCCACAAGTTTAGTGTACACTTCAGTAAACCTAGAATACTAGAATAATAAAATATATATATATTAGAAAATAGAAAATAAATTTATATGAAATATAGAAGGCTTCTGTTAATTGTTGATCTTGGACTTCTAGAAACTGCATAGCCAATTTTATAGTCATAGTTTAGCTTTAAAAAATTATCGCTTCAACCTTCAGCAAAGTTATCTGGATGGAAATGGAATTTTACTTTCTTCCTTTGATGAGCTGTTGATCATATAAAGGTTTCTGTTAATTATTGATCACGGGCTTCTACATAGATCATAGTTTTTCATTTTCATAGTTTATCACAAATTTATAGCTTCAACGAAAAGGAGTTTCACTCTCTTTTCCTTGGATGAACAAAAAATATAGTAGTCTGGCATTTAATATCAATGAAGGAACTATTTAATTCTACACCTCCCGGTTGTTTCAACCTATATATTAGTAAAATGCACCTATTTTTCACTCCTTGATTCTATTCTCGAAACCTCTATCACACAAGACAATGATGGTAAATTTACAGACTGTTTGTGTAAAATTTATTGGGAAGGCAAGAACACTATACCAGATATTGTCTGGGTCCTCAGTTGGGTGACAGAGTGGAGGTTTAGTTTCTCCCTCACGGTTTAGATAGCAGCTATTGTCGAAGGGTTTCTGCCATATTGCAACATACCCATCTTTTTTCAAAAACTTCCAGCAAAGACGAGTAGTAAGATTAATCATCTCTGAAGATAATAAAACTCAATGTTACAGTCACAATGGAAGCTGCAATATTAGGAATACAGATTTAGACCAACCCTAATAAACTACTAAATATTCAAGTACAGTGGTACTTTTTTTTTCCTTTCAATGGTACAATTGTACACATAGCAGAAGTAACAGTCAATTGCGAAAAATGGAGCAGTTGAGCAGGTATTTGATATCATGGCATATAGTTAAAACTCTTGCTTTGGATAATGAATAAATCATGAGAGGGGAACAAAGGACTGACCATTTAAAGATTACATGTTAGTTCTGCCTATCAACGCGACACATGAAGGAAACATGGTAACAATTAGTGAACAAATTGTGGAATATATCATATCAGAAAATGTTAACATTAAAATAAGTGTACAAAATTAAGCAATCCATACATGCTACAGTCTATAGCTGAAAAGCTTCAATAACTAAATCTAGATGGAAACCAATTTGAGTCATACCTTCCCATTGTTCTTCTAAATTTTGCTCATGTTTATAAACTGGTTGGGCAGCCCAAACAAAGTACCCTCCTGCCCTTAGCATCCTATTAGCTTCAAGCAGCAAAATACCATCTGCATCACAAGTTCAAACGAGGTGTTGGATGAAACTCAAAGCTAGCAACTGAAACAAAGACGTGAAGGGAACGTGAAAATAGCTCTCTTCTTTTATTTTTACAAACAATTTTGCGCTAATAAGATTTCTATGCAAGCCCTGCTCACAACAAATTTGTCTTTCCTACTAGCAATCCAATAATGATATCAGGTAATGATTGATTAGGGATCTGCATGTATATTTATAGTAGTTTTTCCAAGAAGAAGAATCTCATGGGGATGAAATTGGTATAAAAAAAGAGAGGTTTAAATAGAAAATAAAGACCAAAGGATCTTTATTATTATGATCTGTATTAATTTTCCAGAGTAAAAAAGTGCATATGCCATTCATACCATAAAAACTAGCTAAAAAAAGAATGGATAAAAATTGAAATGCAAATAATGACATTTACATAAAACCATGACTAGGTAAAAACTTGCATTTACAGCATGCAATTCTACGGTCAGTTAGCTGTTAGGAACAATGCACACGATACAAGAGAACTCATACCATCTCGAGTCCAATTAATTCTGCAGCGTGAACAATGTATCAAATCAAAAGCTTGACTTGGATATAATAAACGTCTAGTTGCAAATGCTGCCACCATCGCTGGGACACCACGCTCAAGAGCAAATTGGATCTGATTCTCATGAACATCCTTTGGAGCAACGGACATTGTGATGACATTTCTTGACAATAAGTATGCACCAAAACTAGCTACACCACAGCCAACATCAAGAGCAACTCTTATATTCTGACCAAATGTGATGTCAGGAACCATCTAAAACATGTGGATGATAAACATCAGAATTATCGAAGATGGACATATGCCGCCTTAAAATGAGAAACCAAAGTACATAATGACCTTAGAAATATGGTCCAAGTATTGATCTGCTCCATGTATAAATTGGGTGCCACCTCCTGGAAACTTGAACTTATCCTTGTCTCTTGTAATCCAATTTTGACCCCCTTTATCTTCCACAAGACGAGTGTGGGGAACATTACTGTACCACACCTACAAGAAAAAAGCATAATATTGCATTAAAAAACCAATTTACAGCCACCTACACCCCAGATTAAAAAAAATTGAGTGAATATACAATTGAGAAAATTATAATCTGCTCCACCTGGAGAAGCTTAAATTACACCCTCCACCAAGACATATTTTTATCGATTTATGCTTTTAAAGATCATTGATATATAGTTTTGGATCCTCAATATCGATTATAAGACGATAAAAGACAAACAATATTATGTCCAAAGTTCCAAAACCGATAAATGAAAATTAAAACTTCATTTTGTCTTCTAAAATCATAAACTCAAAACAATAATAAAATATCCAAAATTAAGTGACAGTGATACTAAAAGTTGTGGAGAAAGGAAAATATGGACAGAAGACTCATTCATGGTTGTTCAATGTTCACCATTATTAAAAGGTTCATTCAATTTAAAATAAGATAAAATGCAATATATAGTTATCTCAGGGAATGGGGTGAAGGTTTTAAAATAAGTCGAGAGCAAAGTGTACTCTAAGCTTAGCACACAAGAGGAGAGTTTGTTAGGTGTAATTGTATTGCTTTGATCCCCAAAACTTCTACTGATGGAAATCAAGCCGAAATAGCAAGTGACAATTTTGGCCAAGTAAACTCACTATGAAGTTGATAGCCACTGGGACCAACAAGTTGTACTTATAAAAAACTTAGGAAATGCTGGGATAAAATTAAGTAACACTTTATATATGCGTATAATTATTTAGATTTAAACGATATAAGTTGTTAGTGCAAACCTGTTTTACACTGATATCTAAGGAAAATGCATTACTTTAATATCACCCCATTTTTGTAAGTGCGATTTAAAATGACTTGGAAAACAAAAGGACTCTCATTGGAATAATGATTTACACTCATATGTATTTCCCTTGAACTCTAAATTCTAATTATACTACATCACTATATAAGAGAATAATAAAGCATTTGGTTATATTATTTAGTTAACTCCGAAAAAATTCTGGTGTTACAAATAGAGAAGGCTCTGTTTGCCAAGAGACAATTTAAGCTTATAGCTTATAAGCTCATATAACTAAGAAAGACTCATTCGGTAAGTCATTTTGTCACGAGCTTATGTCAATTCATATTAAATTAGTTCTCTGATAAGTTAGCTCAACCACTAATTATTTTGTCATCTGAAGTGATTGAAAGAGCTTATGTAGTGGTTATATAGTGGTTAAACGAGCTTATGATAGAGTTTATTTTGTCATAAGTTAGCGGTTATATAGCGGTTAAACGAGCTAATTAACTAGTTAAACAAGCTTATTGTTTAACCGCTAATATAGCAGTTGAACTAACAAGTTTATTATTTAACCATTAATTTAACCTGTTAAATGAGCTAATTATACAGCGGTTATTTTGTCAATTCATATTAAGTTAATTCTCTGATAAGTCATTTTTTGACGTGCTTATGTTAATTCGTATCAAGTGGATAACTGAGCTTAGTTGATAAATTAGTTCGATCGCTAATTTTATCAAACATTATAAATTCAACCAACAAACTCTATCAATTATCCACTATAAGTTAACTTATCAACTATCCACTATTTTTCACCAAACGAATCCAAAATGTACCTCGTCACGGCTTCTAGGCCAAGGAATCGGCTCCCGGTAACCTTTAGGTGCCGGAACCAAACAATTAAACCGTTTCTCCTCAACTGGACAATGCCTCTCAAATCTCTCCCCTCTCTCCACTGATTCCAGCTTCCTAATCTCATCAACATTATCCAAACACGGTATATACTCACTCATACTTCCCTTACACAATTCAAATTTCTCCACCTTCAATTTCACTTCACCATTTGAATTATCCTTATCGTCAATTTGTGCTTCGTCCACAAAATCCGGATCAAATTCACCAACCTCAAACTCATCAGACATTGTTCCATCCTCATTCAGAATCCCTAATTTCTTAATTTTCACGGTTTCTGGTGTTTGGTTAGGGTTGATTATGGCGGAGATGTTGAATAATTTGTTGAAATTGGGGGAAGTTGAGATTTGATCGGTTGTGGTAGTAGTAGTGGTGGTGGTGAAGAAGATGAGTTGTTGTTGAGAGCGATTGGACCAATGTTTGCCGAGGTAGAAGAAAGTGACGGCGACGGTGAAGAACGCGGCGGTTTTGATGAATGGATTGCCGGTGGTGGATGGTTTCATGGTGGGAGTATGGGATCAAAGAATGGGGGTGTAAATATGAATTGAATGAAGATGAAGAAGTGAGTCAGATTGAGAAATGAATGAGTGAACTGTGTAGCGGGAAAAGCGCTGAATTTGTCTTTGTTTAAGTTTGATGACACTCATCATGACAGTTAAACAAACATTGAGTTGACAATTAAGTTCACGCCATTTATTGAACCATAAGATAAAAATAAATTGATTTATAAAACAAATGAGTGAATGCTCAAATTTATTGCGCTGTATCAATTTAATTTTTTTTATTTTATTTTATGCAACTGTCCGATCTATTTGGTCCGCCATAATTCATGTAAAAAATTGTCTCAAATTTGGTTTCTCGTGGCGCGTAGAGTCATGTAACTCTTCTTTTTGGTACTATTTTTGGAGTACTCTTGGTTACATAGGGACATTCATGATATTCATTTATCTGTCAAATATGTGATAACCCACAACAACTCTCATACTCATGTTCTCTACACTTCTCTTCCCTACATAGTGTCTGATTCCATTAACAACATGCATATGAAGTTCAATGATATCATAGAAGATAGTTTCATCTAGTTTGCCAATAAAAACGGTATCTACACCACAAAAAGTGGATATCGTTGGCTGATTTCTAACAACACCTCCACTCATAATCATTCTTGGTCTTGGATTTGAAAACTAAAAATTATGGAAAAAGTTAAATTCCTCATTTGGTTGGCTTGCCATTCTTCGGCCCCTACCTTGTCCTTACTCAACCAAAGGAACATCTCCACATCTGCTACTTGTACTAGGTGCGGTCTTCATGAGGAGACGTTTCTTCATTATGTTCGTGACTGTGAATTTTCAAGGAATATCTGGTACCATTTTCAATTTTAATTACTCTACTTTCTTTGACTGTTTGGTTCCTCATGATTGGCTTAAAGATGGGTTGTTGGGAGCTCATTCCTTTACCTTTGCTGCCATTGTTTGGTGGGCTTGGCGTCACCAGAACATCATGTGTTTTAGCCATGAGAACTGGCCTCTAAACCGCTTAGTCTTCAACATCCAAGGTATAATAAAAACTTTCAAAAATTGCTTCTCTGTCAACAAAAATAGTGCTATTGAAGAGAGATTCACAAAGTGGAACAACAACTCTTGTGTGATTCTTAATGTTGATGGTAGTTGTCTTGGCTCCCCCCTTAGAGCAGGTTATGGTGGTCTTCTTTGCAATTATGAAGGTTACTACCTCTCAGGATTTTCAAGTTACATCCATAATTCTACCAACATTCTTTACGCGAAACTTTTTGCTATTTATCAGGGCCTTTTATTAGCCAATGAAAAGAATGTTGTTGATCTTGTTTGTTGTTCAGACTCAATGCATTGTATTAATTTAATTAAAGAGCCAACAATGAAGTTTCACAGTTATGCAGTGCTTATCTAAGACATAAAAGAGTTGTTTGATCATTTGAATGTCACTATTTGTCATACTTTAAGATAAGGAAACTAATGTGCGGATTTTATGGCCAAGCTTAAAGCCTTCTTGGATATTGACTTTTGCGATCATGCATCACCACCGGAGGGTCTCATGAGCCTTCTAAGTATGAATACAGCTGAAACTATCTTTCGTAGATTGTAGTTAGTTTTTTTTTTTTTTGGAGTACTGATTGTAGTTAGCTTTGTTTCTTTTCTTTGTCTTCTATTGTTCTTTTAGCTTTGTACCCAAAAAAAAAAATCTTTTTTTTTTCTTATGCAATGGAAAAATAAATAAGGAAACATAAAAAGAAACTAAGTTCGCATAAGAGCAACGCTTACAATATTAGGCATCAACACAAGATGAGTTTCAACTACGGTCTTTGTAAACTAATTGACACATTCATTCATGATGGTAAATAATGTCAATATTTTTTATAGTACTCTTCGAATTTTAGATTGATGTACCACCCCTCACCCAAAATTGCAATTTTGGTCACTTCGGTTTTTTAATCTTGATCTTACATATGTAGTTTTAGCAATATATATGAATATGATGGACATGTTCACCGAAAAAATACTATCATGGATTGTCTTGATGCAATCAATTTTCTAATTAGATTATGATAAAAAAGATATATGATTAGATACCCTTAGTGGTAAATTATCTGAGATTGGTATTTTGAGCTCAGCAACAAACTAGTAATTGTTGAATGGAGCTAGGTGGTCAAAAATCATTTGAGTTCGTGATATTTCCTTCGGTTCACCTTGAATGTCTATGTCCATTTCCAAATGTTGTGTTTGTCACAACGTTTTGAGGGTGTTTCCCTCATTCTAATGTGATATGTGATTACTTATGAACACCTGGTTTATTGGATTTATGGGGACACTAGCATAGGAGTAATGGTAGATATCATTTTTTGTTTCTTTAGGAAAATAAAATTAGATTGGGGGAGATAGTATACAACTTCATGTAAGATCATTGAAGATTTAAATAAATTTAGTGGTCACAGCTCATGTGAACGGAAAGTCTAACCATATGTATCAACTACAATAAGAAGTGATTGAGATCATTTATTGAACCATATGTATCAACTACATATTTTTTCATTTCTAGCTAATTTTTCCATTTCCTCATAAAGATTTTTTTTCTTTTTGAAAAATCATAAAGAATTTTTCTTTCATATACACCTTCATGTCAAAGAGTATAATTGAGTGAAAAATCCATTTTCAACCAATGCTTCTTTTTCTTTTACATAAATAAATTCGTGACATCTTTTATGATTGAATGAAAAAGTATGATTGAGTTGAGGTTGCAAGAAATTAAAGCATTTATCAAACTTATACTATATATATAAATAGCACACACATATAAGTAACATTATACAATAGTTTAAAGTAAGTTACCTTTATAGTATAAAACTACATACACTAATATTGTTCTTGTTTCCTCCAAGTATTGATCAAATTCAAACATCTTATAATTGCATTATATAGATAGATAGTATAAAGTGTAATTAGGTTCAAGACTTTGAGTTAAGAGGGAACTTAGGCCAAAGAAAAGCACCCTTAGCAAACCCTCTTTTGTAAGCCAAATCACCATGTGTAGGCAACCCATATTCCTTAAGCAGCCCATCAAGCTTCCATTCAGGCATGTCTTGGTAGTCTTTCTCAGTGTATCTTGGATAATGAAGAGGCATTTGAAAGAAGCTAACACTATTCTTATTTGGACTCTCCATTCTCTGTTAATGATCTTTTCTCAATAATATGCTACTTAATTATAAAATAATGTGTTCAATTCTTTGAAGAGAGATAATTAATATATCTATATTTGTAGTGTTAATATAAGTTGATGGAAGGCTCTGTTGGCATGAGAGGTATCACATGAATCAGTTGGTGTACCTTCTCTCACGCATTTGGTAACTTGATTGGGTGATTCATAGTATGTGTCCGTGTACATGTTTTTGTTTACACTTTAAAATATTTTACTAAATATCTATAAAATAAAAAAGGTGGGTTTTTAACTTAGAGAATGTGGACAGTTCGGTCTTAAAATGATATTTTAAAATTTTTTAAGTAACCAAGTTAATTGGAGTAAAAAGTTATGAGATTGTTTAAATATCTACCCCAATGAAGAAAAAAAAAAATTGAGAGTTCTAGCTATTTTTTAAGGAAAACACTACCACCAGGAGAGAAAGGGCACACTGAGCCCAATGAAGGCAGCCGTAGAATGTGGGGCGTCCACACGAAGGCAAGGAAAGACACGATTAAGCTCCCTAACATGCGACCTTTAGCCGAGTAACAACATTTAGGACACAATCTTATAGCTGGCCGCGATCAATATGATCATGGCTAATAGGACCTAGACGTTAATATCATTGTCTATAAATATCACTTGTTCATATTGTTTTTGACACAGCTTAATCATTCAAGAGCATATTTTTACTCGCAATTTATCTTATTTTGCTTTTACTAATGCTTTTCTTAACCTCGATGAAGGTTTTTTAGAGTAGTTAAACAATTCACAGATGATGAACATAGTTCGTTCTTTGGCATAGTCATTTGAAAAAGAAAAAAGAAAATCAGGGTTGAAAGTTATTAGCAGAATTTTTTGCTAACTTTCAAGTTTAACAACAATGTATTAGAGAGCAAGATAAATATAAAAGAAAAAATTCCTAATTATATTTTGGGTTCTAAAAATGTCATATTATTTTGGAAAAATTACCGACAATTTTAATTTTATTCCATGTTTAAAATAATCAGCGTTTTTTGAATTTCAATATGCCCAGGTACGTTTCTTGTTTTATCCTAAATATGTTGGAGAATTAAGCTCAAGTTGCTTATAATATTTTAGATGACGAGTCAACTATAAGAATCTGCAAAGATCTATTATTTGCACTGACTTTACTTGAAATTAACATCTAAAGCCAATTACCCATGACTTTACTTGAATTTAACATCTAAAGCCAATTAACTATTCTAACTTTTAACACAATTAGTAGTGTAAAGGTTTTTACATATCATTTGCTATGAATTGGTACATTATACTGAGGTATGTTTGTTGTTAGTTATCCTTATTTATTAATTTTGTTAAGTTTTAAATTAATTTTTTTATTTTCATTAATCTCTTATTAGGTTTGCGACAACTATATCTTAAAATTTTGGCTCTAAATTTGCATCATATATGTTTTTCATTTCTCTCTCTAATAACCATGAATATTTTTCAAAACAAAAATTTAATAAATATTTTAATCCTTATTCTTATTATTTATTAGGTCTGCATCAACTTAACTTATTGTTTCTGTAGTTTTATTTTTCTTTTTACAAGTTGTTGTACACTTGTTTAATACGTTTAGAAACATAATACCCTAATTTCCATGCAAATTCGGCTACCCTAAATAATTTGTTAGGAACCATGAACTGCATTAATTTTTGATGTTTAACTATAAAAGTAATAAATAAAATTGACCCGTGCAACAATATAATTTTGTATTCTTTTTATCTTTTTCTTTATAATTTTATTATTATCATTTGATTGTAATATTTGTATCTCCAATAATCTAATTTGTGTTTATTGATTGACTCATAATCTTACGGGTTAAATATTATTTATTGGTCTCTATTAAAGTCGAGAAGACTCGTGCGTCGCACGGGTGAAAAGTCTAGTGAATAAGAATTTTGTTTACTGGATATCACATTTAATTGTGAATTACATTTATATATTTTTGTCATTGTTGATTGAATCCTTTTAGTATCAAAAACCCATTCACATGTTACGAAGTATTTTTGTGAACATCTGAAGATATTTTACATTTTATACTACAATAATCAAATTACATGTGTTCTCATGAACTTAGCTCAGTTAGTAAGGACAATGCATAATATATGCAAGGTCATGGGTTCAAACCCAAACAACCACCAAAAAAAAAAAATCAAATTACATGTAAGATAAATTATATTCATCTATGTTTAAGACATTGATTTATTTTTTTTAAACAGCAACAAAGACTTATATAACTATATGGTGTATTGTAGACGGTTCTCGACACCAGCCGAAAGAGGTGAAATTCTGGAAACCATCGTCTAGCCGGATCAGGTAAAAAACCCTCTTTGAAGTATCGGCTTACAAGATTGCATATATTCAAAAATTTATATTGAACAATATTTTTTTTATTTAAATTTAGGGAAGGATATGTATTTCGAATCATTACTATAAGAAGCATCGCAATGAACTCAATCTAAAAGCTCCTAGAATGCTAATCGACGGTGAAGGCATAGACATTGTCACACATTTTGGGAGAGATGAGATCAGTGTGTATATGACTAGCGGAGCTAGGGTTGCTAAGGAGTTTGGTTTCGAAATTCCAATCAAGGTAAGGCTAGACTATGAGGGTGGAGAGAATTTCTATAGTTTGACACAACTAGGTAATATCCACGTTCCAAATGTATTCACGATGCATGTTAAAGAGGATCCTATTGAGATTATCTTTGATGATGAAATTGAGGTGGAACAAATGAATGAGGTGGAGGAAGAAGAAGTTGGACAAGAGATTGAGGTGGAGGAAGGTGTAGCTGAAAATGTGCAAGAGGTTGGCAGCGTTGAATTCTATCACTTTGAGACGAATGTCACAGAAGTATTGGCTTCTATTGAAAAGCCTCAAGTATTGGTATATGAACTTCAATTTTTTCCAATTAAATGTTATATTGTTCTCTCAACAAATCATTTCCATTTGTTATGTTTTCAATTTATTAAAACTTATATAGGTTTCTTGTCATGGATTAATCCTTTTATGATTACTAAGTAGCTTTAGATATATGAAGCCAAAATGTGCTCAAACCAATACTTACTACAATTGAGCTTTAGGTATATTGTTTTAGTGGTGTCTAGCATCGGTCTTATTCTTCAAATTTGTCCATGTTTAATAGAATGTGACTAGGTCTGATACATTGGAAAAGTTGCAATCATTTCAAATTGGAAAAGTTGATTTATTTATGTTTTTCGAAGATTGTATTTTACATACATAAGTTTTGATGATTTATACTCTTGGAATAATTTGAAATCAACCTGATGATATAAGTTAATTTTTTGTTTGCTTATTTCATGTAGCATTTTCCTAATCAAATATCCAAAAGGATGTTGAAAAGGAGATATCTTAGAATGACGCTGGAAGATGTCGAAACACATAAGACCTATAATTGTAAGATTAAGACTGTCGGAAGAAGGAATGCTGGGAAGCCTTTAGCTGGTGGATGGTTTGATTATGTCATGGACCGTAGTTTAAAGGAGAATGACAAATTGATATTTGATTTGGAGGATCCACCTAGAAAAATGTATGTTCAACATGTCCATTAGTCTTTTTTTACTGCACACAAACATGTGGAACATGCATTTTCCTAGGTGGATCCTCCAAATCAAATATCAATTTGTCATTCTCCTTTAAACCACGGTCCATGACATAATCAAACCATCCACCAGCTAAAGACTTCTCAACATTTCTTCTTCCAAAAGTCTTAATCTTACAATTATAGGTCTTATGTGTTTCCACATCTTACAACGTCATTCTAAGATATCTCGTTTTCAACACCCTTTTGGATATTGGATTAGGAAAATGCTACATGAAATAATCAAACAAAAAAATTAACTTATATCATCAAGTTGATTTCAAATTATTCCAAGAGTGTAAATCATCAAAATTTATGTATGTAAAATACAATCTTCTGAAAACATAAATAAATCAACTTTTTCAATTTGAAATGATTGCAATTTTTTCAATGTATCAGACCTAGTCACATTCTATTAAACATAGACAAATTTGAAGAATAAGACTGATGCTAGACAACACTAAAACAATATACATAAAGCTCAATTATACTAAGTGATAGACTTTTAGCAAGTGTACTAAAAATGCATGGAAGTAATAAAAATAAGTTCGTATCCACGAGGACTGTGTTAATCTCAATTTAGCAATAAGGTTAATATTTAGGATGTATAATTTTATAAGTGCCCGAGGCAGTAGATTTGTGTGCATAAAAAGTAAATAAACAGAAAATAAGATTGTTTTGGAAAAGATAAGGAGAGATGAGACTAGGTCTTTCGAATCATCTATGTTCCCCTAATTGATTACTGTACTATATTCTTGTGAATGGTTCTTTAGTTCCACGATAGTTAACAAATTAATCCTAATCAATCCCTTGAGTTAGGACATTCATCTTAAACTACAGCCTCTAATTCCTTAGGTGGTCTAATAATCCTTGAAGGTTTAAGCACGTTAACCTAATATCACTAACAAACGACTATACATTCCTAGACTAACCATGTTTATTAGAACAATTCAATGGGTCTAAGTTGAAAGCTAGGGTCAGTAGTCATTCATACTCACGAGTTTATATGTGATCAAGATATAAAAGAATTAAGAACAATTGAATTGAATAAAAACTAAATAATCATTCACAATAAATAGAGTTTCATCACATCACAGCAACATGATTCAATTAGGGTTACAAAGAATCATCTCACACTTAATCTAGAGAATTAGGTAAACATGATAAAAAGAATTAAGTAATATAAATAATAGAAATTACAATGTTTTGACACTGAGAAGTTCTTGAATTGATATGCCCTTTTTTCCTTTGTTCATGCGTTGAATTGAAGCTCTTGCCTCTTCTCTACTCTCGGGAATCGTGCATCCAAAAGGTGAATTGTTTCTTTCCAAATCGTGAATTCCCCTTGTTCCAAAACGTGAATGCACAAAACGTGAATGCTACTTCCTGTGTGTGGTGCTCTCATATTTATATGCCTTGTAACCTAGTTCCCTTAGTGATGCATGTTACGTTTTTATCCTTGGATCAAACATAAGCCAATAAATAATATGAATTCTTAAATCCATTGCTTTTTAGCACCTCTTGTTTTGCTCTTATTTGATCATATTACCAATCTAATCATGATAATAAACACTAATTTTAATCATTCCACTACTTGACTCAATTAATCAAAAACTACAATTTATTTAAAATGACTCTAAATTAAATATTAAAATAATAAAAATAGACCAAAAACTTAACTAAAAAGACTCTAAAAATGTGGAATGACATACTGTCATCACTAAGTATTGGTTTTAGCACATTTTGGCTTCATATATCTAAAGCTACTTAGTAACCATAAAAGGAGTAATCCATTGCAACAAACCTATATAAGTTTTAACAGATTGAAAATATAACAAATGGAAATGATTTGTTGAGAGAACAATTTAACATTTAATTGGAAAAAATTGAAGTTCACATACCAATACTTGAGGCTTTTCAACGGAAGCCAATGCTTTCGTGACATTCTTCTCAAAGTGATAGAATTCAATGCCGCCAGCCTCTTGTATGTTTCCACCTACACCTTCCTCCCCCTCAATCTCTTGTCCAATTTCTTCTTCCTCCACCTCATTCACTTGTTCCACCTCAATTTCATCGTTAGAGATAATCTCAATACGCTTCTCTTTAACATGCATCGTGAATACATTTGGAACGTGGATATTCCCTAGTTGTGTCAAGCTATAGAAATTCTCTCCACCCTCGTAGTCTAGCCTTACCTTGGTTGGAATTTCGAAACCAAACGCCTTAGCAATCCTAACTCCGCTAGTCATATACACACCGATCTCATCTCTTCCAAAATGTGTGACAATGTCTATGCCTTCACCATCGATTAGCATTCCATGAGCTTTTAGATTGAGTTCATTGCGATGCTTCTTGTAGTAATGATTCAGAACACGGATCCTTCCTTAAATTTAAATAAAACAAATATTGTTTAGTATAAATTTATGAATATATGCAATCCTGTAAGCAGGTACTTCAGAGAGGGTTTTTTACTTGATCCGGCCAGATGATGGTTTCCAGAATTTCACCTCTTTCGGTTGGTGTCAAGAACCGTCTACAATAGACCATATAATTAAATAAGATTCTGTTGTTGTTTAAAAAAAAATCGAATATCTTAAACATAGATGAATATAATTTATCTTACATGTAATTCAATAATTGTAGTATAAAATGTAAAATATCTTTAGATGTTCACAAAAATACTTCGTAACATGTGAATAATTTTTTAAACTAAAGGATTCAATCAACAATGACAACAATATACAAGTAATTCTCAATTAAATGTGATATCCAGTAAACAAAATTCTTATTCATAACTCACAACAAACTGTTGGAACAAAATGTGTTTAACATTACCCTTAAAAGTTTTGAGTGATAACAAAGTATTAAAAAATTGTTAATTGGAATGCTAATATTTGTTCAAGTGTACAGGACCATAGACAAAATTTTTGAGATCATTTATAGGTTCTGAATGAACAAAAGAGAGCAAAGAATTGAACAAAAAGGAAGCTTAAAAGCGTCTGAAGAAGAACTGCTCCTGAAGTTAGAAGTGCTCCTGAAGACCTAGGGTTCCTGAAGTGATGACGTCATCAGAAGCAAGTTCATCAGAAGTTGTATATCACCAGTAGCGAGTTCATAAGGTTATGCAAATTTGAAGATTCATAAGTTGTTCATTGGATTGAATGTCGTATTTACATTGCGAAAGAGTGGAAAAGAGTAACAACGGCTAACTCAAAGGGATTCAAAAACATTGGCTGCTTATTTCTTTTTGAAGCGTTGACATAGTACAAAATGCACGAACTGTACAACCACTATCTCCACTACCCAGAGTTTGTCTCTGCTACAAGACAAGGATAACAGCTCTTCCTGCAACGATGTTCCTTCATACATGGAATGGATTTGAAATTGCTCCTTCATATGACAATAAACATATCAGGCAATGAATCATTGGTGATTGATCAAAGCTTCAAACGACTCTTTTTGTATGCGCTGGCAACTCAACGTTCATTTTCACACCTCTATATAAAGGAGTGAAGACTTGAAGAACAATAAGACTCTACAACAATTTAAAAGCGCCAAAACTCTGTCAAAATTGTTCAGCATCCAAAAGTTCACTTAGAATTTCTTTTTCAAAGTTCATATCTTAGAAATTCTAAAGTATCAAAGAGTCTGTATCTGATTTATATTGTGATCACCTCTGATTGTATATCAAGTGTTCAAGTGTCAAACATTTTTCTTGTAATTCTGTTTGATAGGAAGTCTCTTGCTTGTGTGCTTGAGAATTAGAAGTCTCTTGATTGTGTTCTTGAGCATTGGAAGTCTCTTGCAGTTGTGCTTGAGCATTTGTAATCAGATATTACATTTTAGTGAACTCTCCTTGGAAGTGCAAGGGGGACATGACTACTTCCGGCTTGTGGAAGGAACCTGTATAAATTGCTTTGTGTCTTTCTTCTCTCTCTGATTTTATCCGCTGCATTTTGGTTCTGAACATCATTTCAGAAGCTGTTCTTAACTGTTTCTGGTCTGTGTGTTTTAACTTAAGAGAAAACGAAGAAAAACTAACACAATTCAACCCCCTTCTGAGCTATGCTCACATGTCACAAGGATGATAGTTTTATAAACGGAATAGAGAACAGAAACTTAAAGGTGGATTTAACTTGTGAAAATATTTTCTATTTATTAGGGGAGATTAATTTAACAATTATATGGTGTGATATCAATTTTAAGAAAAGCTTTGTCCCCCATTGTTGATCTTAACAAAGGTTGTTATGACAAGTAGGAAACATTCCATGAAAGCAAGGGTACGCCTAACAAGTCAATTAATTTCTAATGGAAGATTATCAAAAGAACCGTATTTCTGGTACTTTTCCATCTTTCCAGTCAATGGCTTCAATTAAGCACTCTTGGGCCATAATTTGGTTTTGGACTTTCGTTATCATATGTTATGGCTTGAGAGTGATATCATAAAAAAATGTACAAAAAAAATAAAATGAAAATGTGGTTCCTTTCCAGTTTGTTGTCCAAACCAACTACACACAAAAATAAATCATACAAATCAAACAATTTTTTATTTTTTTAAAAAATAATAAGAGTTTAATTTTTATACATTGAGAGGTACAAAAGTTTTATAGACACACATACATATAATGATTTGTCATCACATTAGGAGTAAGTTAAAAACAAATTATTTATCATACCTAATTAATTGATGTGACAACGTATAATTGACGTAAAAGTTGTGTACATTGTCTTATAACTTAAACGCAAAATATAAATTGTCACCCACAAAAATATTATTCCCTCTCGAGCCAGATAAGATATAATAGACCATAAAACTCTGTTAACGTTGTTGCATTTGTAGAAATGGATTCAAACTCAAAACGACAAACTATTACCGATCGAGTGGATAATTCTTGATTGATTACAAACACAAATCTAAATTACTTAGACATACACACACAAAAAATACATGATTTATTTATTTTAATAAAAAAAATATATTATTTTTTCTCATTTTTTCTTTTCCTACTTGAGAGTGTGCCTAAATACGTTAGATTCAGGTTTGTGACTAAATAAGTCTTGTTCATTGAGATTTTTACATTGAATGTCGCCTGTATTTTAAGTGGGGAACACCTTTCATTCAATGAGTTAGGCTTAAAGGTTGAATTAGGTACAAAATCGATTTCTAAAATAGCAGCCAGGCATATGTTGGGTCATATACAAATTAATAATGTCTCTGGCCTACCAGATTCGTGCTTCAAGATCTAGTTTTGGACGTGACAGAGATTGAGATGAATATTGAGAAAAAAAGACTTTTGCATAAAAAAAAAACATCCCCTTTAAACGGCACACATGATTTTTTTATGGTGACCGGAGCTTAAATACAAACCTTACATATATTATGCGTTGTTTATATCAACTGAGTTAAATTCACAATAACGCACACATAAGATTTGCTTAAAAATATAATGTAAATTGTCTTCAGAACATATATATGTAGCGAAATGTTCATAATAATATTTGTAGCCATATTCAATATATATGCATATGTATAATTGAGAATTAACTAACCATAAGTATGTTCTCCTCTAATGAAAAGTGTGTTATTTGATCATTTTCCAAACACGTGATATGCATGCATGTAATATTTCTTATGATACGTGTTTGGACTTTGGAGGTTTTGAAAGTATTTAATTTAAGAAATAACAAATATTAAATTACAATTAAAGTCTTAAAGCACTTTAAGGTATCGATATTATACGTTTCATTGATATTTTTTAGCTTTTCCTTTCTAAGTAAATACCTGTTACTTCCTATAATCAAAAGAAGCAAATACCGTTAGTGTACTTCTTAGCAAAACTTTCTGTATTTAGTCAAAATAAAAAGCAAAAGTTTACGTATTTTAGATTATAGAGGTTTGTAGAAGTAACATTGATTTATTTATAATGTAGGAGGTACATAACATCAAGCAATTGGAGGGTATGCAATGTGCTCTGGATTCATTGCTGGCAAATATGTGTCAAGTTACTCCAAGAAGTATAATTAATTAGTTAATTAATTAATTGATTAATTAGGGTAAAAGGTCACCAGCACATGATTATTGGAGCGATTTTGGCCTTGAAATCAAAGCATTCTCTATGATACATGACAGCATTTTCCATGCTTTGATTTTGGCCTTGAAATCTAAGCATTTTACATAAACATTATTCCCACAACAATCCAAAATCACATTGCTCTCAAATAACAGCGCAGATTCCTTACAGGACACGTTATATTATTCAGGTTTTTATGTCCAAATATCACTGTCAATGATAATTTTAATAATATTTTTGTCAAATATAATAAATATTATTCAGATTCAGGTGAGGTTTTTATGTCTTTACTCAAAATTTTGTCAAAAAAAAATGTCTTTACTCAAAATATATCTTTTAAATAAACGAGGAGTTTTTTTATCTTTAGATTTCAACCAATTATGATCACATTTCATACAGTAAACGATCGCACTTCACGTTATTTTTTTGGTCTCGACATTTCACTTTAATTAAAGAACAATTTGAACTAATTTTAAAAGGATAATTATGACAATTTAGTCAAACGTTCATATATATATTTATATTTAAAATGACTAAAGCAAAAAAAGTGCTACCTTGATCACAAAATAAGTTACTTCAGCACTTGAGATAAAAATTAAGAAATGTTGTTAAGTTTGTCATTCATTAATGTTGCGAGAAATATAAATTATAAGAATTAAAAGATACAAGAGTAATAAATAATTAAAAAATAAAATTAAGTCTCCCTGAGATATCATTTTTTTCTTTTGATCTTATTTTTAGTAAAAAAAATTGGGGAATGTGAGGATTTTAAAAAAATATCTTACATAAGATGGGATACTTTATGTTTGAAAAGGAAGAATGAAGATTTTTGGGTGAGGCGGTTGAAGGAGTTTAATTTTGTTTTACTTGATAAATGGGCTTGAACGGTGCTGGTGGAAAAGGATAGTTTGTAGTTTAAAGTGTTATGTGCGAGATATGGTGAAGAAAGTGGGAGGTTGTGGTTTGAAGGAGTGAAAATGGTAGCAGAATTTGAATCAATTTAGAAGCGGGGTGGTTTGCTAGTTAAGGGTGGTTGTTGGAGAATATTAGTAGGGAGGTGGGGATGGTGCGTCAACTTTGTTTTGGAAGGATATGATATGTGGGTTGATGATTCTTCTTTAGAAGTTTGTTTTAGTAGAAAGCTTAGTTTTCATATTATTTGTTTTCTTATAGATATTTACTATTGCTACAATGAAGTTGGGTGTTGTTTTGTTTAAATGGAGAATGAACTTCTCTTTATAAGAATGCACAATTCAAGATTATTTAGTCCAATGGGTTCTTGATTGTACTTTGAAAAACAACGAATAAGATAAAAGATTCAGAGTTGAATACAATACAAAAACGGTAGTATGCATAATTTGATTGATACTTAATTCACAAATTAAAGTGATTATGTTGAAAGAAACTCCTCCAATGAAATTGTGAGATTTCTTGGAATGCAAGTTTACGATAAGCACATTAACCGGTCAATCATTGATGAAAAAGAATTTGTACTCGCCGAAGGTAGAATTTGAGAGTAATGTGTAAATCGGTGTTGACACAATTTAACACTTAAACACAAGTGTTTAGAGATGATAATGAGATTTAATTTGTTAACAAAGTCGTGAATTTTTTTTTATTGAAAATAAAATTTTCCATCAAACTCAACAAAATGAAATTGCACAACCTTCTTGAGGTGGCACAAGCACTATTCTTCAATACCAATGCCCCAAAATATTTAAGGGTGAAACTGTCTTGACACCTGCACATTTATAAATCACATTTATAAACTCCTTTTCGTCTTTTCTTGAAATATTTTTCCATTGTTTCATTCTTAGTTGATTTACGACAAAAAATATATTTGAATACACGAATTTTGTTCAAAAACATAAATATTTTGGTAAACTTAAACCCCGCCTTATCAAATGTGTCTTTATTTGTTACTCATATTCTCAAATAGGCTGTAAATAATTTGATCCTGGTACAGAGAAATGTTTGTAACAATGGATATGTTACCTTTTTAAAAAAATAAACTTCTTTTAAAGGGAGGATTGTACGTTTATTCCTTTACCAATTGTATAAGCCTATGAAGGACCCCTGAGTCATTGAGGCAAGCTATGCGAAACACAAAATTTCTAACATGAACCTAGAAAATGCAAATCTACCTTCATGAATTAGAAAATGTCGTTTGACGTGAAATAATAGAGTAGAGTGTAAGAGTGTTATAAAAAAATATATTAAATAATATTTGTCTAAAAAATATATATTAAAAAACGTCTTTGTCTTCAAATTATGGGGACGAGATGTGTAACTCGATTTCTGTTTCATTTTGTCCTTATCACGTCCTTTATTTTTTTCTCCGTTGATTTTTTCATCGGATCAAACCCGGTCCATTATGTTGGGCAAGACCGGATTTCGCACACCCTCAAATAATACTTAGTTCACACAATTTTTTTTTAAAAAAATATTTACTGCAATACTCTCTTGAATAATAAATTTTTTTGTCAATTTTTTTGTTGAAGAATTGTTGAATATTAAACTAAACATCCAAAAACGCTTAGATAAGATGACACGAGTCACTTTTTAGCTTAAAGAAGGTCTTGATTTCGAATCCACAACATTTAACATGCAGCAGTGTTAAAACTCTTAGAAAAACATATCGTCCATTTAAGTTTCACAATGTTCAAAAAATTAGTCTCTGTAATTGTGTGAAAAGAATTTTCTCGTTTCAGTTTACACTAAAAAGAATAGTATTAAACTAAACAACAAGAAAAGGAAAGTGGATTAAAAAAACAAGAAAAAGGAAAAGGAAATTTCGAGCACAAGTCTTTGTAGTTGTACTATTTCTCGTTCACGGTAGAGAGAGACTAGAGTGGCAAAGAAGTCACGACATTTTGTGATATAACATGTGTAGTACTATCGTAATAGGCAAGTAAATAAAAGGTACAAATATAAGAAGTGGCCACAATCCGAAACAACGTAAAAAGCCTCACCGACACTTTTGCCCACAGAAAAATTCATGCATTTTAAAATCCACTAATAATTCATGAATAAATTAATCGTACTACTTTTTAAAGTATGCAATGTTTTACACGATAAGAAATTATTTAATATTTTTATTAATTAATAATACTATTATCTATTTATTTTATAAATTCACTTATATTTAATCTGAATGAAATTCTCCTTATTTGCAAAAGAATAGGCACAGATAAAATATTTGTAAGTCAAACTCGTTTACCATTTAAAATATTAAAAATTATGGTACATGTGTCTATTAAATGTAATAGAATGATCTAAACATAAATATTTTCTGTCAAATAATTTAGTTTTCTGTTAAATAATTTAGTGTTTCGATTCACACATTTAAATATAGAGAAGTAAGAAATTTGTAATTCGAACTTCAACCTATATATATTATTGTTCTTTGAACTATCAACTCAATGGTACTCAGAATACACATCTAAGCATAATTTAATCTTTATTTTTAGATCCTTTTGATACTTAGGTAAGAAAGACATGATAAAATAAACTATCATATTATACTTCAATTTAAAATTTGATTAGTTATAAATTAATTTGGTCGTTATATCAATTGGTCGCTATATCTTATCACATAATTTTTTTTACCATGAAATGAAGATTGAGTTAGAAATCAATCAAATGAGGTACCAATTTTTTATATCGACGAAATGACAATCATAGTCTAAAATTGATATACAACTTCAATATTTTTAATTTGAATAAATATGTTCAGTCTAACAATATCATCCATGTAAGTCGTGTTACGTAGACCTTGGAAACTATAATTTTTTTTATTTACTTTTATATGATATAATTTAAGATATAAAAAGTCAAAATCTAAAAAAAAAAAATGAATATAAAAAAGAAAAATAAAATAAAATTGTAGAGTAAATAATAAGTGGATAAATGAGAAAAGGTAGTTAGTAATATGGTTGGCGCGTGCGTGATGTATATATAAACACGAAGATATACAAGACGAAATTGCGGCATTGATTTTCTTCACATTCTTCTTCTTCTTCTTCTCTTCTTCTTCTAGATTCCGACTCGCCGTGTTGACTCGGTCCGGGTCGGGGTTTAACCGCGCAAAACTCACTTCTCAATCTCGATTTTCAAATTCTCACACAGATCCAAATCCTAAACTACCGAGGTATATAATCGTTTTTTTCTTCTGTTTATATGATCGTGATTATCACAATGTAATTGCTGTTTAAATTCAATTTAGTGTTTTTCCCGCTATTTTTTTTTGTTTTCTTTGTTGTAATCAATGTATATGTGTGTTGTTAATGGATTTTGATTACGTAATCGTATAATTTGAGTTGGTGAATTTTTGTATTTTATTGAATTGTGATGTGATCTATTTTCGATTTTTATTACATGTTTCAGTCTGATTTACTCAGATCTGGTTCTGTGTTGTGTTGCTGAAGTTTTATTGATTTATGATTGTTTTTACTTGTTGAGTAAATTTTTACTTTAATGATCATGGATTTGGATTCTCTTCTGAAAATTTTGAACAAATGTTATATATATATATGTAATGATGAAATTAAACTAATGTGGAGCTTTTTTCATTTGCTTAAAAGTTGGCTCTATAAATCAGTTACATGGACACCTGACACAACACAGACACATCAGATCGACACGATAATTAATCACATACTCCCTCCGGTAGCAAATATAAGCAAGAAAAAAAAAAATTCAAACAAAGTCGTTGTATTTGGTTAAACATTTGAACCTGATAAATCAACTTTGTTTGACTAGTATTTGAATGTAATCACATGTGTCGGTGTCTGGACATCGGACACTGACACATATCAGACACTGGACGCACTTTTGATCTGAAGCGTCGGTGTTGTATAGTAAGCTAGTCACTACAATAAATGCAGGTATGATTCACACTTAGTTTGATGTAATCATGGTGGCATCGTGATTTCGTTGAAGTTCTAAAGGGTATTCTATGCCTGAATTACAGCAATTCACCGTGTTTCTGTCGAACTCACTGTGAATTCAAACATGTATTAAGAAAAAACTTGTATTTCCTTTTATCCTGATGTCAATAGTACTTTTTTTCTTCTTTTCAAATTCATATAATCTCATTACATATTTTGTTTGATTTATGGTTTTTTCTCATATTTTTTTCTTTCAAGTATTTCTGTCCGAGTAGGCAATTTGGTTTGTTGAAAAAAGAGACTTTTTGGGAGTTACATTTTCCTTTTAGCTCTGTTTGCATCCCAACATCTCAATTTGAAGTTTAATTGGGTCTCTTAGAGACCGGATTTTTATTGATTTCTAGTTTATGGAAATCTCTTAATCAATTGGGTTACTTGTGAAAAACTGTTAGAAGATTATAGGTGTTTATGGGTGAGTTAAATACGAAATCTTGCGAAAAAATTGAGGTACAGAAGTTAATTTCAACTTATACGAGAAGCTATTGGTTAAATACTTGCATTTATTTTACAAGATTCTTTTAATATTTCTTTTTCTATAAGTGTTTGTGTAGAAGTTTATTCAAAGTGACTCAAAGCAATGTGCTTTACTCGAAGGATTTTCAAAGAAGGAAACAGATGCATACTTTAAACTGCGTGTAGAACACTGAATATTTACCTTACCATGCACCTTAATTGACACTTATGCCATTTATCGAGCAACCTGCGTCATAATTCAATCCTTTTTGGTCATTCTATTGAAAACTTGTGGCTTCTTAGCTGGATTTTGTTTTTGTTTTTCATATCTAGCTAAACTTTGGTATTCATGAGGTGACACATAAATTGATTCGTGTCACACTCGATAGTACACCCGTCTCTTCGTGATCAACTTACTTGCCAGTTGTTTGCTTAAGTTCTCTGTGCAAGTCCTTCTTTCTTTACTGCCATTGATATATATAGGATTTGGTGGAATCTATCTACGCATATTTTAGATTACATTCTCTTGGCTTATCTTGATGTGCTTCTAATTTTATAATTTCACAGGAAAACAAAGGGCTAATCACAATGAAGGCATTGATTTTGGTTGGGGGGTTTGGAACTAGGTTGAGGCCATTGACACTCAGTGTCCCTAAGCCTCTTGTTGATTTTGCTAACAAACCCATGATTCTGCATCAGGTAGAACTATTTTAAACTATTTTCCCTATAAGTTTTATATTTGTTATGCTCTAGAATATATTAGGGATATGCTTTATTGTTGAATGCTTTCTAAACCCGGCATCTGATTCTGATGCTTTTCTTTCCACATAACACAGATGTGGCAATTTTATTTTTTTTAAATTAAATAACTTCTCATATTGTGCAGAACCAATTTTTTATGTGTAGAACCTGGCATGTATTTGTGTGCATATTTTATTTATATTTGCATTAGTATGGCAAAATAGACTATCCTATTGATTTACCTGTTAATTTTTAATTTGGCTTGTTTTTCAGATAGAGGCTCTCAAGGCCACTGGAGTCACTGAAGTGGTACTGGCCATCAATTACCAACCAGAGGTAAGAGGATCACGCTCATGCCTCTTCTTAAAACACTTTTTAGTAAATGCTTCAAAAGATTTTTTGTGGCTGAAGTTTCTTTATTTTGACTTTGGTAATACTTCCTACTTCAGGTTATGTTGAATTTCTTGAAGGATTTTGAAGCAAAGCTTGGCATTACGATTAGTTGTTCTCAAGAAACTGAACCATTAGGGACTGCAGGCCCCCTGGCTCTTGCTAGGGACAAGCTGATAGATGACTCTGGAGAGCCGTTTTTTGTTCTCAACAGTGATGTTATTAGTGATTACCCACTTAAAGAAATGATTGAATTCCACAAATCCCATGGAGGGGAAGCTTCCATAATGGTAACAAAGGTAAGTCAATAAAAAAATAATTGCAAACACGTGAGACTGATATACAATATAATAGTTAGAGCATCTAATTATATCATTTTTTCGTCTACTTGTGTAGGTTGATGAGCCATCAAAATATGGTGTTGTTGTTATGGAGGAGACAACAGGGCAGGTTGAGAAATTTGTTGAAAAACCAAAGTTGTTTGTTGGTAACAAAATCAATGCTGGAATTTACCTATTGAACCCCTCTGTTTTGGATCGAATTGAATTGAGGCCCACTTCTATCGAAAAAGAAATTTTTCCAAAGATTGCTGCAGAGAAAAAGCTATATGCAATGGTCCTGCCTGGATTCTGGATGGACATCGGACAGCCGAGGGACTATATCACTGGCTTGAGGCTTTACCTGGACTCACTGAGGAAGAAGTCTTCTTCTAAGTTGGCGGGTGGCTCTAACATTGTGGGGAACGTCATTGTGGACGAAACAGCCAAAATTGGCGAGGGATGTCTCATTGGACCTGATGTCGCTATTGGTCCTGGCTGCATTGTTGAGTCTGGTGTTAGGCTTTCGCGCTGCACAGTAATGCGAGGAGTCCGGATCAAGAAACATGCTTGCATTTCCAGCAGTATTATTGGGTGGCATTCCACTGTCGGGCAATGGGCTCGAGTGGAGAATATGACTATCCTTGGAGAAGATGTTCATGTTTGTGATGAGATTTACAGCAATGGTGGTGTGGTTTTGCCCCACAAGGAGATTAAGACAAATATTCTGAAGCCAGAGATTGTCATGTGAGGTCTATGTTGCTCAGCATGTGGTAAGGAGGAGGTAGTAACTTATTGAGTCCGAAAATGTTTGTTCTTTTCAATTAATTTTTTCTTCATCCCATTGCTTTCCTTTCTCCCTACAGTGTACAAGTCAGTTTTGGATTAGATTGAGTGATGCCATTACAATATTGAAAGGTCATAATCCTTGTAAAGGGCATCAGTTTGGTCTTTTGTGCAAAAGTTGTGTAATTTTAAGTTATGTATAGAAATAAATTATCATTTAGTTGTTTCCCTCAAGTCTTTGTAACTCATTAGCAAGATGGCAAGAATGTAGTTCTATCTACTTTAATTGGGCAATATAATATAGTTCATGAATGGTTGTTTGATAAATGATGATTGATGTTGGTTGAAGTATTAGAAGGATACAAGAAAATATTAAATATGTGATTTTATTGATGAAAGGATGATACCTGAATACAACCTGTTGCTGGTACTCTCAGAATTCAAACTCCTGAGATCTCTCTCACCAAGACCGTTATCAACTGTCCAATAGTCTCTTACCCTCTTTTGATAACCTATCTTTTGCTAAATTAAGGACTTCTTTTTCTTTTTGTTTGCAACTTAATTACAAAATTGTCATTTTATTTTCAGTAAATAAAACTCAGTTTAGTTACACTAACTTCCTCAGCTAACAAAAACTCAACCTAATACAGAAACTAGCCCATTAGTCTTTCTACATTAACATGATGTCTCTTGGAAAATTTAAGTGGCTTGTAGCAATAATCTTGTAGTGATCACATCTCTATCCCATATTTTAATGGCTTAATTAGAATTTTGGTCCTTAATTTGATGGAAATGAATGACCAAAGTGGGGTAATCATTGTACAAGAACTAATACTCTTATTTAAATTTTATGGTTGAATGATGTAGGCTTGCCAAGAATCAGACAATTAGATGCCTTGTCACGACACTTACATGTTTGAATGTTTCCATGTTATGTTATGTGTTGATGGCAACCTCACTATATAAACCTTTCCATATGGGTCCCGTCCAGCGTGGATGGATGTTTAGAGAGGAACTTTCTCCATCCCCTCACTTACATTTCTAAAAAACAACATACAGCTCTAGAAGTATACTTTCATACGGCATAATTTGTTCGACAGTGTACTTTAGACAACAAAAAAATTACTCATATATTTTTTTCAATGTGTACTTTTATGAAGTGGATGTGATTTTAGGGTGAAAAATAGTTCATCTCGGGTGTTTATGAGTTACTTTTCCCTATATTCTAGTTACAAGACCATGTGACTGAGGGTCCATAAATAGAACATACATTGATACTTTCAACCACTAAGAAATAATTGGAGATAATGGATAGCGTAGCAAATGATAATGGATAGGTTGAACATAATTTTATTTGGATATTGTGATGTCTACTACTTTTTACTTGGTCAAATATCATTTTGCGACGCGGTTCTCTCTCAGGATATTAAATATAGGTATTTCTTATTCGGGTATCTTTAAGTTGAACTACAAATATAATTAACCGGGTCTAATATATGATCAACAATAATTTATATTATTCTTTTTCTTCTTTATCTTTACTTATCAATTCTATTATAATATTCTTACATCACATTTTCTCATATGTGATAGTGGTACGGTTGGCAAATAATGCTTATGGATGGCCCAAAACATTGTTGTCTAATTGCCTCAGCATTATCACATTCTTACTTCACTTTTTTTTAACAAGACAAATAAAGTCACTGCCTATTTTTTTTGTTAAGCAAACAAGTGTAGCAAATCTAAAAGTATGGAAAATGATTTGCAACAATAATTTCCCATTTATGTGATAGTGATACAGTTGTACAAATAATACTATGCATGGACCCAAACATTGATGTCTATATATATCACATGACAATAACTGAAACTTCTGCTTATTTAGCCTTGCCTTTAATATATTTGTCCATACTAGAAGCTTTTCAACACAATGAGAGGAAGTGGGGCAGGATTTCCTTAGTGCAGCAGCACCTTTTGACCCCATCTCATGACAAATGAAAGGGAGGAACTTTTACACATCTGAAAAAATACAGCTATTTGTCTTCTGAATATACATTTTCAAACAATGTTCAAAAATACACTTCCAAAGGTTTTTGTGGGTGGGCAAAGTTGTTTTCAAACAAAAATGTTACGATGATTGTTGTTTAGGCTTCCCAGGTTGATCAAGCTGAGAAAATGACCTATCGGATCGGTGAATCCGAGAGATTTTAGTCGAAAACAGGCTTTAACAGCAAAAATTGGGGCCATATAGCAATTCCCAAATGTTACTTGCACAACATACAATATCCACAAAGACTAAAAGAGATGTCATTGTTTTATGAAAAAAATAACTTTTATCATTGGTAATTGATGCTATAAATTCTTGTGATGCATTTAGTTCAAAATAGAGTATTTACACATTCATGTAAGTGAGTAGGTGGAGCTTTTAGTGCTGGGTAGATAACATGCCTCCTTCTAAGAAACAGCAAATTGAAAAACAGAGCTTAAGCACATTGTGTGATGGTATTTGAATGATCATGAATGTGATTCTACAATGGCAAATTAACAGCCTTCAGTTTCAGTCCATAAATGATGACACATTGACAGAAGGATAATGCTTTTAGCTGTTATTTTTGTTAAATTTTTCAATTTCACTGCACTGTCCGGGTAGCTAACATTACTGCCATAAATTAGTTATCCTATCACTTACTATGGTCAAATATGTTTATTTTGAAATTTTTAAAAAACTATAACTAAAAGCACTTAAAATGAAGTTACTATTATTGGAAGAACACTCATGAAATAAGGTCAGCCATGCCTACCAAGAGCCTATTTAGATTGACTTATTTAAACTTTTCTCCTAAATGATAAACACTTGTGAAACTCATTTGAGGAAGTTATAAAAGTAGCTCATGACATGCTTACAATTTCAACTTAATTTTTTTAGCTCTCTAAAATATAATGAAAACAGTTTATAACTTATTCAAAAACAATTTAATTTAATTTTATCTTGTTATAAAAAATAAAAATAAATAAACAGACCCATAAGTTAAATTGTAAGCATGATAAGTTAAATTTAAGACATAAACTAGCTTATTTTTTTATGGGTCTGTTTGGCATAATTTAAATTGTAAGCATGATAATTTAAATTATAAGACATAAACTATAAGCTCAAAAAAATGCCTTGCCAAACAGACCCATAAGTGCTTATCATGATAGATACTTATCCTATAAGCTGCAAAATAAGTCGTTTCTCCAAACAAGATCTAGTTAATAATGAATCTAAATGATGTTCACAAGTACCAAAAAAAGCTAGAACCCATGTATTCTTTCAATGTACCAATCTAACACAGGCAGAAAATTTTGAAAAAGAGATCACTTCGATATCGACAATCAACTTCTATGTTTGCGAAAATTAATCTCAGTTATAATAGCTCAAGGCTACATCAAATGGTTCCTTCACAGCCTATGATACGAAAATTACAAGAACAGCCTAAAACAGTACTGACTGCCTGAGTTTTTGTTTTCTCTTTGCCAATGTAAAAATGTGTAACAAGATAACAAATTCTCTGATTGTGAAACCAAACTCAAATTGGTCAGCAGGAATTACCAAAGTTCACATTGACGAAGGACAAACTCAATTAGCAGCCACCTCTGAACTCCCAAGAGGCGAGATTACCTTTTCGGCGATCAACTGAATTTCCTTCACCCTATCCTGAACTAACTTCTGGAGTTGCTCTTCTTGGCTTGTCTGATTGTCATCCATCTGTACAGCAATATCTTCACCAGCCCCTGATTTGAACATGACAAATGACATCTCCTCATTGACATTGCAAGGAACTTCAATAAGTTGTTTCCCAGCAGTCCCAGAATCTTTCCCCAAAATATCATACTTCACACGTTCAGAAATAACGCTGACAAAATTCTCCAGGTACTTGCCAATAGGATTGAGGCCAATGTAGATCAAAACCTCCCAACACTTGAGAAACTGTGTCTTGGTAATTTTCAAATTTTTCCTTACATCCTCAACAGCACTGGGAGGTGGTGTAAGTCGAGGAGAATGTGTTCTCTTTGATAGTTTTCCATCCTTCAGGAGTGAAACAGCTTTAGTAACTAAATGCTGGATTGGCTCAAAACCAAGCAGGCGTTGTGTGTCAACACAGGAACGGACATGTTGGAAGTTATCTAACGGCTCTTCTACAGTGAGGTCAAAAACATTTTCAGCTATAGCAACATCATTGAGCACTTCAAGAAGATAACGGCCATAACCCTTGTGCTGATATGGAGGCAATACCAGTATCTGCCATCAACATAGAAATAGAACTTGAGAGTATTCTAATAGAACATGATATAAGTTGAAAGTAATCGAGAGCATTGCAGCTATTAAGGAATATCCAGTATATGACATACCTGACCCAGACGCAATCGGGAGTTATCAGGATAGTGGTAAAATCGATAAATGGCAGTAAATCCAAGCAACAGACATTGGATATCTCCCTGCTGATCAGTTTTCTTCTGAACCACGACATACAACTCCCACATTGGATCAGTAACATCAATGGGACTGCTACCTATATGACGCAAGAGTTTAACAGAAAACTACATTAGCAAGCAATCTAAACATTTCATAGAACAGGGGCATAAAGTAGTAAAATGAGTAAAAATTACCATCAACAAGGAGAAGAACAAGGGGTATTATATGACTGTAAAGTTGTCCAGTAGCCATGTTGCCTGCTACCAAACGAACAACCTGGGGTCCAGTAGATAGACATCAAAATGGCATTCTTAAAATGTGCATTGCAAACAAAAGACATCCCAGAGAAGTTTAAAGGATAATGAACACAAGCAAAAACTTGTGTTTCAGAATACTATTATTTATTAAAGAAATTTCTTTAACTGAACCATTTCATTGAAAGGAAGGTTGTTCAAATTGAAGTTAATTATAATTTTTAAATGTACATTTGGACCCTAGATGGCCAGAATTTACAACACCATACATAAGTTTACGGGACAACTCAAAGAACTCGTGTATTTAACAGCTGAAAATTTGGTAGAAAAGGAGGATGACTAGTCACAGAAAAGTGGGTATATCAGCCTACTCATAGATGTAATGTTTGCTTAACCAAAATCAGCATTGCCTAATGGATTAATGCCATTAGGGGTCAGTGAGAATTTGGCAGAGCCCTGTAAAAGTTGTCACATAGCAGGCTCTCCTTAAGAATAATGGTATTAAGAACATTATACCGACAGTCATAAATATGCATACAAAGAACAGACGGTCAATTGGGACACACAATTTACTATTTAACAAGAAATTTGAAAAAAGTCGGTCAATAATAAAATCATAATTTGAAATGAACAGGAATAAGCTAAAGTGATCATTAACAGGAAAAAGCTAAAGTGAAAAGCAGCATAACAAATCTATTTCATTTTTAACTAGAGTGCAATACATTGAGCCTAAATGCAAATTATAACCTCAACATTAGAAGCATCCGAATCAGCATGCTTGAAAGCTTTGTGCTTCAAAACCTCCCCAGTTGAGATGCTTTTTCTGCAAACCAAATTAAAGTCACCATCCACAGTCTTTACAATTTTATAAAACTAATTTCATTTGAGGTATCATAAAAATCAGCAAAGTCTTCATACCTAACAAAATCCTTGTCCAGCAAATACTTTTGAAGGAATTCATCCCTGTTATCAACAAGAGTCTCAGCAAAAATTGCCTGCAGAAAAGAACAAACCAAATTAAAGGGTCATATGTCAAAGGTACTCAACATAAATTCAGTGACACAGTAGATGTTGATGCATACCTGAAGAGCAACTTTAAGATCTGTGATCCCTTTGCCGCGCTTAAACAACCAAACAACACATTCAAATGAAACGTCAAAATCCACAGATTGAGAACATTTTTTTCCATTAGTTTGTAAGTCTAAACAAATTCAGAACTTACATCAGCGGAACTGTCGAATGCAATATCAGCATATGCATAAAATGATATTCTGCTAACCCAGATGTTAATCTGCAAAAGTCCAAACAAGCTGAAGATGAAAACAGCATACACCATGAAACATTCAACTATCTTTGTTCATATATAAAAAATCTCATATTATTGTTAAAATGGTACAGACCTTCAAACCCTCATAACCATAGATTTTTCCATCATCATCAAAATAGCTATTCAAATCAACAGGATTGATGATGAAACTCTCTGGAGCATCAAACTCTTCTTTGCTTGAAACTGTACAATAATAACACAATAAATATGGACGCCAGTTGCAAAACCACAACATATCAATAATAAATTATGAAGCACCAAACACGACACTGACAGACCTTCGATCACAAGTGCCAGTGCTACAGACAACCCAAAACATCCCAATTTCGTGGCAAATGGCATTTCCCTTTTGAATATTAATACCAAAATTTCACTAAAGAAACATGAGTATTTAACATTTTTAACCTAGCAAGAAAAACTTTATGAAAAACAAGCCAGTTGCAAAAATCACAGCATAACCCAAAATTTTCTGATTTGCTAAGATAACAACCCAAAAGAAAATAGAACAGAAAATGAAGTTATTGAAGTTATAATTATAAGAATACAGCGTCCAATGTTCATCACAAACTTGCACAAAACTTCAATAAAGAAAAATGAATCTTTCGAAAAATTGATCATACCAAGGAAGATTCTGATGCAGTCTTTGGCTTCAACTCCAGCATCTACAAAACGCAAAGAAAAAGAAATCGTATAAATCACAGCGAAATGATGAAAAAAATTCAACAAAAAATGAGTAAAAAAATGAAAAGAAAAACTTGCCTATGCCGGAAAATCCAACACGGCGTTTCTTCTTGGTTTCATCGTTGGGATCTGATTTCAAAGCGTGCTTCTGTTTCTGACCCATTTCGGTTCTGTGTTTTCTTCTTCTGAGTTGTGAAAAAGGGGTTAGGGTTTATACACAGAGCGGGAAATGAATTGCGAGGGAGGGGGAAACTAGATTAGGGCTTTTAAATAAGAAATCGTATTGGGTTTTTGGGCCTAATAATAATCATGGGCCTAAAAGTGAACGATTGAGTCTGATGGTTGCTATTTAAGCTCTCCGTGTTCTTTCAATAAAAAAGGCTCTCCGTGTTGTTCACAACAGAAAAATAGATTAACAGAAGATATCTTTTGATAGACAAAAAAAGTGATAAAATACATCATTGGAAGATATATTTTGAAAAATCTGAGGACTTTATGGCAACACACGGGGTCTAAAGAGAAATTATTCGTAAGTTTTAGTTTAAAGTTTATAAATAGAAAAACCTTCGTTCAAAATTGAACCATCAATACACTCCTAAGGACTGGGCGCGTCTTTTCTTGGGGCGCTGCCTCCATCAGCTTCTAGAAACCTCTATAGCTTAACAAAAAGACTTAAAAGTTCCCATTGTTTGGGATTAAGTCCCGAGAAATCAAGCCCATAACATGCTATAAACATCCTCCTAGATACCCCCCCAAGACATAACATCAACAGACTAAACCCCAGTTTCTAAGTACTGTATTCGCTGCAAAGTAAAAAAACTTTTGTAAAACCGTAGTCAAACTCTTTTATTGTTACGAATAATATTCAATGTAGATGTGGATATTCATTTCAGATAAGTTTTCTATATCCCTTAACTTATATGGTACTTCATGTTCTTTTAACTTACGAAATTTATATAATTATATCCTATAAATAATACTTATATTGCAATGTAAAAATTATAAGACTCTGTTGTTGTCTCTTTTAATTTTTTTTCTTTCTTCACATCTATTCTTCTTCTGTATCTTGCTCTTAGGTTGATTTCATAACAACTATGTTATTTTCAAATACAACTAGTAAAATATATATGGGTTCTTACTTCTTACAAGTCTTGTAAAATATATTGTAGCTAGTAAAATATATTTTAATCTTAATCAAACACAATCACAATTCACAATCCCACCTTCCACCTCAATCAAACGGCCCACATTTTATCTGCTCCGTATTCAGATCAAACGGCTGAAAAGACGCAAAGTGCAAGAGTAGAAATAGAAGAAACTTTCATTCACAATCATTTCTAAAACCCTAGCAAAACCCTTTCTCTCTTCTCTTCTTCAACCCAACAAAAAATGGCGTTCAATTCAATCATTCGCACCAAGTCAAGCACTTTCGTTAGGGCTTTTTCTTCTGCGACTCAATTGATCAGAAAAACCCAACCGGGTCATCGTGCCGTGCTTTCCGCCGCCGTCAACCGCTACGAGGGTTCATTTGTTCCTAGCTTTCACTTTTCTTCTGTAGCTGTCAAAAACAAACCCAACTCTGATGATATTCTTCTCCGTATCATCGAATCGGAAATCACTTGTGCTCAGGAAACCGATGATTTCGGCGCTGTAAGCTCATCTTCCTTAATTTATTAAATTCATGATGATAGTAATAGAAACACTGTTTTTCGTTCTAATTTCATTTATATATAGGTCTGTTTAGCTCGAAGCATTTTTTAACTTATAGCTTAGAAGACCCTTTTCGTAAGGGTCATTTTATCACCAAGTCCAAGCTTATGAGTTATTTTTACTGTGTCATAACATCTTTTGATAGGCTAATTCAAGTAGCTTATAGCTTATCATTGTCTCTCTCAATTTTACCTTGTATTCTTAGGCTCTTTTTGGTGAGACGTAAATTTGGCTGGTGGCTTATAGCTTATAAGCTCGAAATATTATAAAAGACCTGTTTGGTAACTGTTATTTTTGCACGAGCTTATAGCGGTTTATAATAAGCTAGTTCAAGTAGCTGCTTCTCACTTTTTATCTCAATTTTAACGCTGCAATCTTAATTGAAAAGATAAATATTGATTAAATGCACACTTTTTTATGTCATTTCATATTTATAAGCTACTATAACCGCTAATTTTACCTAACATTACACGTTTAATAAGCTACCTTATCCGCTATCAGTTATATGCTATAAGATGGCTTATAAGTCATACACTATGAGGTCGTCTATAAGCTAGCTTATCAACTATCCGTTATGTTTTCCCAAACAGAGATTGAAAAAAATTGAATTTTAATTAATATATCTTTTGTATGTCATTTCATATTTATAAGCTAGTCCATTTGCTAAATTTACCAAAAATTACAAATTCAATCACTAGCTTATAGCTATCCTCTATAAGCTAGTTTATCAGTTATTCTCTATTTTCTTTACCAAACAGAGCCGTAATTTTTTGTTCACCTTAACAACGATTATCTTGTTATTTATGATAATTATTATTATTTATTATTTATGAAGAAAGAAAATGGCGGGAGTGAGGGGGAAATCTGAGTAACTCCGTCCAAGAGTCATTTTCGGTATTGAGCACCGATGGTAGCTCATTAATTGCGTTAAATATGATTATCTTAGTTTGGAGGATTATTTAGAACAAGCTACCGACGAAAGATAATCTTTCAAGAGTGGGGTTTAGTATTAATTTTTTCAGGGTTGTGTAGGAGGATGTGGTATTCTGGAAAGTGTAAATCATTTATTCTTTAATTGTCTAATTTTTTCCGGTGGTTTGGAGTGAGACTTTGAAATGACTTGGGCTTTCGGCCGCCCTCCAATTTAGAGGTTTCTAACCCCTTGTCTATTTTAAAAATCTCGTGATCGGGAGTAGAAAATTTCGTGAAAAGTTAGGAATGGTGTGATTTTTTCTCAAAAAGGATTCGAATGGGAAAAGGTTGCAGAAGAGTCAAAATATTTTTCTTGGAAAATCCTCAAAACTTAGTCAAGTGGGTTCATTTACTCAATTAATCAATGGCTTGCGAATCTCTTGACCTGTTCTGTTGAGAATTCACTTTCTGTTTGAAGTTGGGGCGTGCTCAATTCTATGTACTTGTTGAGGGGAGTGGTGTTGCTTCAGTTGTACTGTGGATTTTTTCGAGGGGTGTTTGTGAATGTTCTGCATTGTCTGATCTGTTCTGCTGTTTTTTTTCTCCTGCTGCAGCAGTGAGGTCTGACGGCTTGGTACTAGTTGAGTTCAACTAGTTTCAGGATTACTTCGTCGAGGCTTTATCTTTCATCTTGTCTGGAAGCCTTTTGTACCTATACCTTAATAATAAGTTTCATTTCATTGAGATCAAGTTTCTATTGGGGGCTTGGCAGGCAAACTTTTGTTGCAAGTTTGGTTGTAGCAGCTAGTTAGTCTCAGGTTTGGTATTTTTACCTCGCAGTTTTTTCAGGTATTTTTTCAGGTAGAATTCCGGAAGAAGATAGGATATTTATCAGGTTGTATAATCTAGTTTGGGTGGTGTGTCAGTTTTGAGATTGGCGTGGTTAGGTGTTTTCTTATTTCTTATCTCCTTTTGTTTTGTAGTTTTTTGTTAGCTTCAAACTTTGTGATATCTTTGCTCAGTTTTGCACGCCTTGTGCCTAATTCTGAGCATATTAATATATTTTTCCTTTTCATTTTTTTATGAAATGTTGAAAATTTGAATTTGGTTGTTATTTATGATAATTAATGTAGTGAAATGTTGAAAAATTTGATTTTGGTTGATATAGGGTGAGGATGTTCCGAGCAATTTCCCATTTAAGATAGTCGATAATCCAGGAAATCAGACAATAACACTTAAAAGGACTTATCAAGGTGAAGATATTCAGGTTGAGGTTCACATGCCTGATTTGGTTACTGGTGAAGAACATGATAATCAAGATGACGATAAGGATGATGAGAGTGAGAGAGCAACTCAATCAAGCATTCCACTTTCAGTCAGTGTTTCTAAGAAAGATGGGCCCTCTTTGGAGTTCAGCTGTGTTGCTTACCCAGATGAGATTGTTATCGACAGCTTGTCTGTTAAGAATCCTGATTTTTCCGAGGAACAGATTCCTTATGACGGGCCAGATTTTCAGTATGTACTTCTGTCTGATTGTTTTATTTTGTTTATAAATAGCGCATTCAATGTTTTAAATCGGGGTTACATCAGTGTTTGTTAAATAAAGGCTATAGTGGTGCTATAGCACTTTTGTGTTCTGTTGCCAACCTGTACTGCTTACACCAGAATTTGAACAAACTACGATTTTCCGCGATCTGAAATTTAGATTGGGGTTGCTAACCTGTACTGCTTGGTCCTAGAGACATAAAAAATATTGATAATATTGATGTTGCAGTTCAGATTGTGGTTTTGGAGCTTCTTGTAAAACCCTGTTTGTATACTTTCAATTAATGTTGTAGCTAAGGCATTGTTTGATTGAGATTCTTGCCATTTTTTACAGGGATTTGGACGAGGCATTGCAAAAGTCATTCCACAAGTACTTAGAAATAAGGGGAATCAAACCAAGCACAACAAATTTCTTGCATGAGTACATGATCAACAAGGATAGTAGAGAATACTTGGTGTGGTTGAATAAGCTCAAGAATTTCATTAAAGCATGAGCATTGAAATGGTCTGAAGAAATCACAGGATACTGGTTTGTCCCATAATTTGCATACATATTTGAATGGAAAGACTAATAACATATGGTTATCACTGTGGTTTCATTCCTAGGAGGAAAATAATCAGATATTGTGTCATTATGGTTTAGTGGTAGTATCTACTTCCTATTTTAAAGGCACACTGGTTGGAAATGTTAGCATTTATATCCTTAGTAAGGGCTTTATTACATCATCTTTGTTTCTCGAATTAGTTTTTGCATTTATATACCTTTGTGAATTGTTATTTACATTAGATGGTATTTTTTAAAATTGAGACTCATTTTAGAATATTTTATAAAAATATTTTTGAATAATTCACTTATTTTCCATTATAACAAGGTAAAATAGTTTTATTTTGGTAAAGTCTAAGCATTACATATTTCCAATCTAATGTAAAGTTTCTCCAACACAACATAGAGAGTTCTGTGACTATTTTTACTGCCTAAACAAAGGATGAAATCACTACAAAGCCGAGAGTTGTGAAAACGATGTAAAAACGACGAGCGTCGAACGGAACATTGTTAACAATTTCATAGATGCACAATAGCACAAGATACATTTTTCTAGAGTCTCCTTGCCCACAATGACTCTGAGTAGTTATCCAAAAAAAAAATGCGACATGTATTGAATTTGTTGAATTGAATCAAAAAAAAAAAAGCGAGAAATCAACTTTCATTTCATTGAAAACTGAATAATTGAGTTACACAATGTACAAAAGAGCTTTATATACTACTATAATGGAGCATAAGTTTCAAGAAGAGTGCTGCTATTTGCAGCGAATGGAATTACCGAGAATGTCTCGCAAATTTATTATAGCCGTTAGATGTTCTTTCACGGAATACACCAGTGGATTGGATATAAATTAAAGCTTTTCCTACAATACAAGTTTGTAGTATCGTGATATCTTCTTGATAAATTATTCGCGATACGCATCATTTCTCTTCAAGAATTTAATGAAAAAATGAAGTGATTTTGCAATGATGAATTTGAAGTGAGGAAAGGAATTGATAACTAAACTCAAATCGACAAAAAAATATGATAGGTGAAAACATGCAACAGAGAAACAAAGCAAAAGGAAAACAAAGTTAATTTGTAACACAAGAAAGAGAAAAACATGCAAAAAATGGAACAAAAATTCGAAGAGCATGTCATGACTCTACTACCATGTTAAGAATCTTGATGAAGGCCATGAAAGAGGGAAAATGGATGCCATTTAAATAAATTTTGTATATTGATTGAATTTGAATGGAAAGAATGATTGCATGCATCAAATGATACAATGAGACTTATACATTTCTGAAGTGGTTCATTATCCTCAAAAGTGGCATGTATCAATCCCTACAATTTTTTTCAATTCATGTTAAATTTAAATTTGTTTAATTATCCTTAAACGTTTAAATTTTTGAATGATTTTTTTAGATATATTTAGAACATTATAAAAATTTCATCGTAAAAAATAAGTTTAAAATAAGATTTTTAGGCCTAAATTTTCGTTACTTGTTTAAAAATTCATATGTAACTAATTTCATGTTAAAAGATTCTAATTTTTTGTAGAAACATAAACATGCAATTTTTTTTCCAAGGAGTCAAAACAAAATTTGATAATTTATAAGACCAAAAACTTATTTAACTCAATATTTCAAGGACTGCCACTAGGTATCGTATGTGCCAAACAATAGAATAGAAACATCCTTGTATTATCATAGCATCTGATCAAACCATACTAAAAGTTACTTAATTAGTTTTTATGAGTTATGACAAGCCTATTGTGTTTGGGGGGTAAATTCATTGAGATTTACGTTCCAGACTTTCATTAGTTTACACATTTAAACTTTTAGTTAACCAGCTTAAAGAAACAAACGATATATGTTTACTTTAGTTTTTAGTTTTGTAAAGATATTTTGATTCAAGTCTTGGTGTAGTTTAAATGTATTATTCGTATTTCATGTATTTGATTAATACTATGTGTAGTTTATATGTATCATTCGAAATACATGAAATGGTATTAATAAAATGATATTTGTGCTAAAAAAAGAGTATTATGCACTGTCATAAAAAAAGGTTAAATATGTTTCTGGTCCTTGTAAAATTGTGACCTTCTAAGTTTAGACCTTATTTAATTTTAATAGCTTTTTTAATCCCTATAAAAAAATTTTACTTATAATTTTAGTTCCTGCTAAAACAAATTTTGTTTAATTATCCTTAAACTCTTATATTTTTTAACGATTCTTTTTATACAAGTTTAGAACACTATGAAAGGTTTATTTACTAAAATCTAGAATTTTTTAACATGAAATAAATTAAATATGAATTTTTTAAAACGACAAAAGTTTAAGATATAAGTAACAAAAATATGGACGTAGAAATCAAATTTTTGCGATATTTTTTTCGAAGGAACTTTTAGTAACGTTTTTAACACGCCTCTAAAAAATTGTTGAAAAACTTAAGAGTTTAAGCATAAATTAAACAAATTTGATTGAGTAAGAATTAATATTGAGTGCAGAAATTTTTTGTAGGGATTGAAAAAACTATTAAAATTAAGTAAGGACTAAATTTAAAAAATCACAATTTTATAGAAACCAAAAACATATTTAAAAAAAAAAATCATGTTACTGCTATATTTGTTTACCATATTCAGTATATTATTACTCCTAGTAACATACTATTTCAGTATTTCGAAAAGTTTCATCACTTACCTTTTTTTCGTTTTCTTAAGAGGATCACTTACCTAGTCTTTACTAAGATAATAGCTGTAGATATAATGCTAATGCTATCAAAAATATTTATTGTAGAATATAAAAAATGGAATTAATAATACCATTCAAATGTAGTTGCATCGAATGGAAATTACACCACCATTAACCAAATTCCATTGAAAATCTGATCTTATCAAATCCCACCAACTCAAAATTAGTACTAGTATGAATGATGAATGAATAATCACAAATTTTCAGGCTCTATTCTTATGTAAGAGTCTATCTACATTCTCACAGTCAGAGTCTATAAAAAGGTTGTATTGTAACAAAGAAAGTCGTACCAAAATTTGTGATAACAACAATGAACACACTTTGCTTTCTTACTCTTTCTTTCTTTTCCCTTTGTTTCATTGCTTCTTTTTCTCATGCTCTAAGCAATGGTTTTAGTGTTGAACTTATCCACCGTGACTCCATAAAATCACCTTACTACAAACCTACCGAAAATAAATACCAACACATTGTCAATGCAGCACGTAGTTCCATCAATCGTGTCAATCATTTCTTTAAGGATTCTGACTCAGGTACACCTGAATCAACAGTAACCCCTGATAGGGGTGGTTATCTCATGTCCTATTCAGTTGGTACCCCTCCATTTAAGTTATACGGTATTGCTGATACAGGTAGTGACATTGTTTGGCTTCAATGCGAGCCTTGCGAAGAATGTTACAACCAAACCAATCCCATTTTTAATCCATCAAAATCATCTAGTTACAAAAACATTCCTTGTTCGTCTAAACTATGTCATTCTGTGAGAGACACCTCTTGCAGTGACCAAAATTCTTGTGAATATAAAATTAGTTATTGAGATTCTTCATATTTAGAAGGAGATGTTAGTGTTGAGACTCTTACATTGGACTCCACCACCGGAAGTCCTGTTTCATTTCCTAAAACAGTGATAGGATGTGGAACTGATAATGCTGGGACGTTTGGAGCCGCAAGCTCTGGTATAGTTGGCCTTGGAGGTGGACCGGTGTCTCTCATAACATAATTGGGATCGTCAATTGGTGGTAAATTCTCTTATTGTTTGGTGCCATTGTTGGACAAGGAGTCAAACGCAACAAGTAAACTCAATTTTGGAGACGCCGATGTGGTTTCAGGGGACGGTGTTGTATCAACTCCTGTAGTAAGAAAAGACCAAATTTTCTACTCTTTGACATTACAAGCATTTAGTGTTGGAAACAAAAGAGTAGAATTCGTAGGAGACGGTGGTGGTGAAGGTAACATCATAATTGATTCAGGTACAAAATTAACGCTTTTACCGGCCGATGATTATAATAATTTGGAATCAGTTGTGGTAGATTTGGTGAAACTAGAGCGTGTTGATGATGCTAATCAACAATTCAGCCTATGCTATAGTTTGACATCAAATGAATATGATTTTCCTATAATCACCGCACATTTTAAAGGTGCCGATGTTGGGTTGCATTCTCTTAGTACCTTTGTTCCAGTTGCTGATGGTGTTGTTTGCTTTGCTTTCCAAGCGTCTCCTGATCCTCGGCTTGGTTCCATCTTTGGGAATTTGGCTCAACAAAATTTTTTGGTTGGTTATGATCTTCAAAAAGAAACATTGTCATTTAAACCTACTGATTGTATAAAAGTGTAACGGTGTTGAAGTCTATGTTTGTATTTTTTTTTTTTTAAAGAATGTTTGTATTTTGTTTGTTACATTATGTTTGCTTTGATCCTTGAATGATAATAAAATAATTTGCATTTTTTTTTTGTATCTTTTTGATATCAAATATAATTCACATTTGGTTTAGGTCAAATATTCAATATCATCACTGTTGCATTTGTTTAGTGTACATCCAGTTTCATCAACCAATCACAAGAAAAAAGTCAGCAAAACCAGTTGGAATTGTAAGGGTTTGCATCCAAATAAACCCATAAGTTTTTGATCTACCACTGTTTACGAGACAATTGAAAATTCCAGTTTGAATATTCATCAGAACCCGACCTTTGGTTGAGGTATGTGGGATTTGATACACATATTCGAATCACTGGTATTTTTTTTAAAGAAGAATCACAGGTATTTTAGGAAGTTCATGTGTTTGAACTTTGAAGTATGAGTATAATTTGGTAGGTAGGAGAATGTCAGCCAAATGACATTTGATCCACTTTTTATGTAACTTAATTCAACCTATTTTTTTTTTTTTTTGGTGATACTTATTTCAACCTATATGGTAAGAGAATTATACATAATCTTTTTTTTTTTTTAAATTTCTTTTGTTAGTATAGAAATTTGAAAAGTTAAACCCTTCTTAAACTTACGTCAAAATTCAATAAAACAACACCCAACAGTACGCATTATTTTTTAATATATAGTTTCTTTCTTTCGTATGGAGAAACTATGTTTGTCTTAAATTTGTGCTGTTATACAAGTACCATATAAAACTCTCACATGTAATTGTAAGGTCTCAAGTTCAGGCCTACATAAAGGTCTATGTTCAAGCAGATGTTTTATTTATTCATATAAAGGTAGAAATTGAACTTATTTTGATTTAACCAATCGAGATACGAAATCTTCTAACTATTGTGATTATGAGTTTCAAACGTTTGACCATCGGCGAAGTTAGATAATTTTTTACGAGGGGAAAAATACATTTGTTTTTACCGGAAAGGGGGCCAAATACACATAATTTGTTTAGGCAAAGAAAACTTATATATTTTAAAATATTATATATTAAATTTAAATGTTAAATATATTTAATCTATACTATATAAAGGAAACTACCTCTTTCAACACACTTTTTAGTGGACTTTTCTTTTTAAATATATCCTTAATTTTAAATACAAATAACACATATAACAAATAGATAAGAATAAATTTAAATATTAAAACAAATGTAACAAACACGATATGAATATAAGTTTATCTTTTTTTTCCCTTTATTATTTAAAAAGTATAACAAACTAGATGAGTATATTCATACTATTTTTTCATTATTTCAATTATACTCTTAAACAACTTTTTCTATAATGGTGTTGGAGGAGTTTAATGTTGCCTTACTAGGTAAATGGTGTTGGAGGATGTTAGTTGATAGATAAGGGTTGTGGTATCATGTTTTAGTCGCCCGTTATGGCGAAATAGGTCGGAGGTTGGAGGTGGGGGGCCGGAGTGCTTATTCGTGGTGGCGGGAGGTTGGTAGGATTCGTGATGGTGATATAGGTGGAGGGTGGTTCGGAGATAGTGTTAGTCGGAGGGTGGATGATGGTGTTGCGACGCTGTTCTGGTCGCATAGGTGGTTCCCCGCTTAGCGTGCGGTTCCCTCGTTTGTTTGACTTAGCCGAGAACAAAACCATTACAGTGGCCACTTTGTTCTCTCTGGGTCTGGAGCAGGGAGGGGAGGGGTGGAGTTGGAGGCGTAGGTTGTGGGCGTGGGAGGAGGAGTTGTTAGAGGAGTGTAGGGCTTTACTATTTGATATCTCTTTGGTTCCTAATGTTTTAGATATATGGGAGTGGATTACAGATTCTGCAGAGGGTACTCGATGAGAGGTGCCTATGATTTGTTAACTAATGGTGATGATTCTCAGATGGATATACCTTTAGAGTTGGTGTGGCATCATCAGGTTCCTTTAAAGGTTTCAGTTTTTGCGTGGCGACTCATTCAGGATCGATTACCAACGAAAGCTAACCTGGCTATTCATGGTGTTATTCCTGCGGATGATATCTTTTGTGTTTTAGGGTGCGGTCACGTGGAGACGGCTGATCATCTGTTTTTATTGTGTCCTACGTTTGCATCTTTATGGCAGCAGGTGCGCGATTGGATTGGTTTTCTTGGAGTGGACTGTAATATTATTGCAGATCATTTGGAGCAGTTTACTCATATGACAGGTGTTGGTAAAGCCAAAAGTTTGTTCATGCAGCTCATCTGGCTTTTTTGCTCTTGGGTTATATGGAATGAACGTAACAACCGTTTATTCAATAATTCTGTTACTATAGTACCTCGCCTGTTAGATAAGGTCAAATTGTTATCCCTAGGGTGGCTGAAAGCTAAAAAGACCATGTTTGTGTTTGGTATGCAGAGATGGTGGTCAAACTCTTTAGATTGTCTGGGCATTGGCTGACTTGTGTTTTATGTATTTTTGTGTTACTGATTTCTTGTAACTTTTTAGTGGTCTCCTAGGCACATCTTGTGCTTGAGAACTACTGTTTGGTGTGGTAATATAATTTCATTTTGATCTTTTCAAATTTTTTTCTATAATAAAGATTATTGTTCGTGTCATTAAAAAAAGAAACAAACATTTGTATTTTTATTTTTAATCAAAACCAAAATTTCATAAAAAAAAAAATCCGTTCATAATTTTTAAACGTTAGCGCAATAAAAAGAGTGAAAAGGCAAGCACGAAGTCAAGAAGTCAAATATAAAGCTAGGCTTCAAGAAGTCAAATATATTCATAATTGAATATTTTCTAAATAGACTAACAATTTCTTGTTCAACGTATCTTTAAAAAACAAAATTAATCTTTTTCAACGTAGACAAATAAGCTATTTGCATTAAACCATCATCTATTATGTTTGACAATTGATAATTTTTATTGCTAAAAATATTTTCTCTATAGTTTTTGTATAGACCGAAATGTCAAAATAAGACCATCGTCTTTTAATTTAGAGTAAAATACATTTCTCTCCCTTGAGTGATTGTAATATTGCACTCCTCTGCACTCTTGTTTTAAAACACACACTTCCTTTCCTTGTGAGATAATAATATGATATATTTATTTCATTTTAAAATTTCAATTAAATTTTGTATTGATCTCCATTAGACACCAAGTTCATTACTATAATACCCTTTTCCTTGTATATGTCTTCATCTTTCATTCATTTGCATCACCATAATCGCCATTGATGAGATTAGAAATTTGTGTGCGTCTTCAATTGCTTCTATAAACTAATCACCATAAGTCGATTTGTGTGCATCTTTCTCTCCATTTTTTTCCTCTTAAAAGATACTCCCTCCGTCCTAGATTATAAGAAAAAAACTCATTTTCTTTGTCCCAAATTATAAGAAAAAAAAACTTTTATCATATTTAATTATGTCGTTTCAAAAATTATCTTTTTCAAAGAAAAATTAAATGTAAAGTGCATTCAATTTGCTCTCTCTTTCATTTTCTCAATAATCAATAAACAATGGAAATTAACCCATTTGGGGTTGGTTTACTAGTTGGCTTGGGGACTTGGAGTGTGCTCCTCTCAAGGTCTCAGTTCGATTCCCTCTGGTTGCCAATTTCGATGGACAAGTCCATACAGAGCATTGCTCTGACTTAGAATAGGACCCCCGCAAGTGGGCGGTGGGATTGGTCTCCTTGGATTAGTCGGTCCTTGAATCAGATACCAAATTTTCAAAAATAAAATAATGGAAATTGTTTTTACATCTTCCTATAAAACTTATTTCAAGAATAAAATAAGAAACTATGTTGAAAACCATAGTATGTTTAGTTTTCTTAAGTATGATTTTTTTTGTGAGTGCGCTTATAATATGGAACGAAGCAGTACTTGATTGCAACGCTGATGGCTGTCAATAGATGAGGCCTGTGTTTCCCAACATCAGTGAAGAAAGGCATGTATTTCCCAATTTCAAGTATGTCAAAGTAATTTGAAGAGAATAAATGGCACAATTAGCAATTGCCTTCACTTTTAATGGGTTCTTATGACTGATGATGTTTTTTTTTTTTTTTTAGAAAAGCATGTGTGGTGATTAGGCAAAAGGGTATTAAAGTAATAAATAAAATTTCTAATGGAATTTGATTTAAATTTAATTGAAAAAATTAAAATGGATAAAATATGTTATATTATTATCTCTCAAGGGAGGAAAATGTGAGTTTTAAAATTAGAGGAGAGTCGAGTGTAATATCACAATCATTAAAGAGAGGGGAGTGTATTTTACTCTTTAATTTATGCTAATTTTTTATAAATGAATTTGTTTGAAGTAGTTAAAAAAATATTATTGGGGTAGCTCGCCATATATATCTAATGATTCAATAAAAATAAAAATTTTGGGGTAGCCGAAGTTACCCCATCCTTTCAAAGGGATTCGCCCCTGCGTTTGACGATCATATATATCATTAATGTTATTAATGACTTGCATTTTTACTATTCAAGGTTGACTAAGATGGAGTAATTAATTGACATGTTATAATTTTGTCTGGACTAATATGCGTCCCGTAATTAGTAATTAATGCTACCTCCGGTTCTTTACAATAAACAATTGATTTTTTAGATATATTGAATAAATTATGTATTTGGTTTTGATTCTAAACTATATACATAAATTATTTAATATATCTAAAAAGTCAATTGTTTCTTGTAAATAGAACCGAAGGAAGTATTTCTAATGGGTCAAATTGTTTAAAACACACTTGAGATTGTCACATTGTGGATGTTACACACAAACACACAAGAGTTTTGATACTAGATAGAAGAAAGACAGAGAATGTTGTTCACTCTTTCAAATGTTGTTCAAACATATGATGGATAAATTTGCCCCCTTCAATTTTGGTTAAAATACCACATAATCACTTAACTTGTGAGATATGAAAATGAGATTTCACTTAAAGGATGTGTACGTAGTTGCATTGTTCCACGAGATTGGCACATTTGGATAAAAAAAAAAAATCGTAAAATATTTTCGATGCATACCTCTAAATTCAGTAGCATATACTTTTTATTTATGCTAACGGTAAATGAAAAGTATATGCTGTTTTCTACAAAATGTTTTCAAATACTACCTCTCTCTCTATATAGAGGACCATTTTGTCAAAATTGCGGGAATTAAGAAAATGAATTTTTGCATTAAAGTTGTTTGTAATTATTATTGTTTTTACAATTTTATCCTTTAAGAAAGAGAGTTGGTTTATGTTTTCAACATGTTATTTATTGCTAATTAAAGAAAAAGATGTAGAATAAATAGGGACATGTATGTACATAAATAGTTAATGTACTTGAAAATAACAAAAGAGTCTTATAAAAAAGGACAAAAAAAATTCTCAAAAGGATCTTATAATTAGAGACGGAGGTAGTAACAGCTATAATGGTGCTATATATATCACTTTTTGTTCAAATATTAGTTTGAACAAACTAATATTTACCGTGATCTGAAATTTAGATTGGGTTGTGTTGTTAACCTATACTGCTTGATCGTAGAGACATGAAAAATATTTATAATATTCATGTTGTAGTTCAGATTGCCGTTCTGTAGCTTTTTGTGAAACCCTATTTGTATACTTTCTATTAATGTTGTAGCTAAGGCATTGTTTGATTGAAATTCTGCCATTTTTTACAGGGATTTGGACGAGGCATTACAAAAGTCATTCTACAAGTACCTAGAAATAAGAGGAATCAAACCAAGCACAGCAAATTTCTTGCATGAGTACATGATCAACAAGGATAGTAGAGAATACTTGGTGTGGTTGAATAAGCTCAAGAATTTCATTAAAGCATGAGCATTGACATGATCTGAAGAAATCACAGAGGAATTTGTCCCATAATTTTCATACACATTTGAATGGAAAGACTAATATAATAATAGCATATGGTTATCACCGTGGTTTCATTCCTAGGAGGAAAATAATCAGATATTGTGTCATTGTGGTTTAGTGGTAGTTTCTACTATTTTCACTGCCTAAGCAGAGAGGATGAAATCACTACAAAGACGAGAGTTGTGAAAACTATGTAAAAACGAGCGTCGAATGGAAAATCGTTAACAATTTCATCGATGCACAATAGAACATAAGTTTCTCATACACAACATAGAGTTTCTGTGACTATTTTCACTGCCTAAACAAAGAGGATGAAATCACAACAAAGCCGAGAGTTGTGAAAACAATGTAAAAACGAGCGTCGAATGGAACGTCGTTAACAATATTATCAATGCACAATAGAACAAGATCCAATTTTTATACAGTCTCCTTGTCCATATTGACTCTGAGTAGAGATAAAAAAAAAACGCGACATGTAGTGAATTTGTCGAATCACAAAAATTGCGAGAAAACAACTATCATTTGATTGAAAACTGAAGAATTGAGCTATACAATGTACATAAGAACTTTATATACCACTACCTAGTTGAAACTAACATAATTGTATGACTTATAACATCTTCTAATAACGTGTTGTCTTAAGATATTACATAATCTTCACAAACAATAGAAATTGCAAAGGTGGAGCAACAATTTCAAGTATTTAATAAAAATAAAATAAAGTGATTTTGCAATGATGAGTTTGAAGTGAGGAAAGGAATTGATAACTAAACTCAAATCGGCAAAGAAATACGATAGGTCAACAGACAAATAAAGCAAAAGGTGAAGAAAATGAAAATTGGAAGAAAAGACCGTGAAATTGCAAGAAGTACAAAAAAACATAAGATGCAAAAGAATGAATGGACGAATTTGAGGAATAAACGAATGAATCAAAGATTCAAGAACAATAAGTTGACCAGGTTCAAGGGAATATATATTTTTTTGTTACACGAGAAAAAGGCAAAACAAAATCAGAAAAAGAGACAACGAGCCGCGATGATATGCAACCCCCATAATGTCCGTTGTCAGCAACAAACGAAGTTTAGGCGGAGGATCAAACACAATCAATAGATCACTTGTAGACCTTGTTCCAAGCTTTGCTAAAAAATCATTACACATATTACCCTCCATGAGAGTGTGACATAAATCTAAAGTTCAATCCTTAGCCATGTACTTTCTTATAATAGCTATCTCATTTCCATTATGATAAGTGGAAACATGTACATGTTGGACGAGATGGATAGTATGCATTTAATCAATGTAACAAATAATGTCTCTCGGACCTTCCTCCCAACAAATTTGAATCACATGCATTGATGTCAAGATTTCGGCGTGAAGAATATTTGAGTAGCCAATATTACCATGAAAACCACGCATGAATTGTCCATTAAAGTCTCTAATTAAGTCATCAAATCCTGCCATCCCTGGGTTGGTTTGGGCACTATCATCCACATTAAGAATATATGATCCATAATGACCTCTATGCCAAGAAATAAGCTGAGGCTGAATACTAGTAATCTCTTTATGCATACCGTTGAAAGTTTGAGTAACCGCCTTGATTTTTGACAAAGAAGTCATCAAAGGCGTGTTTATACAGTCAAAGATCTTTACATTTCTAGAACAATACTAAATACTCCACATGGTAATAGGTATCACAATGTCAAGCTTGTCAACATTGTCATGGGACCTCTCGAATATCAAGTTATCCTCCAAAGTTAAACTGAAGAGAGGACCCACAATCAAGTTCCATATAGCTTTTGCCCGATTTCAATTAAACAAACAATGAATCAAGGTCTCGGGTTCATTATCACAAATTAGGATATATGGAGTCTAATGCAATACCTATATGATTAAGGATAGTTCGTGTGGGGATCGCAAGATGCATCCCTTGCCAAAGTAAGAATTGAATGTTGCCTGGGATTTTTAGTTTCCACAACTAATTCCAAGAATCTCTAGGTAACAGAGGAACTAACTATTCATCGTTCAACCAACTATATGCAGATTTTGCCAAGTAGACACCGATGTACAATTATTCTAAATCCAGTTATCGGTGACATCATATACTAGATTAGTTGTGGTTTCTAAAATATTACTTCGGACATCTTAGGGCAACAAATTATAAACATTTTGTAGGTTACCTCCAACAATAGTAAGAATATCTTGAATTTGAAGGTCAATATCTTGCATATGAACGAACCACACAAGATAACATAAGAGATCTTTTAGCAACCAAGGTTCATACCACATACTAGTGGTACCATTCCCAAATTTGAAATGTAATCCATCCTCTAAAACTTTTAAGTATTTTTACAATGGCACTCCAAATAGGCGAGCAATAACTATTTCTTGCAATGAAATATTAGATCCCTGAAGGTACTTTGCAGAAAGAATTTGAGATCATAAATGATTGCTAGGCTTAAGAGAATCCCACACCAGATTACCAAGCAATGCAATATTTTATTTCCTCGCAATTCTCACTCCAAGACCCCCCATTCTTCTTGGCGTTAGTAATTTTTTCCCAGCCAACTATATTCATACCTTTTGTGGATCCTTTCCATATAAAACTACAGACCGTTTTGTCAACATGGTCACACCCATATTGCGGAAGCCACTGGATTTGCATGCTATAAGCGGGGATCACAGTCAAAACAAAGTTAGCAAGTGTCGCACGACCCAATTTGTTAAGAAGGCCCCTTTTCCAAGATGTTAGCTTGTTGAAGACTATATCCATAATACTATAGAAGTCCTCTTTCTTAATTCTTCCATGATGCATTTGGAAGCCAAGATATTTTCCTAAGTTGGATGTGAACTGGATGCGAGTGGTGCTAGTGATGCTCTCCTTTCTACTTCAAGTAACACCCACTGAAGCAAATGCTCGAGACTTCTGCAAGCTGACTTTAAGACCTGAAACAAAACAAATGTCCTCCAAAATCTTGTAAATTACACGTGCTTGAGATGGTATGGCTTTGGCAAACAACAACACATCATCTGCAAAAAAGAGGTGAAAGATATTAGGACCATTGGCCGAAACTTGAAGGGAGAGCCATCTTCCCACCCTAACTTCCTCCTGAATCATTTCCCCAAGCCTTTCCTTGCAAAGTACAAAAAGATACGGGAAGAGAGGAAAACGAAAATTCAAAGAGCATGTCATGATTTCTACTACCATGTTAAGAATCTTTATAAAGATCATGAAAGAGGGAAAATGCTCGAATTAAAAATAAGTTTTGTATTGATTGAACGGAAAGAATGATGACATGCATCAAATGATACAATAAGACTTAAACATTTCTAAAGTGGGTCATTATCCTAAAAAGTGGCATGTATCAATCCCTACAATTTTTTTTTTAATTCATGCTAATTTTAAATTTGTTTAATTATCCTTAAACGTTTAAATTTTTGAATGATTTTTTTAGACATTTTTAAAACATTATGCAAAATTTCACCGTAAAAAATAAGCTCAAAATATGAATTTTAGGTCTAAATTTTTGTAATTGATTAAAAATTGATATTTAACTAATTTCATGTTAAAATATTCTTTTTTTTTTTTGTAAAATAACTATTTATACGGTTCTAAATAAGCCTGCAAAAAGTCATTCAAAAATTGAAAAGTCTAAAGATAATAAAGAAATTTAAATTTAACATGACTATTCATGCTAACTTTTTTTATAGAGACATAAACATGTTAAAAAAAAATTACGAGGACTCAAAACAAAATTTGATAATTTATAAGAATCAAAAACTTATTTAACTCTATTTTCAAAATTGGATTTGGGTATGTTTTCTGCCTCAAATATTTCAAGCACTGCCATTCCACTAGGTATCGTATGTGCCAAACAATAGAAATATCCTTGTATTATCATAGCATCTGATCAAACCATACAGTACTAAAGTTTACTTAATTAGTTCTCATGAGTTATGACAAGCCTATTTTGTTTGGTCCTCAACAGTTCACATAAGTTTGGGGTAACTCATTAGTTTATACATTTAAATTTTTAATTAACCACCTTAAAGAAACAAACGATAGATGTTTACTTTAGTTTTTATTTTTGTAGAGATATTTTGATTCAAGTCTTGGGGTAGTTTAGATGTATTATTCGAAATACATAAAATGGTATTGGTAAAATGATATTTGTGGTAAAAAAAGAGAATTATGCACTGTCATAAAAAAGTCATGTTACTACTATATTTGTTTTACCATATTCTGTATATTACTTCTAGTAACATACTATTTCAATATTTCGAAAAGATTCATCACTTACCTTTTTTTTCGTTTTCTTAAGAGGATCACTAAAAAAAAGAGGATCACCTACCTAGTCTTTACTAAGATATAATGTTAATACTATCAAAATATTTATTGTAGAATATCAAAAATTGAATTAATGCCATTCAAATGTGATTGCATCGAATGGAAATTACACCACCATTAACCAAATTCCATTGAAAATCTGATCTTATCAAATCCCACCAACTAAAAGTTAGTACAAGTATAATATAATAATAAAGAAGCATTCTTCTTAAAAAAAAGATAATAAAGAAGCATAAATGTTTTACCGTTTTCTTTTATTCCATTATGAATGATGAATGAATAATCACAAATTTTCAGACTCTATTCTTATGTAAGCGTCCATTTACATTCTCTTGTTTAGAGTCTATAAAAAGGTTCTAATTGTAACAAAGAAAGTCGTACCAAAATTTGTGATAGCAACAATGAACACGCTTTGCTTTCTTACTCTTTCTCTCTTTTCCCTTTGTTTCATTGCTTCTTTTTCTCATGCTCTAAGCAATGGTTTTAGTGTTGAACTTATCCACCGTGACTCCATAAAATCACCTTACTACAAACCTACCGAAAATAAATACCAACACATTGTCAATGCAGCACGTAGTTCCATCAATCGTGCCAATCATTTCTTTAAGGATTCTGACAAAGGTACACCAGAATCAACTGTAACCCCCGATAGGGGTGGTTATCTCATGTCCTATTCAGTTGGTACCCCTCCATTTAAGTTATACGGTATTGCTGATACAGGTAGTGACATTGTTTGGCTTCAATGCGAGCCTTGTCAACAATGTTACAACCAAACCACTCCCATTTTTGATCCAACAAAATCATCTAGTTACAAAAACATTCCTTGTGCATCTAAGCTATGTCAATCTGTGAGAGACACCTCTTGCAGTGACCAAAATTCTTGTGAATATAAAATTAGTTATGGAGATTCTTCACATTCAGAAGGAGATCTTAGTGTTGAGACTCTTACATTGGACTCCACCACCGGAAGTCCTGTTTCATTTCCTAAATCAGTGATAGGATGTGGAACTGATAATGCGGGGACGTTTGGAGGCGCAAGCTCTGGTATAGTTGGCCTTGGAGGTGGGCCGGTGTCTCTCATAACACAATTGGGATCATCAATTGGTGGTAAATTCTCTTATTGTTTGACTCCATTGTTGAACAAGGAGTCAAACGCAACAAGTAAACTCAGTTTTGGAGATGCTGCTGTGGTTTCGGGTGACAGTGTTGTGTCAACTCCTCTAGTAATAAAACAAGACACTCCAGTTTTCTACTTTTTGACTTTACAAGCATTTAGTGTTGGAAAAAAGAGAGTAGAATTTGGAGGCTCTTCAGAAGATGGTGATGAAGAAGGTAACATCATAATTGATTCAGGTACAACATTGACACTTTTACCATCCGACGTCTATAGTAACTTGGAATCAGCTGTGGTAGATTTGGTGAAACTAGATCGTGTTGATGATCCTAATCAACAATTCAGCCTATGCTATAGTTTGACATCAAACGAATATGATTTTCCTATAATCACCGCACATTTTAAAGGTGCCGATGTTGGGTTGCATTCTATTAGTACCTTTGTTCCAGTTGCTGATGGTGTTGTTTGCTTTGCTTTCCAAGCGTCTCCTGATCCTCGGCTTGGTTCCATCTTTGGGAATTTGGCTCAACAAAATTTGTTGGTTGGTTATGATCTTCAAAAAGAAACAGTGTCGTTTAAACCTACTGATTGTACCAAAGTGTAATGAGTGTTGAAGTCTATGTTTGTTTGTTGTTGGTTACATTATGTTTGCTTTGATCCTTGAATTATAATAAAATAATTTGCATTTTATTTTGTATCTGTTTGATATCAAATATAATTCACATTTGTTTTCTGTCAAATATTCAATATCATCACCGTTGCATTTGTTTAGTGTCAATCCAGTTTCATCAACCAATCACAAGAAAAAAGTCAGCAAAACCAGTATAGTTTCTTTCTTTCTTTCTTTCGTATAGAGAGAGACTATGTACAATGTCTTTAAGTTTTTATTGGTCTACTGTAAATGATTGTAATCCTAAAGAAACCTAAATTTTGAATATGTAAATACAAAGTTAAAAGCAAAATTTTTTGACAAGGTGGCAAGGTCTCACACGCAACACGCAATTGCAAGGTCTCGAGTTCAAGTTTACGTTAAGGTATATGTTCAAGCTATCTCACAAACAAAAATCGGATTTATTTATTCATATCAAGGTTGAAATTGAACTTATTTTCATTTAACCAATCGAGATACAAAATTTTGTTAGACCTTAACTTAGTTTTCATATTCTTTTAGAGGAAACAAATTGTATTTCATTACAAAAAAAAATGTACAATATAGTACTACTATGTTCTGGGAAATCATTAAAAAAAAAAAAATGTTCTGGGAAACGTTTTATGAGCGGTTTTGACTTTTGTGTAATCCAACGAGGAAATCTTATTTGAATGTGGGGGTTGTTAAATCATAGAACTCAAATATTTTTGTTGATTATGATTTTTAAACGTTTGACGATCATATATTAATGTTATTAATGACCTGCATATTTACTATTCAAGGTCAAAGGACGAAACTGTGTAGTTGCGTTGTCCCACCAAGATTGGCACATTTAGATAAAAAAAATAGTTAAATTGTATTTTTGATTCCTTAACTGTTTGGATAGTATCGGTATGGTCCCTTAACTAAAATTTGATTTATTTTGTCCCTTAACTTCTCTCTGTTACACTTTTGGTCATTTTCGTTAGTTTTAATTCAAAAACGTTAGGTTTTCTTTATCTTCTTGTCCTCTTTTTCATCTTCATATCATCTCCATCAACATTCAACAACAAGAATCCCAGAAAAATTCCAGAAGAAAATGAAGAAAACCTAACGTTTTTGAATTAAAACTAACCAGAAAGGACCAAAATATATAATTTAGAGAAGTTAAAGGACCAAAATAAATCAAATTTTAGTTAGGGGACCAAACCGATACTAATTAAATAGTTAAGGGACCAAAAAGATAATTTAAACAAAAAAATAATATTTTGAGTGCATAACTCTAAATTCAATAGCATATGCTTTCCATTTATGGAAATTATGAATATACAATAAAGTCAACATCATCCATTAAGAAGAAATTATTTGAGAGAATCAGATTGAACATAGTACATTATTTTTTGGTTGAACTTCAAATTGATTATTAAGATCTCTTTCCTATAAATCAAATGGTTAAGACAAGAAAGAAAAACAAAAAATTATCATGACACATTATTAACTTTTCTGTTGCAAAAAGATTAGTGTGTAATTTTGAATACCCCAAATTTAAATTTAGATGATAATATGAAATATTCCACCCATTGATATCTAATTTTATTTTCAATAAAATTAGATATCAATAGATGGCGATGATGTATTTCATATTTATTTCAGAGCTGAATATGTTTTTAATATCTACAAAATTCACTTTTTTTTAGTCTTGTTGCTACATAAATTTTGTCTAATTTTATACCTTATTTTAGATTTTCAAGGAATAAATATAGGATTATAAACACTATTTTTTTATTTTTTTTACAAAAAATATCACTTATTTTTGCAAGACGTTTTGAAATAGAGACCAAAATTGGATATAAGGACAAACATTTTTTTTAGCTAGAAGGAAAATTATAATAAGAGGAAATTGTACTCACCTCCCCTAAGGTTTATTAAAATGGTACTAACATCCCCTTTAGATTTAAAATGAACACTAATCTCCCTTAAGTTTTCAACAAATAGACAAACACCTCCCTTCTTGGTTAACACCGTTAAATTGTCTATTAATTTTTTTTTTTTGTACATCTTTTTTTCTTTTTTGATAAAAAATTCATGCATGTAACTTCTATATTTTTTTTAATGTAGCTTCCATATGTTAGTGTGCTTTGTCATCACATCATATATCTTTTTTTTCCTACCAACTAGTTTTTTTTTTCTTTTCGATGATATAATCAACTTGTATCTTACTCTACTCTATTTTTTTTAACACTGTGTCGTTTGTTTTTTTGCAATAAAATCATTCTCATTTTTTTAAAAATTGAAAATCTACATAAACTCATTTTTATACATATGATAATTCTTCATATGATGGCACTAATAATATTTCTTCGAATTCATATGACAGTCAATGAAATTTGAGCAAATAATTGCATAAACCAACTAATAAGTATTCCAAATTATATAAACCATTAACTTCTCTGAAATACTAGTATCTAAATAAAACAATAGCTCCAAAATACTAGTAGCACACCAGAAAAATAGTATCCAAAATACTAGTGCCAAAACAAACAAAAATTCTAGTGCATGTATATTATGAGTGACTTGACTAGATATTATCAGTGACATAAATATTTCCAAAATCATCCTAAATAAACCACTAAACATAATTTCTATCAGCAATAGCTATATATTATGAGTGACTTGACTAGAGCAAGTTGCAATTCCATCATTTCCATTTGAGCTTTGTTCTTTACGACGCACCTTCAGCTTTTTCTGCAAATATAACAAACATATTAGATTTCTTGTTATCAATGTATATGGTAAATTATCAAATATGTGCTCGTACCGGTTTCTTAGTTTTATCTCTCTGACATCCTAGTATGTTATGTCCGAACTCCTTGCAGTTACTACACCTGACTGTGTTTGATCTTCTTGCATCCTATGAACCACCTGGACCTTCAATCACACTTCTCTTCCTATTAACTCTTGGTCTACCTGGTAACCTCCTCAATTTAGGAGGATCAATTTGTGCATAAAAGCCTCTATTTTTGATATCTAACTCAGGCATGAGATGTATGATGTTGTTGTAACATAAAGAATAGACTTTACTAGTATAAGCAGTATCACAAAACATCTCTACATTTGCTCTTTTGTATGCAATGCATGAACATGCATGCTTGCATGGTAAACCAGCCACCCTCCAATAATCACACCCACATGTTCTATCCCTCAAGTTCACCACAAAAGTAGTATATCCGTCTTTCACTCCAAACTCATCGTCACCTGCATATGTGAGTTTACACATTCTTCCATCTTGCATTGTTGTGTCAAGCACCTTTCTAATCTTAGGTGTGACAATGTTCTCAAATTCACAGCCTTTTTCATATCTTTTTTGAAATCTAGCCATCAACCTGCAAGTAATCGACTCAATCATTTATAAAACTGTCTTCTTTCTATCATCTCCCAACCAACTATTAAAGGACTCTGTGACATTGTTTGTAACATGATCATATTTACACTCAGAGTCAATAGTATATCTAGCCCACATGCTTTTTGGCCTTTCAGGATCCAACATCCAATTTGCAGCCTCAACACTAATGTTTTTTAGTTTTTCCATGGCTTTCTCAAACATGAACTCATTATATGCCATTGCAACAGCCCAAAATTGTGTACTAAGAAGCAGTGTTTTGAATTTGAGTTTGAAATTGTTTAGCAAATGATTACAACAGTACCTATAAGTGAAAAAAGGTAAGTTAGTATACAATTTGTGCATTAAAGAATTACACACATCACATATGACATTTGGATTACGTGAAAATAAACCTTTATTAACAAATAAGCTTTATGTGGTCCTTACCTCAAAAAAGAATAAAAAAAAGCTTTATGTGGTCCTGCCTTACGTAATTTATTAGTCCATTACATCCAATTTGCAGCAATGGATTGAGACTAGTAAATTTCATATGCAAGATGTGTATGTAACATTTTCTTTTGCAAGAGGAAATTTACTGTATGTAGTCCATTACACCCACAAGATCCAATCACTTAAAGTAAACTCAATTCTAAGCTTCCATTCATTGCTACTAATTCTCAAGTGGTGATTTTTAAGCTCAATAATCTTTGAAAGCAGTGGTTCATCTTTTTGACAGTAGTGAATGTATTATTCAGTTGACAAAAAAAAAGCTTACAAAAGAAAAGTAGTGTGACATGTTGGTTTTAAATCATTCCAAAACAGTCTAACTCTTGAAGCAATCGAAACAAGAATGATGGTATAAAAGTAAAAATTTACCGGTGTTTGGCATAGGGAAACACTTCCACAACTGCATTTCTCAACCCCTATTCAATGAACAATTCAAATTATGTTAATCAAATTAGATAATCAAGTATGATTGAAAGCAAAATTAGGCAATCACTAACCTTTTGCATATCTGACATGATTGTCACATGCTTATCTTTCCATTCAGGAACAGAATGCAGTGCATTACCCAACAAAGAGAGGAAAAACATCCATGAGTCCTTGCACTCAACTTCAACAACAGCAAAAGCAATTGGAAACATGCCTTTGTTTCCATCAACCGCCACAGCTGATAGTAAAACTCCCCCATATGGTCCTTTTAGATGACATCCATCAATGCCGAACCAAGGTCTGCAACCCTTCACAAATCCATTTTTCATTGCATTCAAGCAAACAAACAACCTTTTAAATATAGGGTTTTGGTTGATTCTCGGTTCCAACTCAAGCTTTATAATAGATCCAGGATTTGTCTCAAAAGCAAGGTTAGCCCAAGATGGCAAGTCATTATATGAAAGTGCATGAAACTCTTTTGTGTCTTGTCTCACCTTTTTTTTTGAACGATAAAGCTGACCTACATTACTTGGTTCAATGCCATAGTTATCCAATAGTTCTTGTTTCATACCCTCATAACTCATATTTGGGTCATCCTTTAACTTGTTGTTTAATTTTCTTGCAATCCAAGTAGATGTGGCATTTGAGTTCTTTGTTGTTCGTATGCAAGTATGACTAGGGTTGTAAGACTTAATCTTATATGTTAACCCATCTGGTGCAGGAGATGCATGAATGCGCCAAGAACAACCATCTGCGGCACATTTAGCAGTTACTCTCGCCTTTTCGTTTTTTATCCTCTTAATCTCGAACCCCTCTTGTATAACAAAATCTCTAAGAGCGGTTCTAAACTCATTAACATCACTAAATAATAGACCAACTTCAAGGTTCACTTTTCCATCAAAGTCATGAGCAAATATTTTTCCTTTGATACCTCTATCAGAATAAATCAACACTTTATCTTCATCAGAATTTTCAGAAGCAATAAGATCATGTTTTTCTTCAAAATCACTAAGTTCATCAATATTAATCTCATTATCCCTTTTTTCTTCATCTATGTAGCTAGAACCTAAGTGAATTTCATCACTTTCATGTTGATGAGGCTCACCACTCATTCCCCATTCAACATAAGACTTGCTAATTATAGTATCATGGACTTGACTAACAAATTCAACACCCTCATGATTAAGCAATGTTGCATAGACATGGATACAAATACACATCTTATAAAGCTTGAACATCTCAAGAACATGAGAATCAATTTTGATGGGGATTCTGGACTTACTAGTGGGATGACAAAAAGAAATAGCAAAAGACAAACCTTCATTATTGATTCCATCATTGTTAGCCAATCCACTAATGTCATCAACCAAATCCAAATAAGAGTATTGATCAGGATCAACATTCAACAAAGGTATACTTCTTTCTCCACCAAAATGAACCAACAAATGTACACATCCTGTGTTGGGTGAACCAAAGCCATTGTTCTCCATTTTTTGAGCTTTTCTGGAATAAAATAAAATCACATTAAAGATTGAGTAAATACATCAATTCATAACCTAATAGGTTAAGAAGAAGAAAGTATGAATGAAAAATAAGTAAAAAAACACAACAAAATATAGATAACAAATTCATAACCAATACTACAAAAAATCAATTCATAACTAAGAGTCCATGGAGCTCGAATTTTGATGAAAAAATATATATTTAAACACACATGAGTATGAAACAACATAAACCAGTGTAATCAATAATGGTGAACGTAAACAACACAGCAAAAAGAAACGATGCCACAATAAGGAAATGGTGATACAAAGAAGATCAACAGCGTAAAAACAGGAACAATGAACGTACACAACACACCAGAAACCAGACAGAACGATGCCGCAATAACCACTGAGAGCAACGAAGACAGCGATAAAGAGAATGCACATAAACAGTTGTCAGTAGTGAGTGATGAAGGAGGATGATAAGATTCAGAGATACAAGTGAGGGTGAAGATGAACAACTATGGAGAGAAGACAAAAGGTTCCATTAGAATCGCATGATTTTTTTGCGGTTTTGAGAGAGTGGAAACGCAAAGGTCGTAGACCTAATTATGTTGATTTCTAACGGAGAGTTAACAGAGTGTAACAGAGGGGATGTATATGATGTTTTTGAAAATAGAGGGGAGGTTTGTTGTATTTAGCCATAACTTGAGGGAGGTTGTTATAATTTGCCCTTATAATAAATAACAATAAAGAGATACAGAGAGACTGATAAGACATTTGACCTAACCCATGTACAACCTAAATGAGGATATAACATGATAAAACAAGCCAAGTGGACCAACCCTAATCTATTATAACAAAAATTCACTAATAACGGACACAACCCAGCGAACCTGTGTACGAGTGCGAAACCAGGTTACAAAAAATATGAAAAAGTGAACAATGCGAAGAACAATTAGGGTTTAATTTTGACGAATGAATCGACCGCCAACACGATATCAAAATTCAGGTGCCAACAACTCCATAAACAAAGCAGGGAATATAAAGCTCTTTCAAGTATAAGTACCAGCGTGTACGCATACATGATGCCTTTAAAACTTGCATATCTCAACAAACCTAGAAACATCAGAGTCAAATAAGTCAGGTCACTAAACACAACAAGTTTCAACCACGCGTAAGAACTCAGATCGAAGGATGAGTCCAATACGTTAGTAACCAGACCTCTCAGGTTTTTGAATCACAAGTGCAACCACTGCAAAATGAATCCCAACCAAAATGCTTATTTCAAATTTAAGAAAAAAATGAATCTTAAGTCGTTCCCACCCAAAAAATGTCCTTATGTTTTCAGTTCTACAGAAAACAAACGAGGAAAGCATTTTAGTTAGGGAATTTTTTTTTTTTTTTAAGGAAGTTAGGGAAACCGGAAATGTTGTTTACAATGAAAAAGATTCGTGGGAGCCATCACGACCGCTAACTCTTTCATTGTAGCAACTATCATGTATGGTAAGTGGGACCTTTTTATTTGCAACCACAACAATTTTTAGTTTGTGAAACATTCACCAAGATAGCTTATAAAAACAACTTATAACATATTAAAAAAAAAAAATTAACTTTATTTTTGTAGGATTACTACCAAGATCGATTCTATATCTTGTTGATCACATAAAAAAGTTTTTTTTACTCTAAAAAGGGCCTTTATTTTCACATGCGGTAATATAGTCTACAAAAGTGTTTAGGGCTTCAAAATTTTACTTAAAAAGGCCTTGATAATACTTAAGTGACATTATGGTTAGTGACATTGATGACATTAGCCAACCATAATGTCACACGTATACAAAGAAATAAAAAAATATTGTGAAAGAAAAAGAAGAAAGACATTTGTGACATTGTGGTTGGTCAATGTCACAATGTCACTCAAGTGCTATTTTTTTTTTTAGAGGCCCTTTACTTATACTTCAAAATTAAGTAAAGGTGTTTAGATGCGGTAATAAAGGGCTTCAAAATTTAAGTATTTAACCTTCTTTATATTGTTGGAACTAATATTATAGGAAAAGTATAAGTAAAATGAAACTCGATAACTACCTACTTTAGAAGTTCACATTTGTTGGATTTATCCTCTCTATATGGTTTTGTTGATTCTCTGTTAACTATTTCTTCTTCGAATTACACCAGTGCTTCTTTGATAAATTGTCGACCTTTATTTTCTTCTTCTACATCTTGACCTATCTTCAAATACATCTTGTGAGGTCATTGTTAAATGTCAACCTTTACTTTTTTTCCCGTTCATTTGCAATATTGCCTGAATTTCTCTTCAACTTATATCCATAAAATATTTGCAAACCGTCGAGGTATGTGATGAAATTTTGTCTTTAACAAAGGTCTTCCACAATTAAGCATGGATTCTACCATGCATAAAGACTAGCAATTGCTACGTCGGAGTTAAGAATAATAGCCACATATGATGTGTATAAAGGTAAATCACTTTATCACAAGTTTACATGAGAATAGAAAGATTCACTTTTTACAACAATAACACTATTTAGATTATTCCTTAAAAAAATAATATTTAGACCCACTTTATTTTTCTACATCCATTAAACACCATTAATAAAGGTTGAAACTACATTAGTGATTAAAAAGGTCCATACTACTAATCAAAAGAGAAATGACAAAATCCAATTTCTTTGTGCAATTTTAGTGATCAAAATCATGTTCTCTTTTGTATTATTCTCTTGATATTATGATACATGTTCATCAAATGATTAGATTTAGTAAACGTGTCGATTCTATTTTGCTTGCTTCATATCATCACATGCACTCCGTTTTGTTATTAGCAGATATTTTTTTAGACAAAATTTTGCTATTACTTATTTTTATTCAAACTTTACACAACCACCAATTATGTATGATTGTGTTTCGTAGACAAACTCCTTCACAATAAATTGTATAACTATATAATATTGGACTAGACGAATACTTTAATTTCAACTTAAAAATGAGAGATTTAGAAGTGGTCTATTATACTCAATGATTGTTGCTTTCAATTCTCAATCTTCAAATGCTGATGGTAAGTATTTCAATCTATGGATACTTGTCACAGTTCATAAATCCTAGCTTCAATTTATGGCACTGTCACTATTTCATCTTCACTCATCTTGCATAATGTTGTTTGTATACCTTCATTTCATGCAAATTTCGTCTCTATTGCTAAGTTATGTAGTACTAATAACAACTGCATTGTGAATTTCACATCTCAATCTTGTGAAATTTTATAGAATTGTACCAAGGCAATGATTAATATAGCTAATCTTCAACGTGGATTATATGTCATAGACACAAAAAATTCTTTTCTTTTATGGCATCTAAGATTAAGCCACTTTTCTTATGTTGATTTGCAAAATGTTTCCAAACAATTTCCCTTTGTATCTAATAATAATGATATGCCACCTTGTAATTTCTTGTCATTTTGCTAGACATAGAAATTCCCTTTTCCATGTAGTGTATCCAAATCTATTGCTCCTTTTGATATCTTGCATGCTAATTTGTGGTGCCCTTATTCTATTATTTCTATTTTAGGACACAAATATTTCCTTACACGTGTTGATGATTCCTAGGTTCAGTTTAGTCATCTTTCTTAAATCTAAAGATGAAGGTAAAAGAGTAACATACACTTTTTTGCTTTTAGAGAAAACCAGTTTCATACTACCTTAAAGTCTTAGGTCTAACAATGGTACTGAATTTTCCACGGGTGATTTTCTTGCATCAAAGGGACTCATTCACCAGAAAAATCACCAACATATCCTCAATATAGCTAGGTCTTTTTCATCATTTGACTCCCACATTCCTTTTACCACGTGGAACTGCAGTGTCCAACATGTTGTACACATCATAAACTTCTTTTCTAACCACCTCCCAAACTTATGTTTCTTAAATTTTTAGGTGCTTGATCTATGCAACTTCCTTGAAAGCTCACATAACCATATTTGATTCTAGAGCTAGGAAAACCATCTTTGTTGGTTTCAAAGGTGGTACTAAGAGCTACATTCTTTATGACCTATTTGTATCTAGGAATGTTTGTTTTGTGAAAATCATTTACCATTTTAGCCTCTCATATTAGAATGTTATGATCCTCTCACATCAACATAAAGTTAGTATATTCCCAATCATTTAATTTACCTATTGTATATGATCTTATCTCCATTCCTACCCTTTAGAATTTAGGTACTAATACCAGTTTACCGTTGCCTATCCTGGATGAATATCATAGTTCACAGGTTCATATCTCTCCCCTACACAATCTAAACCAACTTTTTATTTGAGGAAGTCCACAAGGATAATTAAAAGGCCTAGTTTTCTTGAAACCTTTCATTGTAATAACAACGTGTCCAATGATGACTTTTCAATAATTATTGCATATATGTTTTTATTTTTTATTTTTTATTTTTTATTTTTTATTGTAATAATTATTGCATATATGTTTTTTATCACAATTGAAGTCATGTATATAAATCTTTCCGTTGCTCTATTTCTGCAAACATTTGTTGAAATTTGGGCCCTTGCTTTAACATTGAGCTCCAAAATTTTAGCCAAGCCTCTAAGTTTGATTGTTGAATGTAGGACATGGATGTTGAGATATTATCTATTGATAAAAAAATCCAAACATGGACAATAGTTGATCTTCCATTAGGTAAAACCCCAGTTTGTTGTAAGTGGATTCACAAGATAAAATACCATGCCAATGGTTCTATTGATAGACACAATTCCATATTAGTTGCAAAAGGAAACATACAAATCGAGGGGGGCTAGACTACTTTGATACTTTTTCCCTATTACCAAAATTACAATAGAGTCTTATTAGCACTTGCCTCCATCAATTAGATATATGCCTTCCTTCATGGTGATTTAAGGAAGTTTACATGTCATCACCCTTGGTTATCCTACTAGTGATGATTCTATAAAGGTGTGTAAGTGGCATAAATCTCTATATGGCCGAAAATAAGTCATTAGGCAATGGTACTATATCATCTGCTTTAACCTCCTAGGGTTATGCACAATCTCAATATGATGATTCCTAATGTATAAATTTGAATGGTGCTTATTTTACTACTCGACTTCTTTATGTTAATGATATTATTTTAGATGGTGACTCTCATCAACACGAAATCAAGTTAATCAAGAGTTATTTGGATCAACAATTTTGCATCAAAGACCTTGGTAACCAGAGGTTTTTCTTAATTTAGAAATTGCACGATCAAATACTTGGAGGATACAGCTTTCTTGGCTGCTAAGCCATTTAATATTCCTTTTTCCTACTACCAAATTGTCCAAACTGAAGTTGTACCACTGGAGGATCCTTCCACATGCAAATAACTTGAAAAATACTTAACCAAAGATTGGGCCAGATAGGTCACATGTTAATTTGTGCTTCTTGGAAATCCAAAAAGAAAAATATTGTCTCTAAATCCTTAACTGAATCTGAGTATATAGAATTTTAGTTTCCTTCAGTCACTGCAGTAAGAGTCTAATTCATCTATATACAAAGAAAATACTTTAGCTTCCCTAACATTTTCTTAGCTGCATTTAATTGGATACATGTTCCTTAACTGAATCTACTAGGTCTATGTACTATCCATAGTCCAACTTGAGGGGAACTATTACTGTAAATATTAAAATGTTCTGATATGAGAACAGAACGTTCTTATCTCGCACTTAGATATAGATCTAGATTTAGTTACACAAGTTGTTAGTTAGTTATCTGTAACTTGCTTATAGTTAGAGGCATTTACCATATTTAGATATACACATGAGTATGTATATGAGCTATAAGTTCTCATTAATGTAACTTGATTACTTTTCATTCATCAATAATGAAAATTGCTTTCCTTTATCTCAAGGTCGAGATCAACACATGTTTTTCGCATAAAAACCTTCATTTTTATATATTTAGGATTTTTTTGACAAAATATACCTAGGAAATTTAACTTCGTTGGTGATACTTTTTTTAGCATTATTGTTGTAAGAATTTATGTGATAGCCCCAACAAAAAGTTTCGATTTAATAATATAATAAGACAATCACTGTATTTTACAAAATAGCAAAACATGTTGCAATTTGTTAATTACTGTCTCATTATAAGTGTATCATTTGTAATATTTTATTGTTTTAAATTAATTATCGCTTTAAATATCAATAAGCATTAATTATTGTTTCACTAATATATCTTTATTTTGTGTATAAGCCAGTAACTATAATTAATAAAGATATTTTAGTAAATCAAACTTATGTAGAAAATATTACTTTTTGATGTTTTAATGTGTTGAATACACAAATTCTAAGATAAAACTTCCATTTTAAATCTCTTATCAAGTGCCCTAAGAGCATTTGTTAACATTTACATTAAAATTAAACAAATCCTTGCTTCTACGATGTAGATCCACGCAACTGATGGTGTGTCCGGCCTTCACGGCGGCATCACCATCTTCGTTCCAGCTTGGGTTGTCGCTTTCGCCGCCTTTTGCTTGATTTTGTCCGTCACCGACCCTTGGAGCCATCGTCGCCAGTTGCGGATCTAGCAGTGGTTGTTGTCGTTGTTGTTGTCTGTGGTGGGTTCCGTTTGGTTTTGGTAGAGAAGTCAGAGGAGGTTGCGACGCAGCCTATAGCTGGAATCTGCATTTTCTGTTTTGCTTTTCTGCTGTATTTTCCGTTTGTTTGTGTTTTGTTTGTATTTAGGTGATGTGCTAAGGTTCGTTTGTTCTGGTGCTCGGTCCTGGTTGTTCCGATTCCGGCGGCTACAGATGTGGTGACATTCCTTTCCTCCATGATTAATCCTCCCTCGACGTGCTTCCGGATCGTTCGTCGTTGTATGGATCATGGTGGTTGTGGTTGTTCATGTAGGTGGTTGTGGTGGGCGCCGGTGGCCGTGTAGCTTCATGTGTTTGGTTTGTGTTTTCTTGGTGCTTGTACAACAGAGGTTGGGGGTGGTTGCGGATCTGGACCCCTTTTTGCAGTGGTTGAGGTTCATAAAACCCGAAAGGGTCCGATTCGTTTAACCCGAAAGGGTATGGTTCGATTAACCCGAACGGGTCTGGTTTCTGACGTATTAAACTCATCCCTCGATCTGAGTTTTTGCGCGTTGTTTGTTCGAAAGAGCATTTTATGCCTGCTGTTGATTCAGGGGGTTGCTGGCACTTGGATTGGTTTCCGTGTTGACGGTCAATCCATTCGCCTAATCTAAACTCTAACTGTTCTATGCGGATGTCCACTTTTCACGTTTTTTTGTAACCTGGTTTCGCGCTCGTACACGGGCTCGCTGGGTTGCGCCTGTGATTAGTGTATTTTTGTTAGGATAGATTAGAGTTGTACCACTTGGACAGATTTTTCACGATGTATTCCCGTTTGGGTTTTCCTGGATCAGGTCCAATACCCCCTAGTCTTTGTACCAGTTTGTTTTTATTTATTATATTTTCTCTTTGGCTTAAAAAAAAAAAAAGAATACCACACACAACTCAAATGAGATATTTACAATGAGACAAATAAAACTTATTTTTATTATATCAATTAATTATTATATTGACTAAATTAATATTCATATTAATAATTATATCTTTTTGTTCTAAAATATTTATTAACATTAAAGAAAACTTGTTTGATTAAGTTTTTGAAAAGATTATTGTCTCTTTAATATTGTCAATAGCCATTTCCACAAGCCAATAGATTCATTAAAAAATAAAGCACAAAAAATATTACATCTTTTTTCACCTATAATTTTTCTATATAAACATGTATTGAATGTACAATTATTACATTGCAAATAAAAATAGCAAAACAAAATAAAAAATAAGAAGAGAAATATGGGTTTCACCGAGAAACAAGAGGCTTTAGTGAATAGCTCATGGGAATCATTTAAACAAAATCCTGGTTATAGTGTTTTGTTCTACACTATGTAAGTTTGATATCTTTTGAGTGTTTTTGTCTGTATTTTCACTTTTTGTTAATTGATGGTTTAGAAGAGAAGACGTAAATTAACAATAATACTAAATCAAAAAAATTAACAATAATATTTTTTGTTGCTTTGATATATTAAAATAGTATATTAGAGAAAGCACCTGCAGCAAAGGGTATGTTCTCATTTCTAAAGGACACTGCTGGAGTACAAGATAGTCCTAAACTCCAAGCCCATGCTGAAAAAGTTTTTGGAATGGTGAGTGTAATTAAACATCGATTTTTTTTTGCTCAACGGCGATTCTGCTCTTAAATTAATAACTACAAAATCTTTTTTTAAATAACTATACTTATTATTTGTGTTTTATTGTAATTGCATTTCCTTATTTTTTTTTATAGACATATTATTTTATATTTTGTGCTTCATGCCACTTTTAGTGTCGTAACCATCACAATTATAAAATTTTAAACCCGTAATCAGATATTCCACAATTCTTAATTTTATATCAAATCTTTTATTAAGGTCTAACTAGACTTTTGACTCGTGCGACGCACGGATCTTCTCGACTATTATAGAGACTAATAAATAATCTTTAACCCATAAGATCATGGGTCAATCAATAAACGTAAATTAGATTATTAAAGATACAATATTACAATCAAATGATAATAAAAAAAATTATAAAGAAAAAAGATAAAAAGAATACAAAATTATATTGTTGCACGAGTCAATTTTATTTATTACTTTTATAGTTAAACATAAAAAATTAATGCAGTTCATGGTTCCTAACAAATTATTTAGGGTAGCCGAGTTTGCTTGGAAATTAAGGTATTCTGTTTGTAAATGTATTAAATAAGTGTACAACAACTTGTCGAAAAAAATTCTACAGAAACAATAGGTTAAGTTGTTGCAGACCTAATAAAATTAATAAATAATAAGGATAAAAATTAAGATATCTATTAAATTTTTGCTTTAAAAATTATTCATGGTTATTAGAGAGAGAAATGAAAAACATATATACACCCTCCGGTCACTATTATAAACAAAAATTTATATTTTACATTCATTCATTAAATGATGTATCTGGTCAACAATAAAGATCATATACATTCATTTAATGAATGAATCTAAAATGTTGATTTTTGCTTATAATAGTGACCGGAGGATGTATATGATGCAAATTTAGAACCAAAATTTTAGGATATAGTTATTGCAAACCTAATAAACGATTAGTGGAAGGAAAAAATTAAGTTAAGAATTAACAAAATTAATAAATAAATATATTTATAACTCCGTGATCCTACATATGGTCGATAGAAGTTGGCACTAATTAACTTAAGGCCTGATTCAAAAGCTAATATATGGTCAAAGAAGACCCTTCAAGCATGATACTTGCTTGCCCTAGAAACCTTTTCATCACGTCTCCATAATACTTCCTTGGTTGTGTTAGCTTATCAAGCTATAACTTAAGTCAACACCAATTTAGACTCATGTTGGCTTCTTCTAGCATTAAAGATTATATGATTAATGGATGGAGTGAAACATGATATCAACAGTTGTGATATTTATGAGACATCATCCACACAATTGAAACACATGAAATCAAAATTTCACAATTGCGGGAGGTTGAAAGTGTGACAAATCATCTATTTAGTCAAGTCTAATTTTATTTTTACTAGTTGGAAAGATTGTTCAATTAAAATTAGAAAATGAATTAATATTGTTCTACTTAAGAATATATAATCACATTATATTAATAGGAATAATAACAAATTTGATTTGTACTTTTTAAATAGTTTTCACTAACATGAACGGTATTGATCTTAAGATATTTATACGTTTTGAATTATAGGTACGCGATTCAGCTGCTCAACTCCGAGCCACAGGGGGAGTAGTATTGGGAGATGCTACTTTGGGTGCTATCCACGTTCAGAATGGAGTTGTTGATCCTCATTTTGTGGTACGATAATATCATACAATATTTCAATAGATTCATTCTTAATTTTTGTACTGCATAATGCCCATTTATTCCTTAATTCAATATTACAGCAAAAAGTAAAATCCACCATGCCACTTTTTCATATTATAATATAAATATTGAAAAGAAATTATTAAAGAAATTTATGCAAACTATGTTTTTAAAGATAAAATAATCTTATAGTTTTTTTTTTGAAGGAAAAATAATCTTATAGTTGGCTCGTCTAAATTGGGTAGTAAGTAAAGTGACAAATAAATGGTTGATATTATAACAAATCATAAGTGGTTCTTCAATAAAATAACGTATTGATATTTTAACCACCCATGATTTGTTATTCAATTCTTTAAAAAATTATTGAGTTGTTATTCAATAAAATAAATTATTTTTCAAAAAATATTTTCCATTTTTGTTAACATACTTGTTTTCTAAGTGGTAAATTGTTAATCCAAAATTAATGCTTTTGGCGCCTTGCAGGTAGTTAAAGAAGCTTTGCTGAAAACAATAAAGGAATCATCAGGAGATAAATGGAGCGATGAATTGAGCACTGCTTGGGAAGTAGCTTATGATGCATTGGCAACTGCAATTAAGAAGGCAATGAGTTAAACTTGGGATGATATAAAATTATAACTCAGCTTAATAAATAAAAGTTGTAATACTAAAACTTGTTTAACAAGTTTCTATAATAAATATTATTGAAATGACTATTAAATAGTTATTATACTTATGCTAGTACATTTCTTGGTAAAAAAATTCCCTCGATATTTAAATAACTATTAAATGGTTATTGTATTTGTGCTATGTATCTTTTCTTTAATCCACCACCAAAAATGAGTCTTCAATTGATAGAAATCCCCCTCAAATATTGATTGATCCCTTTATTATCAAAAGGATGATTACACATTTAACAATGTACAATAAAACACCTAACCATTGCAAAGTTTCCATCCAATCTTTATGACACAAGACACAAAAAGAGAGATAAAGTCTTCTCAACTCCACACCCATTGATGCAAAGTTGAGAATCTTGATGTAAAATCTCACGTATATATGTAAAAATTATCCTTTGCTAAGCGATTGAATAAAAATCTCCTAGCAAATAATGGGACCTTGTTCCAAATGAAAACATCTGGCCTTAGAAGCTCATAATCAATTTGATAACTGGTAATCTCCTTTCATAATGTATTCGTCGTTGTGATCAAACTTTCAAGTCTTACCTATTATTCACACTAGGTTGTAGCAAAAAACAACACTCAAATATCAAACCCTCTTCCCAAACAGACATCTCTTCACCACCCTATCTACACATCTTTGCCACATAAACAATAGGATCTATTGGTAAGTCAAATAGTACCTCTTTGTATGGTATGTAAAAGAAAAATAGACGAAATAAAGTGAAAACAAACATCTAAAGTTAGAAAAATAGACGTCACTCAGTTGGACTCACATCGCTAAACAGAGAACGATGATTGTTTATAGGTCCTTTGAATTATACTCAAATTTAGGAAAACAAACATCTGAAGTTAGAATCTGATCGACTTTTTAAGATAAAAAATATGCATCAGAAATTACAATTCGATGAGATGAGCAATATAAAAGGGCCTACTAAGCAACCATAGAAATATGTTGCCTCAAGTTGGACTCATTTAAGTGTTGAGCTATAGTAACATTATGTAGTCACCACAATCCAATTTGGGTGAGAAAACTTATGTTTATTTTTATTTACAATGTTAGAAAATTATGTGCATTTCGATATATAGTTTGTAAAAATTATGTTAAATTTTACCAATTTTACGATCACCCAATGATCCACTACTTAACTATACAACTTTGAACTATTTAATTGACCTAATCACCCAATCTATTTACTTAATCATGGGACCTAATCATTTTAGGTACAGTTCTAATTAAGACATTTTGTTTGAATAATAAGGGTCTTATAGCCCGTGGATCTTGATATTTTTATTTTTTATTTTTTTGACCTTAGGGTTCCTGAAGCAAAGGAACCTTAGTAATTCGAAGTTTGATCAGAAGATAAGTAAAACTTGATAGGTAAGTAAAACTTAATTAATCATTGTTTCATTCAAAATCGAATTCGATTTTTTCACGCTATACATCCTTTGAAAACAATCATTAACAACTTGAGTTTTTTTTTAAGGGATTAACAACTTGAATTTAATCACTTAGTTAAATATAATCTTATTTTCCTTGGTGTTTATTTTCCAACACATTATTCAATGTCATCGGCAAATATCTAAAAGCATATTTTCCACTATAACAACCAAATACAATATCCCATTATTTTTCAATTGTCGTTTTAAAGTAATTTATATAGTTCTTGTATATTTCAGTTGGTAGGAACATCTTTTTATATATAGGGGTTGAAATTTAAACCCTAAATTTACTGTTTATTCATTTAAGGGTGAATTTCTAACTACTAGACTATATAAAATTAATTCTTACATAAAAATAGCCTACATAAAAGTAATTTTTACATAAAAAATTAATAAATTTTGTTTAGTTTTATAACAAAATTCAACTTTATTTCCCTTCTATATTATCGCTAACTATTTATTATTTTCTACCAATTATATCTTCACCGTAAATAGTTAAAAGTACTCTTGACAAAATAATAAATAATGTTGTATTAAATTTTAAAAACAGCAAATAAATAGAAATGATTTTTTACAGTAAAATACATAAAAAGGAAAAAATGAGTATATCATATATGTGTGCACATGGACTTGATTCCCCTACAATCAATATTCTCTCACATTTGAGACATCGGTGGTCATCTAATCAAGACTAGACGATGTAAATTAAAGTTTTTGATATTTTTAATTATACAATCAAAATTAAAACCAATGTTTTTTTATGTTTCAAAAAAGCAAATGCATGCGGGATCCCCTAACTGGGTGGAATATGAATTTCTGAGTGTCTGTAACATAAAAGTTTTTTACTCTCTCCGTCCCGAAATGGTTGACATAGTTTGACTACGTGTTAAAGTTCAAAACAAACACGTTATGACCGGCTAGTTTTTAAAATACACTCGGTATAGAAATATTAAACTTTGAGCGTTATAAATATGAGTGTTATAAATATATTATTAGCAAAAAAAAAAAGTTATATATATAACACTCTCTTTTAGTGTTATGACCATCCTTGGTCCCTAGTTATCCATCAGCATCGACATGTAGGCATGGTTTTGAAAACCGGACCGGACCGGTCGGTTCAACCGGTCCGACCAGGAACCGGTGGGGTGACCGGTTCGAGTTGCTTGTCGGATCGGCCATGTAATCAAATCGGCCTGAACCAATGTGACTCGGCCAAACCCGGTGAAAATCGGTGAACCGGTGGGTTTGACAAACCGGACCAGTTTTATGTAAAGCAGAATTTATTTATATTAATTTTGCCAAAAAATGGTTGCAGAGAGTGTTGAACCTGCGTCCTATTAATTGTAAAGGAAAGACTTAACCACTACGCCATAAACATCTTTTGTTGTTATTTTGCTTTTTATAATTTATATATAATAACTGAGTAGTTTTTTTTAAAAGGAAACCAAGCACATTTTTTCTTAAGGAACTTAGCACACTCTTATCTTTTAAATATTATCACACATCTCAGATATTTTAATAACATTTTTTTATTTGATTACTACTATTTTTTCCGCACACTTTTGCTTTTTTTTTTTTTTTGGGTTTTACTTGACATTGAAATATTTTTTAATATTTATTTGAATATGTATTATGTCTCATAAAAAATATATGCAGCTAAATTTAAGGGATATTTATCAAGTTATTTTTATTTATGTCATAAAAATGTGCTTCTATTAAGTGTAGAAAAATCAATTTTTTTGAGTTTAAAGTCATTCGATTCAGTCTAATTTAACACAGAATTTTTTATATAAATCGAGTCATATAACTGATCCATTTGATTCAGTCGTGCGGTTCGACCAGTGACCCAGTGGTTCAACCAATGACTCAGTGACTCAATATCCTTACCGAGTCGATCACCGGTCCGGTTTTTAAAACTATGCATGTAGGCATGCAATCAGACAATTTGTTTGAATAATAGGGTTGTTTACGGTAATTTTTGGTTAATTAATTATGAAATTTGTCAAACCTACCACAAAGGAGTGTTTGATCAGTGTGATCATAGGAATTTGAATGAGTTAATTGGTAACTTAGACGACCTTAGGTGCGTGTGAATGTGTCGGTCACAAAATGTCTTGATCAAACAAAGGTGCAAGTTTTGTGAGGAATCTCAAAGGACATAACCAACACACTGATGCTAGAACAGGAATAAAATTGCAGGGAAATTAAAGACACGAATGCAAATGATTGAAAATAACTCGACAATGAACTTAAATGGACTCGAATCTTAAAAAAATCAGATATGACAGAAAATAAACAGCATGAAATGTATTTGCTGAAAAATAAAGGACTCAAATATAAAAACGCTTGAAAGTTAAAGATTTGGTTCAAATTGTTACATCATACATAGTGATTAGGGTTCAAATCCTAACTCCACCATTTATGAGTTTAAGTTTTTTAATGACTATTGTCATTTTGTCTACATAAAAAAAAAAATACTTGGAATTAAATTTTTTGAAAGTAAGATGGAAAAGAAACATAAAAGTTTTGACATGAAACATAAATTACAATATTAGAAAAATTAAAGGAAATTAAAGACAATAAAAGACTTCTTAGATCTTGAAAGCTTGATGCCTGTTTAGAAGTAGACATCAAAATGTAAGTATCCAACCTTATTTACATATAGTTTTTTTTGTTACATTTTTTTTTGGTTAAATTTATCTACATATAGTTGGAACTAGTAGAGCCTAATATTTATATGGAAAATGTAATTAGATAAATGCCTACTGCATGGGGGAGTCACCTATGCATGCATTAATATGAAGTAAAAATTCATACTAGTGCTTTCTTGATGAATTGATGTCCTTTACTTTCTCCTTCTACATGTTGACCTATGTTCAACCTCATCTTCAATTCCATCTTGGGAAGTCAATGTAAAGTATATATCGACCTTTACCTTGTTTGTCCATTTACGACATTGTATGGATTTTTCTTTGACTTATATTATATCCATACAATATTTGCAAACAGTATAAGCATGTGTTAAAATTATGACTTTAACAACGGTCTTATGCAATTGACATGAATATTTTCCTTTCTGTGAGAAATAGTGCGTGGAGGGTAACCACTCCAATCATAAAGACCATTTGCTATGTCAGAGTTGAGACGAATGACCTGGTGGGATGATTATATATAAGGTAAATCTCACGTCAAAAAAAATACCCACAAAAGTTAAAGAGAATAGAAAGGACCACTTTGTATAACTTTATACTGATAAATAAAAATCTTTTAAAAGATAAAAGACTAAAATGTATTTTGAGTGAAAGATAACAAATAAAGATAATATACATTTTTTTTAGTACAACAAAAAGATAATACACATTTTAACCTCAAATTAAAGGACCTAAAAAAAACCTCAAATTAATGATGTTCATCTCATTTTTAACATCCCATTCTTATGTAGCATACTTGTATATCTATTGGGTTTAAGGTGTTTTTTTTTTTACAAGGTTGAAACTAAACTAAATTGTTGATATTAACTAGGAAGCCCAATTTATTAATCGAAAAAGACACAAATCGTCTATCCGATTTGAGAGATTAATCTCTTTAATTACACGTGGAGGATAAATAGTTCACATCAACATAGACGAATGAAAAAATCCAATTCATTTGTGCTATTTTCGTGATCAAAATCCAGGCTGATGAAGGATAATCAGTGTTGAAGTTGATTGGAATGAAATATCTTAAAACAAGTTCCACATAGCCTAGTGTAGTAAAAAGAAAAATAAGAGGGAGTTTAAGTCTAAACATACTGATTCAAATTCTTTGTACAAAATACACACGATAGATACAATTTAAGCTAATACTACTTTCCTATCCTCTCTTATACTATTTCTTTAGGATAATAGTGGAGTTTTTGAGAAAAGTCAATGTGTTGTCAAAATTTCACATATTGTTATTATTTGGTTGTCATTGAACAACATTTGTGGTTTTTCTTTGGTTGAATATGTTTTGGAAAGGTTCTAGCTAAAAAAAAAAAATCTAGCAAAAAATATATATTTAAGTGAATATGTTTGTTCGTTCTCAAATTTTGATCAATCAATCAATTTTTTCTCTGAATTAATCGAAATAGCTAGAACGTTCTTCAATATTATAATGTTCAATTAATTTAACCTTTTTGTTAAGTTGATTGTTAATAGTGTTGACATGTGAAGTTAACCCTTTTTTTACAAGACGTGTGACGTAACATGTGACGTGGAGTTTCAAATCAGCTTCCATTTCACGTATACAAGACGAATTTGATATAAAAATTTGGAAAGTGAATTTTTTTTCACAAAGACCATTTTGATAGAAAATTCGTCATTAATAAAGCAAAATCGTCCTTGATTTATACTTTGACCATTGGAAAAACTAAATTAATATCAAACCAGTCCTTTGGAATGGCCTTAAATGAGTAATCATTGATAGCATAATTATAAATCAACAAACAAAAACCCATAGATCTATTAATATCATTGAACAAAACCCCTAGTAGTATATACTTACGTCCTTCACAATATCTTTCTTTCACTCCTTATCTATAATAATGTCTACTCCATTTTTCGATTTAACTTGGCGAATATACCAAAGCTTAAATTATGAACTATCTAATTATTTCGCTTTCTCACTACACATTTGGTTTCTTGTAGGCACATAAAATTGATCTTTCACATAGTCATAGTTTCCACTATTTCCATAAATTTTCATGTAAGAGTGCATATATTCCATCAATTAATAATTGATTCTTTTTAATAGCCGTTAAAGAAACTAGTTCATGAGAGTAGGATTCTTTTTGGAACATAGAATACATGCACTCTTACAGGTGGTTCATGAAGATGTGGAAACCCTTACTTATTTTTCATTGCATCCATGCGACGATGCAAATTCAAAAATAATAATTGTTTTGTCAATATTACACTTTATTATTTATTGGGTCATGCTAACTTGTGCCCTTAGACACATGTTAAAGAACAAAAAAAACAACTTTGTATTGAAAAATATAATATTTTAACTTTTTTAAAGTTGAATGCACGACTTTTTATACGTATATTTTTATAATGAGTTTTTTAATATATGTCCTTGAGAACATAAGTTAGCATTTGCCTTATTTATTTCAAAGAGAGAAATAGATAAAATGAGATATCAATTTAGCATGAGTTTTATAAGAAAAAGATAAAAAAAAAATCAATTAAAAGTAATAAAATTTATTGGTTTCCTTGGTGTGAGTAAAAAGCCCCAAAATGAAAACTAAAAAAGAATTGAAGGACGATTACCTTTATTTGATTTTTTTTTTTTTTTGTGAGAGGCAGGGGGCAAAGCCCCCACAATATTTGATTAAATTTTGTTGTATTAAGTTTTAAAAAAGATTCTGGTCTCTTCATAATTTCAATGGCCATTTCCACAAGCCAATAGATTCTTTGAGGAAACAATTACAATGAACTAACTGCATCTCTTTACACCTACAAGTTCTCTATATAAACAAGTATTGAATGCAAAATTATTACATTGTCAATTTGAATAACAAAACAAAACTAAAAAGAATAAGAGAAATATGGGTTTCACAGAGAATCAAGAGGCTTTAGTGAATAGCTCTTGGGAATCATTCAAACAAAACCTTCCTCGTTACAGTGTTTTCTTCTACACTATGTAAGTTTTTATCTATCATGAGTTTTTTTTTTTGTGTTTTCTCTTTTTGTTGATTGCCCGTTTAAAGAAAATAGTGTAAATTAATTAACAAGAATATGTTTGATTGCTTTAATTAAAATAGTATATTAGAGAAAGCACCTGCAGCAAAAGGCATGTTCTCTTTTCTTAAGGACTCAGCTGGAGTACAAGATAGTCCTCAACTCCAAGCTCACGCTGAAAAAGTTTTTGGAATGGTAAGTGTAATGCACATCAATTAAAAAAAAATTCTTCTTATTCATCATTCAATGTTATTGATTCTCTTTAAACTACTAACTATGAAATCTATTAATTTTCTTTTCTTTTTTTATTCTTCACAAGTTTGAAACCTTAATGAGGGATTTCATCTCATATTAAATGCACAATTTTCAGTTTTCCTAAAAGAAAATTCACCCTAGCTATGAAACATTGGTGTCACATCAATAAACAATACCACCTCAATGTAGATTTGGGAATTTTATTTTTGGATACAACAAAATTAAAAGGGTAAATAACAAGAGTGTATGAAGTCTCTCAGAGAACGCGAGGGGAAAAAACACACAATCACAATACTTGAGAATCAAAAGTACTTTTAAGTTAAAGAATATTACCAAATTCTATCATTATATTTTTGTAATAGTTCTTAACATGCATGGAGACCGATCTTAATATATTTATACTTTTTGAATTATAGGTTCGTGACTCGGCAGTTCAACTTCGAGCAACAGGAGAAGTAGTTTTAGGAGATGCTACATTGGGTTCTATCCACATCCAGAAAGGAGTTGTTGATCCTCATTTTGTGGTATGATAGGAGTAAAATAAAATATTGTATGCATGTATTCCTAATTTGCTTATTGCCTAGTTACGTATTCCTTGATTCAATAATACACCAATAAAGAGCATCTTCCATTCCATTTTTGGATGTTTTAAGTCGCTAATCCAAAATTAATGGTTTTGGCACCTTGTAGGTGGTTAAAGAAGCTTTGCTAAAGACAATTAAGGAAGCAGTGGGAGACAAGTGGAGTGAAGAACTTAGTACATCTTGGGAAGTTGCTTATGATGGATTGGCAAGTGCAATTAAGAAAGCAATGAGTTAAAGTTGAGATATTATATTGTTATAAATAAATTTAATAAATAAAACTTGTATCACTAAAAATTGTAAACAAGTAAACAACTTTTTATAATAAATATTGCTCAAAGTAATTATATATGTAATATTATTATTGTTTAAATTACTCTTAGGATTTAATCGTAAAAGATCAATGCAAAGATTAATGCTATTGTTATTGTTTAAACTCGCAAAATATTGTTATTGTTATGGTGAGATTAATGCTATTTGTCCCAAGTTTTTTTTTTAGGGAACTATTTGTCCCAAGTTAAAAAACTCTTAAATTTTAAATTAAATTATAATTGTCTCCGAAAGCCCTTTCTCTCAAAAACCCTTATATTCATCAGACCCATTATTTCCCCTTTCATTATCTTAATCGAACCCACCATTGTATTCATCAAACCTCCATTTGCAAGCATCCAACCTTCTCTCATAAACGTACATAATTCGTACGTCATGTGGTTTCACTTGTTGAATTAGTTAACGTGTTATTTAATAAAATCTGAGTTTCACAACTTACGTATTCCAAACTTACGTACATACATGATCGAAGTTCATGTACAGTCCAAAATAAGAATTTCAACAACACGTACACAATTAAAAGACGCAGAAAAAAAAGAAAAAAGAAAACGAAAACACAATCATTGAAAAAAATGCAGATATTCACTTACCTATACAATTGAGTATAAAAGACAATGTGATTCAATGTTTTTTGAGAGATGAGGTGAAGACTTAGGGTGAGGTAAAAAAAAATGGACAATTTATATGAACAAGAACAATTTTGAGATTATAATTAGATTTTAATTAAATTCGGGTGTAACCGGGTGTATTTTGGGTGTGATTAGTAAAAATCCTCTGAATACTTGAATTTCAACTAAAAAAAAATGAAATTTACTTGAAATGGTATATTTACACAGATATGCAAGAAGCTCATACATTTAGACTTAAATTTTACACTCGATGATTGTTTTCTTTCCCTTCCAAAATAATGGTCTTCACAAAGCAACATGCCAAAATGATACGAACACAGACCAAGCTGATGCAGAAATCACATTACTCTGCAACTCTCTCCAATTCCATTCTAGTAAATCCACAAAAACAAGCCAAATCTGATGCAGAGACTCCATTCATGTCTTGAACAAAGGTAGCCAATGAAGCGAGCTAACAATGGTATGGTTGGACTTAATCTTCACTATTGCTATGCATTTTTCTATGCAAAGAACCAAACCTTGATGAAGACTGCCAGACCTATTTGCAAGAAAAATGCGGCCATGATCGCCACTGAAATGTCATTGCCTTCTATGTAAGACCTCAAGTTTAAGGCAACAAAGCTAGCTGACGCAACACCAGTAATGAGTGTTATGATCCATCGTAGAATCTCAACTGGAATTATCAACAAAAACTGAAAGTATCCCAAGTAAAAATTAGATAGCAACATAAAAGACTACACAAAATTAAAGCATAATTACCTAGCAAATGATGCAATTTCTTATGACAACTAATATAAATTCAGTCAGAACTTCTAAAATACATGTTTTATGATAAAAAAAAAATACATCAAAAAGAAGTCAGTAGATAGGATGAAGTAGAAACAAAATTCATCCCAGTTGTTGGGCTTAGGAAGAAGTTTAAACTTACTGAAGAGATGACAAAAATGGAGAGGGAATATCCCCACATGCACCAAAATCTTATAAGGTTAGCATTTGAACCCGTGTACTGAAGGAAGAAGTAGTATGCCATTGGGACCACTATTGCATAACCATAGATAGACCATGCAGCCGTATTCATATAGCTAACATCAAAGCTCCATGAGGTACCACTATCTGCATGTTGTTGCATAAGGAATGTAGCAAGATTTCCAAGCGAGGCAAGTACAAAGACCAATGTCGTTGAGATCCATATAAGCCCGTATCTACAATAATATAAAAAAGAACCACATGGTTAGTAATAAAAACATGCACAATCAATGAATTTTGGGAAATGATCCTGAAAACACAGGAGAAGTTCAGTAAATGTATCCTTAATACATGTATCCATAGAAAATAAGTGACAGGGAGAAGGAAAGTGACAAGCAATTTCCTACAAAATGCTAAAGTAAAAGTTCGATCAAACTTAAAAAAATCCCCACATTAAGATTTGTAACTCTATTTTGATTATAGAAAGTGTAGAAGCACAAGTTAAAAAAAGAAAAAAACAGAACGCACAAATCAGGGTTAGCATCTATCTTGCTGAAGAAGTCTCCACCAACTGGATTGAAGGAACTTATCAATCTGGTCATAACAGCATCTGTATCTACATCGAAATATTGCGAGTAAGATGAGACACTAAAGAACCCCCTCCAGTTGTTTGTTGGCTGTTGTTCAAATGCTTCTGCATGGATGAACAAACCAGAAATTAGTGAATGACATTATTATATCATCAAATGATTAAAAATACAAATGGCAGCTATTTTCAGGTCTGATAACAGAATCAAATCAACAACCTCAGTAAAAAATGAGAGTATACTCAAGATCATTCAAAATCAATAAAAACAATTAGATTAACTGGTAGAGTCTTGACACTTGAGATATTCATTACTACTGGAATAAAGCGACGAGTAGAGTGTCAATGTAATTCACAAAGTAGGCTTGCATTAAATGCCAATGAACATAATTACAGTAAAATAAAAAACTATATAATAGTTTATATTATGGAAGCCTTGAAGATGGTACACAGTTGCACACTTTATTGATTTGAAAAATGAAATTAAAGTGCATACAATATATGATAAAATTTATTAAAATAGATCAAAAACTTGTACATGTTAGTTTGTTTTACCGAGAGGCAGCTAATGATTGAGATATGATATGAAGAAATACATTAATAATATGTCATATTGGAAAACATAAGAAAATAAAATAAAGAAAAACTGATATAAATATATATTAGTCAATTAATCAGTAATAATTCCTTTTATTGAGAAGAGGTAGCTTCAATGCAAATGTTCAGAGAAAATTACAGTTTATTTGATTAAGAGACTGCACAAAGATTTTCTCCTCAATGACAAGGAAAAAGGGTAAAAAAATAACCCAGCTCCTTTATCATCAACTGCGGAGTTTACAAAATAGCAGTTATTGAAATTCTGCAACGCCACAGTGCTATAGCGCCGCTGTAGCCACTATTGCACAATATATTATACTAAATAGCATATCGCGGAACAATATCGACTTACTCAAATTCCACTGCGCCGCTATTTAAAGGCTCGGTACAATATTAGGTTTGAGAAACGAAGTAAATAAACTATACAAATGGAACATTCTAAGACGGCCATAATCAAGCAGTTCTACTTCAAAGTTCAAACTGGCTCCTAAACCCCAAATAACAAGGGGGGAAAGGAAGGAGCTCTCAGCAAAAATAAATAGAAGTTTGAAAATAGCTAGTAAAACATTTATAAGGTTACAAGAGAAACATATTAAAGAGATTACATAATATGTTTCCCTCAACGAATAGTAGAGTAATGACCCAGATCGCATCATAATTGGTTTCTTTATTCTACAATTTTTAACAAGTAAAGATTGAAAGGAAAATGGGAACTAATTCAGATGATGTAGTACATGGAAAATCGTACGTGATCTCATGCAATGAGAAAATATATCGAGTATCCACTCGAAATCTCTAATTAAATGGATCATCTCTCCGCATCAGTCATCAATTCATTACAAATTTAATGAAGTATATACAATTTAAAGGCTTTCATGAGGAAAAAAGCCATGGAAATACAACAAATATATTGTCAAATAAAAAACAACGACCTAGATAACATACCAGTAGGAGTGCCAACAGTTTGATATCCTCCCCGTCCTCTGTCTCCTCCGTTGACGGCGGGAGGGAATATTTGCATATTTGCTTCAGGGTCTACATTAATGTTTACAAGCAATATGTTTCAAGAGAATTGAAAACCCATAAAAGTAAGAAATAATAATAAATTTCTTTGTTAAGAAGCAAAAATTCAATGCCAGAATTCCGTACCCACATGTTTCGTAGTCTTTTCTCCTTCAACTATGACAGCCTGAACACCAAACAGAAAATGCACAAAACAACAGTATTAAACATATTAGCATATATATTTAGCTCATCTTTGAAAAAACAACTTAACTAAGCGCTTATATCATAAATGTTAATCATATAAGTCCTTATGTAAACGCTATTTCTATAACAAAAGATAAACAACAACAACAACAACAACCAAGTCTTATCCCACTAAGTGGGGTCGGCTACATGGATCAAATGACGCCATAGTGCTCTATCATACACCATATTTGGATCCAACTTGTTGACCTCTAAATCCTTTCTAATGGTTTCTCTAATAGTCTTCCTAGGTCTCCCTCTACCTCTTTTAACCTGACTCTCCTCCATTTGGTCTACTCTTCTTACTACGGCCTCTACGGATCTTCTCTCTACATGTCCAAACCATCTAAGCCTATTTTCTACCAACTTTTCCACTATAGGTGCTACCCCCACTCTCTCTCTAATGGTGTCATTTCTAATAAGCCAAAATATTTTCATATAGCTATAAGTTGTTCTAATAGGCCAACTTGGAGGGCTTATGGAAATAAGTCGATAACAACTTATGGAGATACCACAATTTGAAGCATTGTGGTATAAGCTCTCCTAAACAATCAAACAAACCCTAATAGATAAACTCAAATAAGTCAATCCAACTTATGAAGCATTGCCACATCCACGGCCAGCAGACACGACACCGACATGTCGACACCAGTAGTAATTTGAAAAATAACATGATCGAGTGTATTCTGATGTGTCACACACACGTGTCGGAGACATTTTTGGTCAGAAGTGTTGGTGCTAAATAGATTCCAAACATGGCAAAACATAACTCACAATGGTAACTCAGATCATACTAATTTCAACTACACAAAATATTCATATACCAATTCAATATCATAATTAACTTACATCAATTTAATGTTAAAAAATTACTTAAAATCAAAATCACATTTAAATTCAAACCAAAAAAATCTCAAGTTCTACTACTACTTAATTCAGAAACAAATTTCCTAATCTTCAATTTCAACAATTTAATTTCAATTTTTTTTTCTCATCAAAATTTCAAACTCAATTACTTAAACAAAACACGAGATCGATTTACTGAAGTACATAATCGAACATGCAATGAATAAACTAAAGCAATAAAAACAAAAAAAAAATCTTACCGGAACTGAACCGAGCAAGTGGCTAGTAGGAAGACCAGTGTAAGAAGAAGATTCTTCCATTGAAAACGATGCAATGCGGTGAAAATTTGAGTAGTTCAATGAAGCATTTGAAGATTCTGAATCGGAGAAATTGAAACCAGAAGAAGAAGAAGAAGAAAGTGTAGCTTTTTCGTAGTTGAGAAGGAACGTGAAGAAAGGGGTTGGAAAGAATAATAAAATGGTTTTTGATTCAGGTGATTGGAGCCCACACCTTCGTTTTCAATTTCACTCCACGGGGAGCACACGCACGCGACAGTCGACACACCTTATTGATTATTCATTTTTTTTTTCTTCCTTTTTTAGATTTCTTTTTCTTCCATTTATTAAAAATATTTTAATTGGATTCTTTATTTTATTTTTTAGTTTTGACTTGTCAATTGAATTTTAATATTTTAATTGAGCTTCTTGTTTTATTATTAAAAAACAGGTCTTTTTAACAAGTACCCCCGAACACTCTTCAAGGATTTTCAATATTTTATAAAAAAGTTAAATATTTTAATTTTCGATACATTGATTACACATATTTTTTTAAAAAATTGTTATTTAAAATTTTTAAAGTGTCCTGGAGCGCTCGTTAACATTTCCCTTAACAAATTAGTCTATTAATTATATCACCTATTGTCAAATTAGTTTTTATAAAGGGTCTCTTTAACAAGTGCCCTTCGGGCACCAGTTTAGGATTTTAAAATAAAAATAATTGGTAAGTTTTATGTAAAAAATGTTACTTTTTCAAGTTTCAAAGTTTTAAATGGATCAATCCCAAGACAAAACTTCTTCTTTAAGCTTCTTAACAAGTGTCTTGAGGACACTTGTGAGGATACTTGTTAACATTTTCCTTTTATAAATTACGAAGTTGTCTAAACGTGATTCAAAATTACAGTTTTTTTTGTTTTCGTAAGTTTAACTCAGTTGATAGACGATATATAATATATGTAAGTTCCGGAATTCAAACCCTGACCACCACAAAAAAAATCACGATTTTTTGTTTATTCAAGTTAAGTAGTGTAAATGTTTAACTCCAACAGTTTCAAAATGTGAATTGATGATTTAATATAAAAATATATATAATGTCAATATAAAGATATTTTATGTTATCATTCAACTATTTGTCAAAAAAAATGTTATCGTTCAACTAGAATTGTTAGATCATTAATAATATTTGGTTTTATTTGTAACCTTTTAAAATCATTGATTGTGTGAATTGTGATTTATTAACATGCAAAACTTTCGAAGTTGTTAGTGTATACATATCAAACTTTAAAAGTAATTTCAATGTAGTTAGTTTCTCTATTTTTTTTACGATAAATGTAGTTTTTTTTTTTTGAAAGAATGATAAATGTAGTTTGTTTATTTTCTAATAAAATTTAAATGTAAAATATCACATCACTTAAAAAAGTAAAATAAATAATTCATCTTTATAGGAGATAAAGAATTCAATTTTTCTGAAGCAAGATAAAGAATCCAATTAACTTTTTTTTCTCAGCATTTTATACGTGTCACGCTTTCCAACTAGGTGCACGTGATGATGGTCCCACTCTGCCAAAAAATTGAACAGGAAAAGAGTGTCTGAGCCCGGGTTCGAACCGGGGACCTCTAGTGTGTGAGACTAGCGTGATAACCGACTACACCACCCAGACATGTGGTTTGTTTAATTGGCCATGAAAATTGCTTTTAGATATTCTGCATTTAAATCTTGGTATGCATAAATCTATTGCAAAATGCTGAGAGTGGTGTCTACATTTTTAAAAATGTAGGTCCCTCACCGATGAACCATCTATAATATACCATTAGATCTTTAAAAATGATCTAAGGATTTAGATTTTGTTAAAAAATAAAGAGTAGCACATATGCCTTGCTCCATCCAATCCCTACTCTCCTTTTTTTTTCTTTTTCCAGATAAAACCTTCATCGGTATCCTTCTTCCTTAATGTTTTCTTTCTTTTTGTACAAGCCTGATAAAGCAAATTAAATAAACTTCTATTTAAGACAAAGCTTCAAGCATTGTAACAATGGAAAGAGAAAACTCAAATCAAATAAATTTCAAATCTAATAACATTTGATTAAAAAGGTTCAAGTTGACAATTGATTAAAAAAAAGCACAATTTAAACGAATTTCATAAGGCTTAACATTTCAGATCCAAAGATTTGTGTATAATCTGTTTAATTTTTATTGCAATCAATAAAAAAAGCACAACGATTGAAAATCTTAAAATTTATTCAAAGTATTTTGCTTAAATTTACGGATTTAATGTTTAATTTAATATATACTAGCGTCCAGACGGCCACGGCTGTCCGCTCTATAAGAAAAATGTTTTAATATTCTGATTTTATAAATTACAATGATGAGAATACTCTCTTATTTATGGTGAGAGTAATCTGATGTGTCATTGATATTCTCCTATACGCTCTTTCTACTGCGCTAACGTATTTATATACTTCACTACGTTTTTTACATAATTTAATTTCAACATAACTAAAAAATGGATTACACAAAATTTGAAGTCGATAAACTAAAAAAATAAAATACATGTTTGATATTGTACCAAAAAAAAAATACATGTTTGATATATAAGATTAGTGCATAATATATGTTCAGTGAAAATACATTATTGCGTTGTCTGAGAGTGTTTTTTAGAACACTGTTGTACACATAATTAATTGTTCACAAAAACATCATGAATGCATTACTATGTGTTAAAACAAACCGCTTCAATAGTTGACTTTAGCGAAAAACACATGTACTATATTGTTGAATAGCTAATCATGTAGGTTTGTGATGTTATCCGTACGATTTATCTCCGGAAGTTTAGCCTTTTCCTTTTTTTTATGACGCTAACGATAGTATTACATCTGCCTTTACAAAAAAAAAAGTATTAAAATATAATAATATGAAATGCTTCACTGTACATCTTAAAATACTCAATGGTCTTAAAATACTCAATGGTCGCTTAAATAACAAAATTAAGAGAACTAATTTCAGCATCTTGGAAAAAAATAACAAAATTCATGACATTTATAGACAAATGAAATTTATTTAAGAAAAAATGGACATTTGAGAAATTAAGTTACCAATTAGCAGTTGATAATTGGGATTTTCAGAATCACTTTTTCTTGATTTGAACTTGAGAGAGGAACATTTTCATTTGGTATTGCATTTGAGAGATATCTTGCTTTAACTTAATTTTTTTTTGTTTTTTTGTTAACTTCATATTTTTGGAAAATTCATTATGGTTCCCTTTATTTTATGTGTTTTCAACCATTAAGGGGATGTCATTGCCTCAATCAAAAAGAGGAGGAGCCCGATCCGGCGCGTCAAGAGTATCCATTTTTTAGAACCTCTTTGGCACGAATTATGGATGCCCAGGAAGGGGAGTTGTTGTTGGTGGCATTGGTAAGAAGGATGCACGACCCTGCTGTGTATTTAGAAGAGAGAACATTCACCCATAATTTGTTTGTGGATTGGACCATGTTCCAAACTAGTTTTCCAAGGAGACAAGTGTTGGCATACCTAGCCGTTCTGAAACCCAAGCCATCTAGTCGCTTAGGTGTAGTAACTTTCTTCCAATTAACCAAGTGTATACCCTTATTACTAAAACCACGCCAAATAAAATTCCGAGTTGTTTGGTCAATACTATCACAAATATTTTGAGGGAGCTAATTAATTTGCATGTAGTATGAAGGGATGGAGGATAAAACAGATGTAGCTAGTGCCAGTCTACTTGTTCTATTGAGGAGTCTATTCTTCCAAGAAGCTAGCCTATTTTGCATTTTCTCAATGATGAAGTTGAAATCACTTTCTCTTGGGGCGACCTTTAAGCATGGGAAAGCCTAGGTATTTTCCAAGGTAAGTTGTGCTGCGAATACCAGAGATAGAGGTGAGATTATTGATTTTTTCTTGAGGTATCCATGTAGAATAGAATGCTCTAGACGTGGAAATATTAATCTTCAACCTCGAAGCCCTGCTGAATCTATCAAATAAGTCAGTGATGAATCGAAATTGAGAATTTCTAGCCTTAGTGAAAAGAAGAACATCATCTGCAAAAAGAATGTGGGATATCTTCGGACCTCCATTAGTGATATGAATAGGATCCCAATTGCCATGGAGCACTGCATTATTAATAGCAATAGAGAGCTTTTCCATACATAATATGAAGTGGTAGGGAGATAGCGGATCACCTTGTCTGAGACCATGGGAGGGCTTAAAAGGGGGCATTTTATTACCGTTCCAAAGAATAGAGAAAATTGATGACGAAACACAATGCATGATGAGTTTGATGGTGATGTCTGGGAAACCAAAATCATGGAGACAATAATTAAGGAAATCCCAATTGACATTATCAAAAGCTTTCTCCAGGTCAAGTTTGAAAGCTACATAGCCCTTCTTCTTTTTGGATCTTCTCATAAAGTGGACAATTTCCTGCAAAACAATTGAATTATCAGATGTTCCCCTACCAGGCAGAAAACTGCTTTTATAGGGGCCAATAATATTATTGAGAATGGGCTTGAGGCGGTGCACAAGAACTTTTGTAATACTCTTGTAGATTATGTTGAAGAGACTGATAGGTCTGAAATCTTTGTAGGTGTTGGGAGAATCAGTTTTAGGGATGAGTGCAATAAGAGTTTTTGAAATCTCTGGATCAAAGTGACCAGTGTGAAAAGCTGAATGGACCATATGAACAATATCATCTCCAACTATATGCCAATATTGTTTGAATAAGATGCAATGGAAACCATCTGGGCCGAGAGCTTTGTAAGGTTTCATGGAGTTAAGGGCAGTAAAAACTTCATTTTTAGTGACAGGTTTGGTGAGTGAAGTTTTACCTAAGTCGTCAATGAATGGATGGGTGAGCACCTTCATGGAAAATGCGGTTATGATGACTTTGATTGCCGTAAAAAAGTTTTTTAAAATACTTTTGTGCTTCTTCTTTGAGGGTGTTGTGATCTGATGTCCATATGCCATTGGGAAGTTGGAGTCTATGTATTATATTTCTCTTCCGTCTAATGATGGTTTGAGCATGAAAGAAAGAGTTATTTTTGTCACCAAATTTAACCCATTGCTCTCTGGATTTTTTATACCAAAGCATTTCTTCTTGTAAAAGGATGTGATTGTATTCTTGTTGCAGTTCTTTTTCAAAAAGGGTGTGCTGGACAAAATCAACTCTGTCTAAATAACTTTGAACGCCTTTGAGTCTATTTTCAACATGTTTCTTCCTTTTGAATATATTTCCGAAGACTTCTGGTTGAATATGACGGAGTTTTCTTGGACTTTGGCCAAGGCCGCGGTTGTGTTGTGATTTTGAGAGGTCCAAGAGTTTTTCACCAAATCGGCATATTCAGTATGGTCGATCCATGCTGCTTCAAAACGGAAAGGCGTAGGTCCTCTGGCTAAAGGGAGGCCACCAAAACGGAGGAGGAGAGGGTTATGATGAGAATGGAGTCTGCAGAGAACTTCAATAAAAGCTTCAGGAAAGGAAACACGCCAATCAATATTTGCAATGCCTCTATCAAGTTTTTTTGAGAAATGCGAATACCGTTATTGTTGCGGTGCCAAGTGAAACAACCACCAGTGGTTGTAAGGTCAAGGAGGTTGCAGTTGTTCATAAGGTTAGAGAATATAGCAGCTTTGTTGTGATGAAAGATACCTCCTCTTTGATCACTAGGTAGAAGAGTTTCATTAAAATCACCTATGAGCAGCCAAGGGATATCAATGGTTTGGCCAATATTCATGAGGTAATTCCAGAGGTGGGGGCGCTGAGCATGGTTGGGGCTGGCATAGATGCAGATGCAGAATTTGGTTGAATTCCCACGGCTTATAGTGAAGGTTATGGAGTATTGGTTTGAGTCAAGGACAATAAAGTTTGTGTTTACAGCTGACTGTCGAAGGAGCCATAGGCCTTTAGAATGACCATTGGCTTCAATGATATGTACAAGGGTGTGTAACCTTGATTAGATCAAAATGATGAGAGTCTTGCAAACGGGACATGAGTTTCAAGAATAGCCATGTAGGTTGGATTATGCTTTCTAATCAAATATTTCAAATGTCTTCTGGTATTGTTATTGTGAGCCCCTCTGATATTTCAAGAGAGGATTGAGGTATCAAAGAGTGCTTCCATAACAAACAGATAGACAGGGAGTCTCAGGAGAATGAGGGGTCAAGTTACCATGTCCTCCTCTAGGGAGTCATGATGTTCAGTGTTGGGTTTCACTTGGTCATAACCATTATTTTGTTTCATGTGCATGTTGTTATTATTTGCATCATTGTTGGTTTCACATGTGGGAAGCAGACTTTTATTGTTTGTCACAGTTTGTTGAATGTTGTTCACTTGCATGGTAATATTGTTAGAATTTTGTTCTTTTGTGGGGCTGGAATTTTTTTGTTGGACGTGGCTGTGTGGGGTAGGGCGAGCAACATGAGGTGGGGTGTCAGGCTTGTTGTTGCTTGTTGGGTCATGGGAAGAGAAGTCAAATGGAGAGTCAAAATTAGGGTCAGTAAAAGTATCCTCACTACGCCGTCTTTTTGGCTCATATCTTTTGTTATTGGCACGTGCAAGGTCATTAGGATTAGGGCGTGGTAGAAGTTTGGGAATGGGTGGGCCAGCTTTGACTTTTTGTGGTGTAGTGGACAGAGCACTATAGCGATTTGTTTTGTGAGGAACAGTTTTGGCAGAATTTAAGGCAGAGTTATTGGTGGCTTTCTTTTTTCTGGTTACCAATAACCAATCACCATGAAGTTCTTTATTCCCCTCATCATTGCTAATTATTTTTTCCATCATCAGGTGACAAATTAATAGGAGAGTTGATTAACAACACTTTTTTCAACACTCTCTCTAACATTCACTCATTTATTAAGTGAAATCAATGTGGAACTCATCACTTTATATGAGACTCCCTTCTAACTTGTGGGATTCAACTAATTTTATCTAATGAGAGAATGAGTGTTAAAGAGAGTGTTCCTAACACTTCTCATGTGATTATATTAATCGATGATTTGATCACCACTTTATTTTTATTTTTTAAAAAGTATCTTTTTATCTCCATTAACGATCATAGAACATAAAGTGATCAAAATTACATAACAAATGAATCTTGAAACATAACAAAGAATAGGCACCTATTTTAGTCTTAGGTCCTTGTTTTGATGATATTTGTTTGTTTAGTAATAGTGTTTATTAGAATATGCATTGGATGATGTTGTTGTATTGATAGACATAGGCTAGAATCATGTTAAAACACTCTAGCAATTATCATCCATTTGTGTTATCTTGTTCCTTGTGTCCCATTTAGTATACTTACATAGAAATGCTCTTTTCCTTTAGCAAAAGTTAGGTTCTAACATTTTGATTCGATTCAAAGTGTCTTGAATTGTATCACAAGATCTTTCTGTCGTTTATGCCTTGCAGTTTTTGAATCGCTTCAGTGGATTGGTGAATAATATCATGAATGATGTGAGTCAAATTATCTTGATTCATATCACCGGTTCTCTCTGACTTGGGTTTCTGAGTTAGTGATTTGATTCACATGATAGTGAATCGTATCAATCTTCATCCTGTACATTTTGAATCGATTCACCACAGGTCTGAATCGTATCAATCTACATGTTTCTTCTTGCTTGTTTTTTCTCTGTTTGAATTGAATCACACATTAAGTGAATCGATTCAACACATTATTTTGGCCAAAATATTGCATTTGCCACCCTTTTCTATATATACTCATATCCTCACAACAGCCAACTCATTGAATCATTTACATCTATTCTCTCTAAAGTCTACAAACCTCATTGTCCATTTATTCTTGAGATTAAACATTTTTTCTAAGAACCTTTGTGGTCTTTTGAGTCATAGATTGCTATATGGATTGTAAGTTGATTGCTTTCAAGGATACTGATTGGAAATTAAGGATCTAAAGTGAATTGAGTAATTTCATTCCACCTCCAAGGGTATTGGGCGTTCTTTCAAAAATTATTGTGTTGAAGGGAATCCAACCGCGGGATGGAGCATCGAAGAGTTTGAGTGAAGAGTTTTAAGGGTTGCACGGGTGATTGAGGATTCAAAGACATCAAGAAGTACTAATTTCAAAGGGTGTTTGAAGATTTTGGGAGTTGTTGCATAGGAATTGAAGAACTAGGGTAGTTTCAAGAATTTTTTGTAATCACATTGTAATCAAACATTCATATTCTAGTGGAAGTCCTTACTGGAGACGTTTTCCATCAAAAAGAGTAGATGTAGCCCGAAGCAAGGACGAAAGAGCAAACTACTATAAATCTCGGTGTCGTTTCTCTTCCCTATCGTCTTTAGTTTTGATTAATTGTGTATATGCAGGCTTGATAAATTGCTGGAATAAAAATTAAGTGTGATCTAGGTTTATCTTGTTAAACTTGACTAAATTTATTGAATTAGGTTTTGTCTTACTTCACATAAATCGCATTTGATTTCAATCTATTGTCAATTTATCAAACACATATGCATTGTATTCACTACTATAATTTGTTTAATTGTTCTTAAGTTTGGTTTGAGATTTACACCCTCCAGTCACAAATATAAGCAAAAATCCATATGTTAGATTCATTTAATAAATGATGTATATGTCTACAATAAAGACATACATTATTTATTGAATGAATCTAAAACATGAATTTTTGCTTATATTTGTGACGGGAGAGTTATCTTGTTTTGTACCTTGTGTGAGAATTATCAATAATAAATTGTATTAAGATTTGACTTTGAATCTCTCAATTCCTAGTGAATCTTATTAATTGAACATAGTCTTATTACTTTTGTCATTGCCATTGATTCAAGCATAAATCCAATACGTTGTCAAATTGTTTTCGAAAATCGCTTTCGCTGAAAACTCGATAAACTTTTAAAACGCTATTCACCTCCCCTCTAATGCATACTATCTTGCCATATAGACCAACAAATATATTCATCATATTCATCTCAAATCTTCATCATCTTCTTCTTAAAAAAATGTCTACTCAAAATACACTTCCGAATAGCATGAATCTCGGAGATATGTTCACCTTTATCTTCTTCTTAACACTGAGATTCATATTATTTTGAGTATATATTTATTTATTTTGTTTAAGAAGAGGTTTTAAAAATCTGAAGATGGTGATGAAGACGATGAATGTGTTCATCATTATTCTGGATTTTTTATTTTAAATGATAAAGATTTTTAAAAAAAAGATTATCCTATGTGGCTTGCAAATTCAGTATTATTTTTTTATAAAAAATAAAAAGTGAAAAAAGATTCATTAGTGTTCATTATTACAGATAAAGGAATTAAACAGAAAAATAAAGATAAAAGACTCAAATATTATAAATAAATAAGACAAAAGATCTCGAAAGTAATTTTTTCTATTTTTAATAGCAAACGAAATATAAGATATAATTTATATAATTAAGTAGATCCCAAACGAAATATATATGTGTGCGATTATAACATAATCTCTTTTGGAGAGGATTATAACATAAAATTTATTCACCAATCTTATTATTACATATGGACTTGTTTTGTACAATATTTGATGATTGGTATAAACATAATGGAAGAGAAGAGAAGCAGAGCTTTAGGGCTTCATTTCACTTGTTGGAGGATCACAACATGGATACCTGTTACAGACAGGTGGTTCGCATATTTCTCCTTCTACGCAACAAGGTTTTAAACTTTGTACATTGCCAACAAGAATACTACCTGCAATAACAACAAATAACACCAAAAATTTCAAGAACATCTTCAATATGATTTCCATAATAACTAATCTTGATTTGTAAACAAAAGCAAATTGGATATCTTATTGTGAGTGGTAAGTTAGAGCAATGTCTACTTATTTATAGGTAAATGATCGAATCCTCAAAAATATTATAATTGAAAAGATTTTAAGATTTTATTAAAAAACTTTAATTTGCCTTTTTATCAAATTAAGTATTATTTTTATATATGTTTGACCAACATCTAATACTTTATTATTTTAGTATGCTCCAATTTATGATAATATATAAGAATACTGATTTTTTCCCTAAAAAAGAATAATTATTTTAAGTAAAGAAATAATAATAATTTTTTATTTTTCTTTTTTATCATATTAAGTATTTTTAATACATGTTTGACTAACTTCTAATACTTTATTATTTTATTTGTCAAAAAAAATACTCTATTATTTTATTATGCTCTGATTTATTATAATATATAAGAATAATTATTTTTAGTCAAAAAAGAATAATTATTTGGTTTTTTTACTAAACTAACTATTTGTTATTCTTCATTAATGTCACCTACTGCATTTTTATCTCTGTCTAAGAATACAATATTATACGGGTTAATATGTCTTTACCTCTGTAATTTGGGCGAGTTCTGGTTTACTCTTCTGTAAACAAAAAAAAGTTTAGATTCCAACTCTGTAATTTAAGATTCTTTCGTTTTAGACCATGAGGCCATCTGACTGGACAAAATGTTGACGTGGTATACTGAGTGACGCGCTGACTGTGCATATCTGATTATGTGGCACGCTGACTGTATATTTAATTTTGTTTTTAATTTTTTTAAGGGCACACGTGACATTTTGCCTATTTTTTTAAAATAAAATAAATGAAATTATATTAATTTAAAAAATCTGAAAATTAATTTTTGAAAATAAAAAAATCGTAAAAAATAATATATTTTCAAACAAAAAAGTCGATTTTTTTAAAAAAATAAAAAATTCTGGAATTTAATTTTTAAAATTAAAAAAAAAACAAAATTTAGAAAAACAAATTTGAAATTAAAAAAAAAATTCAGATTTTTTTCAAAATAAAAAAGTTTTTTAAAATTTTTTCTACCAAAAATAAAAATTATGGAATATTTTTTTTTAACATCTGAATATAATTTTTTTATAATTCAGGTTAAAATATGAAAATAAAATTTTGAAAATTATATGATCTAAAAAAAAAATCCGATAAATAAATTTTTTAAAGATCCCTAGACATACTACTCTCCTTTTATCAAATAATATTATTCTTGAATCTTGTTCGTGAAATAATTTTATATATATATATATATATATATATATATATATATATATATATTCTAATTTGTATGTCTAGAAAACTACTATAGGATCATATATAATATAACTTCCCATAAAGTAATATATATAACTTCTTAAATTTTTGAATGGCACCAAGTATATAGCGTTCTTATAGGAAAAATTGTTTAAAGATACCAAGGATTCTCTTATATATATATATATATATATATATATATATATATATATATATATATATATATATATATATATATATATATATATATTATAATTCTACCAAGTCATCCTAAATCACTTCTATAAACCCTACTTTTAAATGACACCAACAACAATCATTATTAAAAAAAATATTGCTTTTGTTATGAATATTATAAGTGGACGTCCATATAGCAATTGAGTTATTGGGTCATATAGCAATGGAGTTATATAATATGATTTGAAGCTTTGAAGGATTGGCATAATGTTCATATTCGGAATTTACAGGCAGAATTCAGACTCTTAAGGAGCGTGTAGAGGTGTTGGATAAAAAGGGTGAGCAAGAGGTTCTTTCAGAGGACGAATTGGTGGAATTGCGAGACAAAACTTTTGAGCTTCATTATATGGCCATGATTAATACCAGCATTTGTTGGCAGCAATCTTGGTTGTTATGGTTACAAGAAGGTGACAGAAATTCTAAGTATTTTCACTCCGTTATGGCTGGTAGGCGTCAAGGTAATACTATTTCTTCTCTTATATTGTCGATGGAGGTCTTGTGGAAGGTGTCAATTCGGTTCGTGAGGCGGTTTATAATTATTTTTTGACTCATTTTATGGCACCTGAGGTGGTGCGGCCTAGTGTGGAAGGAATGGAGTTTTGCAATATTGATCAAAGTGATTGTGTGAACCTTGTGCGCCCCTTTACCATTGATGAGGTGAAAACGGCGGTGTGGGACAGTGATAGATACAAAAGTCCTAGACCAGATGGAGTCAATTTTGGTTTTATCAAAGATTTTTTGCTTGAGATTTGTGGAGATGTAATGAGATTTATTGGTGACTTTCATAGAAACGGCAGACTGACAAAGGGAGAGTCCGCAAAAACTGAATGACTTTAGACCAATTTCATTAGTTGGGAGTTTGTATAAAATATTGGCGAAACTTCTCGCTAATCGACTGCGGAGAGTTGTAGGAAAGGTCGTGTCAAAGACACAAACAACTTTTGTTCACGACAGACAAATTACGGATGGTCTTCGTATAACGAATGAAGCGGTGGATGAAGCTAGAAAATTTAAGGAGTTATTGTCTTTTAAAGTCGACTTCGAAAAGGCGTACGACTCAATTGATTGGATTTATTTGAATGCATTCATGTCTAAAATGGGGTTTCCAACTCTTTGAAGGAAGTTGATGAAGGAATGTATAAGATCATAGGAAAATTACTTAGATTAGTTGGAATTCTTTATGTGCTCGTAAGGAGGAGGGGGGATTGAGGGTGAGGAGGATGAGAGAATTTAATTTGGCTCTCTTAGGCAAATGGTGTTGGATGTTTTTAGTTGATAGAGAAGGCTTGTGGTATAGGGTGTTGGTAGCCTGTTACAATGAGGAGGATGGTGTTTTGAAGGATGAGGGGCGGCGATCATCAGTCTGGTGGAGGGATGTTGCAAGGGTGCATGACGGTGGTGGTGTGGGGTTGGAGGAGAGTGGTTTAGAGATAGTGTCTCAAGAACGGTGGGGAATCAGAGGGGTAAATTTTTTTGGACTGACCCGTGGCTTGTAGGATTTAAGTGTCAATAAACATTGTACGGTGGAGGAGATGGCTACGTTGGGTTGCGAGGAATGGGGAGATGTGTGGCAGTGGAGAAGGCGTTTGTGGGATTGGGAGGAGGTGATGGTTGGCGAGTGTAGTATGTATTTGCCCATTGTTGTTTTGCAGGTTTCAATTTCCGATAGATGGCGGTGGTGCCATGATATTTCAGGGTGTTATTCTGTTACGACATCTTATGATGTTCTTACTACGAATGTCAGTAATATAGAAGTTGTGATATCAGATTTGATTTGGCACAGACACATCCCGTTAGGTGTCTATTCTTGCTTGGCGCCTCCTTCACAACCGGTTGCCAACAAAGGCAAATTTGATGGCTAGAGGAATTCTTGGTCAGGTTGCGCAATTGTGTGTGTCTGGATGTGGGGAAGTGGAGATTGCTCAACATTTATATGCCTCATGCCCCATTTTTGGAGAATTATGGCTTCATGTTCGTCATTGGATTGGGGTCTTTGGGTTGGATCCGTATGATATTGCTGATCATTTTTTGCAGTTCACTTACTTGTCAGGTGAGGCGGTATCTAAACGCTCTTTTATGCAACTTTTGTGGCTTGTGTGTGTTTGGGTGGTGTGGTCTGCAGGTAATAATAAACATTTTAACAACACTGAAAGCATTATATGCAGCTAGTTGAAAAGGTTCAAATCCATTCTTATTGGTGGATGAAGAAAGGTAATGTTGTACATGTGTTTGGGGTCCATAGTTGGATGACCTGCCCTTTATCTTGTTTGGGTATAGGTTAATTTTTGCCTCTTGATGGCTTGTAGCGTTAGTCGCTTCCTTTTAGCACGTCTTGTGTGAAAGGTGCGACGTTTTTGTTGCTAATATATCTCATTTTTGCCTGTTAGTCAAAGTTCATGTCCTTGTTGTCAAAATTTTCATTTCAGGTCTTTAGCCATGGGCATTTTCGTCCTACTCTGCCCAAAGGGACACCTCACTGACTGATACACCTGCAAACCCTAATTTTAGGGACTATAAATAGTAGCATTAATTGTGCACACGGTTCAGGGACTGACACCAATCACTGTAGCCGCAACCTCAATCATCACAAACCCTAATTCCCCATCTCTCTTCCCTTTTCAAAATCAAACAAAAAAAAATAAAAAATATCAAGAACATTCATCACAAAAATTTCCAGAACAACATTCATCAATTCACCAACATCCATTTTCGATTTCATCAACATAATCCATTTCGGATCTGAATCCATAAAAAGGATTTTAGAAAATGTAGTTTGTTTTTGAAACGACGGAATTTCGAATTCCTACGCGGTAGTGCCACCACCGGCCACCGCGCCGGAATCTTCATGCTCGTCGGAGAAGAAGGGGTTTGGGGGCGACTGTCTTTTGAACTTAGAGAGAAGTGAGAGCAAATTTTTTAGAGAGAGAAGCACACAAAAGAAATGAACAAGTTTGTTGGGAATATTCTTTTATACTCCTCTGTTATTCTCTGGGCGCCTGTCCATCGTATTCCTGTGTGCCCTCGTTAGTCTAGCCTTTGATCTTAATTTTTGTGGTTGTGATGAATGTTGTTGTGATTAGATCTCAACCTTCTGATCTATCAGACGGTTCAGATCTATCCAGCCTGAGCCTTTTGTTTTTTTTACTACTTTTTCACTATTTACACCACCTTTTTACTATTAGCATGTTTTTTTTACTCAAACTTTTTTCACTAAATTCACAAAAAAATATTTTGCATCATGTTATTTGTTTAATTACTGTTTTTTTTATTATTATTTTTACATTGTTGCTTTATTTTTCTTCATTATTGGCTTTAATATGTAAATCGTCCCTGTAAGTTCGCGTGTTTTTGCTTTTCGTCCCTGTATCTTTTTTTGTTCTAAAACAAACCCTGTAAGTTACAAACGTTTTGATTTTCGTCCCTCCCGTCAGCATCTGTTACAAAACGCTGATGTGTCTAACGGTGGCTGACGTGGCGTTGTTTGACGTGGCAAAACAAGCTTATGTGTCCTTCCATGCAAGATTACAGGGACCAAAATCAAAAACGAAAAATTACAGAAGGACGAAATTAAAAATCACTAAGTTACAAAATTTGAAATTAAAAACCTTTCCATCTTCTTCCTCTCTCTGTGTGTCTTCTTCCTCTCTCTTTCATATTCTTCTTACATGAACCTGTAACATTATTTCTTTGCATTCCATTGTGGTAACCCATTCTATTTCATCTGCGGACAACAACAAGACAACATTGGAACTAAAGTGACACTTCCAGTAGTGATACTTTCACACAAAAAAAACTTGAATAACAAAACCAAAATTTGTGCATTGAAAACTAGTTAGGTTTTCAAAGCCAACTTATCACCTTTTTCTAAATTTTCTCCCATAAACATGTACTTATTCATGTGACGTAGGACAAAAAATGGGACAAATTTTGGCCTCAAAATGATAAAGTATATATTTGGTGAATGGAGAAATCACGATACAAAGTCAGGAGAAGTTACAAATGGTTTCTTTATAATTTCACAGTGAAGAGAGTCTGAGCAGAAGAAGAATAATAATACAGATGATAGAGGAAGAAGATGGAAACATCAAGGATTTTTAATTTCAAATTTGTAACTTAGTTATTTTTAATTTCGTCCCTATGTAATTTTTGGTTTTTGATTTTGGTCCCTGTAATCTTGCATGGAAGGACACATAAGCTTGTTTTGCCACGTCAAACAACGCCACGTCAGCCACCGTTAGACACATTAGCGTTTTTGTAACAGATGCTGACGGGAGGGACGAAAATCAAAACGTTTGTAACTTACAGGGTTTGTTTTAGAACAAAAAAAGATACAGGGACGAAAAGCAAAAACACGCGAACTTACAGGGATGATTTACATATTTAAGCCTTCATTATTTCATGCATATTTTATTTCCTTGTCATTTATTTTTATTTGTCATCATTTTTAGTATGTATTTAGGCCTTGATGTAATTTTATTTTCCGCATTTTTATTTTTCTTGTCATTCATATTTTTGCTTGAGACTTTAGCATGTATCTAGGTCTTATGTAAATATCCCATAATGAGAATATGCACCGACACCACACTTTATTTTTACCGCATTATATCGTAGCCGCGACCGAAGGCGAAATTGAATTAGTGACAAACTAGGACTAAAAACTTGACTATTACAAGTGCCTTAAAATTGAACAACTAGTAATTTTAGGTTTGAGTTTTTTTACTATGGGATCCAATGTCCCCGATTTGTATTTTTACGCTTTCCGTTACGCTTTACGCCTAGTTTTTTTTTTTTACCGTTAGCTAAAAAATCATTTTCCTAAAAAATCAAACAAACAAAAACACCAAAAATATTTTCATAAGAAACCTTGGATTTTAACCCAAGTGATCTTTTCCTTTATTTTCTTAATTAAATTTTCAATCAATCTTAATCTACATTTCGACTTGTCTTTTTGTATTTAAAATCAATCAACTTCACATTTTTATTCTTCTATGCCTTTTGGTCTCTTATCCTCACAAAAAATATTTTTCAAAACTTTAAAATCAACTTAATTTACCAAATAAATTTTTGAGGTGAACTACATGATTTTGATCCCACTTTTGGGTATGTAGGCAAACTTTGTCTTTCCAAATCAATAAAAACAACAAAAAAAACATACTTCTTCTCCCTCCATTCTTTCACTTACAAGATAATTTAGGTAAGAGGCTCTTTCGGAGTACCGAAGTCGTTTAGGGTGCTTAACACCTTCCCTATTCGAAACCAACCCCCGGACCTTGATCTCATAAGGGTTTTTACTCATTTGTTTCCCTTCCCACGAATAAAAATTGAGAGTTCAAAACTAAAAATTGAGAGTTCAAAACGAATTAATGGATTGATACCCAAAAATCGTGAGCACATGTTACAACTTTTTTTTTTTTAACAACAATGACAATGTGTACACTATTTGGATACGAGAAATGATATTTGTACGACCATTTTTTGACAACTTTTAAAATAACCCTCTTTCATACTCACATGTGTTTTTATTCTCTCTTTTCTTCTTTCTTTCTCCATTGTTTTTGTCCAATCACAAAAGAAGAAAAGTGGTTGTCACCAAAGTTGTATAATATTAGTTGTACAAATATCACTTCCCTTTGGATAATCGGAGCGGTTGTAGATTGGGCCGAGCTGTTGGCTTAGTTTTTTGAGTTTTTTCATTCACACCCTCCTTTTGACATATATACACTCCTTTTTATTCATAGCATCTTGTTTTCACAATACTACTCATAACTGTTAAACAAGACTTTGAAAAAAGAAAAAAAAAAGTAACCTGTCTCCATCAACTTTTTTCACAGTTTTTTTTTTCGAAATTTTTTTTCAGATTTTTTTTATCAAAAATGTGTTTTTTAGATTTTTTTATGATTTTTAAATTTATTTTCATACTTTTTTAATTTAAAAAATAATTTTTAAATTTTTTTTTAATTACGTGGACTGCCATGTCAGTCTCACCTGGCAAAAGTTGCACAGTCAGCAACTGCCAGGTGGTGAAACCCATGCCATATCATCAAAATGAGTAAACCTTCATTCGGGTCCCTAAAAGTGCACGTCACTATCAGCCACGTCCCTGGATCAATTAAACGAACCAAAAACTCCTCAATGATTGTTTTGTTAGTCAATTTCGTCCAAAACGTTAAGTTGCTTTTAACTTTGTTGACATGTCATTTAATGATGCTGACGTGGCAGACTGATAAGAATATTTTAATTAATTGTTTGATTTTTGGATGTCTAGTTGGCTTTTATTTTAATTAAAATTAATTTTATAATAGAAAAACATAATAAATAAATTAAAGCAAATTCATGTTCTTTCTTCTTGATCATTCATTATTGAACCTGTTCATCTATGCCTAGAAAGTTAGATCTAAATTCTCTATGTATCAATTCCAAACCCATTTTACGACATCCACATATAAGAAATTTCCCAGAAATCCATTCCATAAAATATTCTACTAAGGTTGCCTAATCCTCAACCACCTGTTCTTCAACCACTTCGTCTTCTCTGCTAATGTCTGCTATATATTCCCTCCCAGAAATTATCATCACACATGAACATTCAAACTCAAGCCTTTCAATCCAAGAAGAAAATTTAATTAGGATTTGTTGTTGTTGTG